>OU974073.1:14479318-14824318 GCA_918843875.1 Diadumene lineata
TAACAGTGATAGTTGGAAGCAAAGCTGATGACAACTCTTGTACTATCATAACATCAGCAAAAGGAGCTGATGAACCTCACAAAATAACCTTCCCAGTGCCATCCTCCTCCTCACCCCTCTCCCCAGGGGAGCCAAAATGGGCTAATTATGTCAAAGGAGTCATCGCAAACTTTAAGTGCCCAGTGCCGTCATTCAAAGCTGCCATAGCAACGTCAGTGCCTCTTGGAGGTGGATTGTCTAGCTCGGCATCAGTAGAAGTTGCTATGTACACTTTCCTGGAACAATTATGTGATTCAGAACAGAATGATTTAAAGGCTAAGGCTTTAGCGTGTCAGAAAGCAGAGCATGACTTTGCTGGTATGCCCTGTGGTATTATGGATCAGTTTATTTCTGTCATGGGCAAGAAAGGCAATGCTTTACTTTTAGACTGTAGGTATGTTGTTAGGACTAATTTTGCTGAACTCATATTTTCTTGATAAACAAGCATATACTGTCTTGTCATCATTTGTATTTTGAAGACTTTGAGTTTATAATCATCATCACAACCAACATTATCAGAGAGCTCCATCATCATCACAATAATATTGTTATCACCATTGCCATCATCATCACCATTTCTAGACATCTCCATCATCATAATCATCATTGGCCTTTCATGCCACTACTTGCAGGTGGCCTTCACATCTGTTGCCACATATTATGCTCAATATCAACTCTCCATATCTTGGCAGGTCTTTCCCTTGCTCTCTTGCCTTCTCTTGGAGTCTACTCTGTAGCTGCTTTAAACTTTGTCCATATGGTATCATTCATCATGGCAAGGTGTCCAGCCCAATGCCCTCTCACTATTTATAATATCATATGATCAATATGGCGTCATGATTGTTATTAATTAAAAGCACCACTGAGGCTTATTTGCCAATATCGCCCATAGTGTCCTGATTATGATATTAATTGAATCATGCATCAGTAGGTAACCAGCATTGCTATCATAATTAATTTCATCTATAATCGTGATGATTGTCATTATTACTATTAACATCCTTGTTACCATTACAGATCGATGGAGGCAACACTTGTTCCCTTATCAGACCCCAATGTTGTTGTTCTCATCACCAATAGCAACGTACGTCATGAACTAACAGGGAGTGAATACCCGACAAGACGACGTCAATGTGAGACAACCGCTTCTGTGCTTGGAAAGCCAAGTCTGAGAGAAGTAACTTTAGAAGAACTGAACAGTGAGTTGTAGTCAAGCACAATTCATACCCAGAGTGATGTCCATCAGCCAATGGCTATCAGAAAACAAATCATTTTCTTTGGCTCCATAATGTATCAGTGTTTTCAACTTTGGATGAAAAAGAAAATATTAATTGTCATAGACATACTAACAGCTTCATTCATCAATTTAATATCTTGCATTTGCAAGGTTATTTTTTTAAACAGACAGGCAATATTAATGCTTTCTTATTTTATTAAAGACCCCAAAAACCTGTGTTGGGGGGAAGGGGTATTTTCTGGAACTACAAATTTATTGTTATGATTTCAGAGAAGAAAAGTGATCTTGATGATGTGGTGTACAAAAGGGCACGTCATGTTGTAGGAGAAATAACAAGAACAACTCAAGCTGCTGACGCCTTGAAGAAAAATGATTATGAACAATTTGGAAAGCTAATGGTAGAAAGCCACAACTCGCTAAGGTATGGTTTGCATATAATAATAGTAGAACTGCTCAGTTGAAGTAGACTTGATGAGTTGATGATGAAAGCATTAAATATAAAGTGAGGTGATTGTTATTTTGTCTTCTAGAGATGACTATGAAGTAAGCTGTGCAGAGCTAGACCTTCTGGTCAAACTAGCAATGGAAGTGGAAGGTGTGTATGGGTCTAGAATGACTGGAGGAGGCTTTGGTGGTTGTACAGTATCACTGGTCAAAAAAGAAGTTGTAGAAAAAGTTATGCAACATCTTAAAGTAAGTATAGCTACCTATTTACAGGCCTAGAATAAGGAGTTCTAAAAGGTTTGGAGAAGCAGTTTAGGGAAGGGGTTCATGTGTTTGATTGCTTGGTCATGGTGTGGAAGTGTGGGTGTGCTACAAGGGTTTTTGATCCCTATTTTTTTCAAAATGGTAATAGAATACACCAATTTCAAACAGGTTGAAATTTGAGCTATATAAGACCTAGCTACTCCAAAAATTGGTTAATCTGTTTTTGGCACAGCTGTACATGCACGACAAAACTGTAAAGGATATTGGTTATATTTCTTCTAACCTCAATTTAGCTGATTGTAGAATAAAATGTAAGTCTGATATATTTTTTTTTCTTTCTTGTAGGGAGGTTATCCTAATGGAACTTGCCTCATAACCAGCCCAGCAGATGGAGCAAGAAAATTACAGATAAAATGAATTTTCTGAAAAAGAGAGATGGAGAAAACGCATTCAATGCTCTGCATAGAGCAAAGCTATTATTGTTTATAGAATAGATTCATTGTGTATTAATCAATTTGTTTCCCAAAAACAAAAATAAATGACAAATGTGGATAAATAAAAATAGTAATATACCATGCCCTCTTTATAATACCATACTCCTTATGTGCCTATTTTCACTGGGTATTTCAGAGGGGTTTCACTGGGTTTTTTGCAGGTATTTCTGCTGGCAAAATGTTCAAAAGTTTGGCTTATCAAATATTTTCCAGGTCATATGTCCCAAGGTTCAATTTTTCACAGGATCTGAGTGCACAAATAGTGATTCAGAATGAACTTCTTCAGTACTTGGAGACTGTCATTAGATGCTTATCACAGTCAGGAGAGGGGGTGGTGTTTAGCAGTATGAAAAGCATTAATTAGAAGATGTGCCCCCTCAAATATTGAAATTAAAATTAAAAATGAACTAGAGCCATTGCGTAGAACTTATCATGCCCAGCATAACTGAAAAGTGTCTGGGTACGAGAATTTTGCTGGTGTTTGCCTTTCACTTGAGCGATCGCAGAACGACTTGACTTGAAACTTACGACACTCGGCTTTGCCTTCTTTTAGCTATAGTGTGTTTCTACGAACGGGGAACAGCGTGTTTGTCAGTGTTTTACTTGTCTTTTCTGAATGAGCGTTTATTTTCCACTACTTCTGGACGTCTTGAAATATACTAAATATTATAGTGACATAAAAACCTGACATTTTGGGTATGTTGGTGAGGCTGGGTCTCCTGTGGTCTCCTCGGCTATTTGTGTTGAAACTTGACCCAAGCAAAAACTCTGCATTAAACACAGGCGATGAAACATAGAGCGAAAGGTAAACCTTGACCGTGCCGTGGCCTTGCGGCTGGGCACGGTAAAATTATAGAAATTAAAAAAAACCTCAATACCACTCCAATCTAATTATTGTGTAGCTGATAATGTTTTATTAGCATTAAATGAATTTTGTTCTTTTACATTTGATGTTATATATTACATATTAATGTTTGTTTGAATTTACTGTAAATGGATGGATACATATCTGTTGAAGTTTGCCAATGGTTGACAGCTATCAATATCCCAATGTATTTCCTTTTAAAATGTATATAAGAATAAGATAATAATTATATTAATCTAAAAAGCATGAAATTTGTAGCATGTATAAATTTAGAGGTTGAAATGAAACTTAATATACACAACAATCATATAAAATATTACTTTCTTGTACCAAACCTATTTTGTTGGGATGACCATATAACTTAACATATAAAATACAGTACTATAACTACTGAAGATCCTACATATAATACTACATAATGTAGTCATAATCAATAAATTATTGACATTGCATTTTTAAAGACCACTTCTTCAAATTGCCACTCCTAAAAGTTTTGCATGGACTGATTAGTTGAGTTGCATCAAACAACATCAAAATCTTACACACAATATTGCTTGCAAATTAAACCAAAAAAATTTGAAGTTTTCGTAGGAGTGGAGGGAAATAGAGTAGTATGATAGCTGTTAGTCCATAAAAAGTAAATGTATCAAAACTAATACCACACTATATACTCATATGAAAACAAAATGTTAATATATCTACATAAATCTGCAAAATTACTGTTGCTGTAATCTGTATTAATGATTAATGATAATTTCTTGTTTTTTTTTTTATCCTGAGTGGTAAGTTCGTGTTGCATTTTAAATCCCTTGATAACTTTTTTCTTGCTTATAATTCCTGGCAAAGTAAGAAATGTTGCTCGTCCATGCAGCATTTTTTGTTGAGCATTTCTATAACATTAGGCTTGCTTGCTAATGTAGCTTTATTGACATAACATTGTCTATATTCTACTGTCAATGTAAAAACTATGTATGGTACTGATTATGAATCATTTTCTTTTAAAACCAATCCATTGCACTACATACATTTGCAGCTCATGTAGAAATTTAAACAAGACAGCTTATTTTTCACAAATTACAAGTAATAGTGAGCAAGGGAGACTAAATAAAGATGTTAGGAAGAAAAATGTCCATATTGTATTGAACATTGTACCATCTAAATGACCATTTGAATCTGAAAGGACAGAGAGCCTAGCCAACTAGAACATGTTTATTAATGAAATGCAAATATTTGGCTTGATAGCAGGATCTGATTTTTCAGAAGAACAGTTTTAAATGGTACGATGTTATATTTGTCGATATATCATGGTGATTATGTGTAGGTAATTCCACAATGATTGCAGCGTTTTTCTGTCAGCATCAAACAACACAAGATACCAATAGGGAAAAACAACACAGCTAGACAGATCCCAAGTATTGTGAATTCTGTATTCATATAACCAACGTTACATGCTGGACAGTCACCTCCACGCACAATGACTGTGGTTGTTGTAGGAACCGTTTGGTAACCAGGGGGTGCACTTGTTCCTTGGTAACCATGGTAATCAGGTGGGGCACCTGCTTGGTAGCCTTGGTAACCAGGTGGAGGACCTTGATGTTGGTTCATAGAGAAAATAAGAGTTAAATGAATAATATAATAATTCACAACCTCACAATTCGACAAAAATAATGCCAACCATTGAATATGTTCATTTATGATTTATTTGCTTATTTTCTAACTGGTTTAATATTTTGTGCAAACAATAACACTTGTTTGCAATGCATCATGGATAAGACTGTAGCTCCTATTATAATGGTGATACTTCATGTTTACTATAAACAAACAAATTGTTATGCTAATGTGCCAACCGAAAATACATAGCCTCTTTAATGAAATATCAGGTAATTAGTGGCTGGTTTACAAATGAATGACAAAGGCTTAAGAACGATTTATGCTGTGTAATTTGTAATTTTAAAACTTGTCACTTGTGCTCTAAAACATGTTTTAGAATACCCTACAACTAGTTTTAGAACGTTTTCAACTTCACAATTAGTCGTATACTACAAATCACATGCAACAAATCATACTGTGTAAATCAGCCTTTACATCAACTCAAGTATCTCTATAATGTAAGATCAAAATTGGATCAAATTTAATTAATTGTCACAGTACTATACCTGGGTATTGAGGTGCATATCCTGGTTGTGTTTGATACAGTGGAGCTGATGGTGGAGGACGAGAGGGATCCGCCATTTATACTGATTTAATCGTTTGTCAGTCAAATCTTCTGTTATATAAAACACCAACATTATGATAACAACATTCAAAGGGAGAAAGAGAATAAAATGAAATTTTAAAAATGAGAAATTTGGAAGTTTATCATCATGAGAACAAGAAAAAAAAGTCCCAAAAAATCAGTTTTTGCAACAACATGTAGTGGCAAAATTTCCACACACGTAAATGCATTTTTGCAAAACTGAATCAGTAAAAACACATCATTTTGCATGCAAGATTGGTTCCTGGTTGTTCCACATTCGATGTGCTTCATGCAAAACTATATCGACAGAAGTAAGACACATTTTGAAAACGTTTGAAATAACAATCTGCCCAGAAGTAAAAATGAGGACATGTAAAGCTGAGATAATTCGCAACACAATGTAAAAACAAACGAGATATATTAAAGATTTAACTTTGATCGTGGTGACTAGCTATTTCATAATAATCCTTCGAGTTTCGAAAGAAATAAAGTTCAGAGAATACTCATTCTTTTCCGCAAAAAAATGAGCTACAATAAAAGAAGACAAGCTAGCTCAACCGTAAACAGTAGGAGAACTTGTTAATAATACTTACATGGGCGATTTTACTGGTCCAGTTTTCGTTTTAGTTGACTTGCAGTAGAACTTAAAAATCGAAAATGATATGCCATTGTCATGTGACCGTGACGTCTGACCTGTCAGTAGCAAAGAGCTAGTAACGATGATGTCATCGATTTCATTTTTTCGGCCTCTTTCTTAATTTTGTCTGTATATCTGTATTTTTCTTCAAATTTCTTTACAATTCTTTTCTTACTCCATGCTCTATTTTGTATCTATCCAGAAACAGTGATATAAGGAAATAAATAAACTAAAAAAAGTCAGTAGGTTGACAAAAAAAAAATCATTCTAGGAAAACTCCGCTCTCCCTCCCCCACTGAAAGTTTTTTAATTGTGGCCTATTCGCGGTTTGAAAATGTATTGATTATCAAATGCGTGCCGGAGGGGGGGGGTTGTGAATGGGGCATTTTTAGAAGGTTCAAATACGAGCCCCTGAACGGTTGTGCTCATATAGCTTCAGCCCGCCCCCCAAAAATATAGCTGCTCCCATCAAAAACGTCCAAACAAACAATATGTCACAGTAATCTCTCTATCAAATACATTGAAAAGACATTGACCAAAAACAACCGATAACTCTATAGTCACTTAGAGAGAGAGAGAGAGACATACTCTCACGGTTTCACGGTAATTTTAACTAAGCATGCAAAGGATTTTAGTATAATAAAACCACGTAACACCAGAAAGAAACCTATCGTGTTTTTTTGTTTTTTTTTCGACACTTGCAAACTAGGTCAACTAAGTCTAACGTACTACTTGATTATTATGCTGTCTTGCTTCTCTCGCTCAGGATCGGGCTCCGCTGATTCAGCAAATATTTTTTTTCATCTGTATATATGATGGTATAGATTGAAATGTCAGCTGCTCTAACTGATACTTAGTTAAATCCCCATATAAGTATATCAACCAGCATTGTTCCCACCGAAGACTTCAAGAATGTCTTCTCGCGTGAAGATCAGGTACCACCAGTGTAAAGATATTAGTTAAAATTTAATAATTTCGGCGATGTAATTGTATGGACAATGGCAGTGTGTTTTTCACAGTGGTTCGGAATATATTTCACAATGGCTCAAAGCAACAACTGCAAAGAAACCGGAAGATGCGCTTCAAGCCCTTGCGAAAATTCTTTGAAAACACAGCAAAAAGTAATGGGTTGAGTGCTGGGTTCAACATTGCAATTACATTAGCCACTCTCTGTATCATAAGGAACTTCCCATAATCAGAGCACGTGACAACGACCCCGAAGACTTCTGGGTATATGTAAACTACCAAATATGGCATCCAGAAGACCATTAAGGAAACCACTAGCCCAGTTACCATGGCGACAGTCCTGAGAGCTTGTGACTCGAGATGAGATGGTCCCACTTGTGTTGTTGCAGATTTCCATATAATGTAATTCAACCAAATTATTACTAACAGGGGCACGGCGAGGGCAAGAGCTGCTAGTGCTACAGAATAAGAAAAGGCGATGGTATCCAAGCAGAATCCAAGAGGCACATTCGTCGCTAGGCAACACACCCATAACATAAACAACATAACAGCCTTGATGCTATCGCTGATGACATAGTTCGCTTCAATAAGGAGACGCTCAGCGCTCAATGACGTCAGAGAAAACATGGAAATCGTGAATGTTAAAACGCGAAGACAAACCAGCGGTTGACTGACACATGACTCGTGGAGGCTTCTGGGATCTTGAACGAGTGTTAGACACTCACCAACTATGTTCACACCCGAGTAGATCATATCAACAACAGCGATGTTGAACAGGAATAAATCGGCCATACCACGACTATATGCATGTGTTAACACCGTTAGAATCACCAAGAAATTCCCCAGGAGACCAAAGATTGAGATGATGAAACCCAAAGAACAAAACATTGGCTGTAAGCTGTAATACACACCCAGTAGGGATGGAGTATCGACAATTTCAGAGTTGCCAGTTTTAAAGCATATAGAACACGCAACGTGCCAGGAAAGTGAGGAGTTTGAACAGAGTGTGGAGTATGTAAAATTGCTTGCTAAACTTTCATTCATTGTAATATGCCTGAAATAAAGACAGGATTCGTCAGTTAACCTAACCAAATACGCGAAAGCTACATTGATTCTCACTAGTTTCAGTTCAAAGTTGAGAAGCCTTTTTTCACTGACTAATACTACATATAGAATAGTTGTATTTCAATTCTTGAGAAAATCAAATGATGAATTAACTTTTTAATTATGGAAAATGAATAGAAATATGGAAACAATGGAAATGAATACTATGATTTCAATAAATCAAAGGTAATATGCTATACAATATAAATACCTTTCCATCTTTTGTCTTTTTCTCTTCTTGTGGCTGTATAAATGAAGATTTCATTCCATTTTAGTTGTGAAATGGTGCGTGCAGTTCTCACCCAATGCGTCAGATCGGAAAATGTTGAGTAGCGTAAAGTTTAAAGTGGTTAGTGTGCGATTCTCACTTTGCTGTTTTAAAGCCTTACGTCATCTGGCTTTCAGAGGATTTATTTATCTATAGCTTTAGGCATTGAGTTATAATGTATGATGCGTGTTTGTGCGATCGACAAAGGTAAAACCAATCGTGGCAATTGCTCCTGTTTTACGAAGGTGACAATTTGACTCTAAATTAATTTCAACCATTCCCAGGAGACAACTGCAGCCTCAGTGTGAATCTATTGTTTTGTGGTCAGTCAAGCGAATGTGGGGAAGGTCTATTTTTTAACTGATGAAACAGATCATGCGAAAATCTACTAAGGGCATACAGACCAATAATTGTCAGACAATATACAGACCATTGGAAAACTTTGTATCAAAATTTAAAAAAAAGGAGGATTTGTTAGTCAGCCTTTTTGAAGCAGCTGTAATTATATAATATAATCTGTGAAAGTATTGCATTTTTAATTTTTTATTGATGGGTGCAAATAAATAAAATGCTGTTGTTGTTGTTATTAATGATTTTTGGCTTTCTTTAGACACGCTTGTATATTTACTGTTTGTGAACATATGCTAGATGGTGATTACACCTGGAAGCAGTCATTTCATTTATTGAAACTCACCAGCTGTTCAATAGCCCCGAAGTGTGATCACGTTTTACCCCCGTCTCTATACCATAATAGTTTTTAAAATCCTTTCATATTCAAATTTTTGCATTCCCTCGAGAATACAGGAACAATAGTCATTATTAGTGAACAAAAGAAATGAAAAAAGGATTCTGGTCTAGACACTGGGGTAAAACGTCTTCACGCTGCACGCTTATTGGCCAATCTCAACCTTAAAAACTGGGAACTGATGATTAGGGACAAGGCCAAAACAATCGACCCAAGTAGGGACCCCATTTTTTCAAAAAGGTAGGTGGGTACCGGGTGGTACCTACCCCCCTAATAACAATTGTCTTATGAGACCACGTTTTTTTTTTCTACAGTGATAGTGGAGGCTAAAGACCCCCCCCCCCCCCCTTCCACACGCGCGCACTCTATAGAAAGGTGGTGGTGACGGCTCACTACTTCCCCCTTTCTAAATCTTTAGTGGTGTCGGCCTCCTACTCCCCCTCCTCATCAAATATATTTATTAAATAATCAAATTCTGTATAACTTTAGCTCGTATATATTTATAAAGGTTTAAAGTGGTATTGGACTATCTATAGTTTTTCCAACCAGTACAAAAAGCAACAAATAAGAGCAACTGAGTTACCTTTTATAAGTCGTTAAACAAGAAGTTTTTATCAAAAGTGAAGTGCTACAAAGGGATGAATTCGATGTTGAAAGTCGAAAAGCATAGTAACTTATTAAAAGATTTAACAAAAATCACATCATAAAAAATTAAATACACTAGTTTATTATATATATTTCTACTCCAGCAAAGACGCTTTTTTCCACAAGTTTTGAAAACAACATCATATTTAAGATCCACTTTTGACAGCCGTCACCTAGTTCACACCTACCTACATAGAATGTAATGTGAACGTAGCTTCCAGAAGCTTCCCGAGAAAAACACATTGTAACATTTTTTAAGGGCTATCTTTTTCTTCTTTTTATTTTTGTTTTTGTAACTTGTCATTTAGTTGTGTTACCTGGTTTAAGCCTGGTTCCATATAATCGAGAACGATCGAGAACGGTCGCAAGCGATTGTAAAAAAAATTCGATTATAGGGAAAGCAACGTTTTTCGATCCTACGACGACGAAATCATTCAAAAAATGATTGAAAGTTCGAAAAACTTTGGTTTCCCAAAAATCGATTTTTTTCGATCGTTTGCGACCATTCTCGTTCGTTTGAAATTTTATGGAAACCAGGCTTCATTATTTTTACTATGCGTAATTTCCGTTTATTTGTTATCTACTTTAATTCAAGACGTCAGTGTCACACAAATTTTGCAAGTGAACATTAGCTGTGTTAGAATAAAAATGATTTGATAATGATAATACCAATCTAATAATAATAATCTGAATAATCTAATGTTATTGCTGTTTCGGTGTTTCGGTGTTTGGTAACCGATTTTCTAGTGTAACCCATGTTAACTTTGGTCAATAACCAAAGATACGTCAAAAACAACAAAAAAACATTCACCGCACCGAAGGGCTAAAATAATCGAGTTGCCCTAATGGTCGCCTGTCGCGGGTCGCGGTTTTCAAGTCGCGGGTGCGGGTTTCAAGTCGCGGGTTTGATAAAAAGTCGCGGGTTTGAATAAAAGGGAATAGATGTAACTGAAATAGCAGAGAAACACCAGGGAGATAACACCTACAAACAAACTAACTATACAACAAATCTGGGTTTAAGAATACGAAGCAACTAAGCAAATTAAGAATAATACAATGATACGATAAAAGTAAATTAAGAAACATTAAAATAGAATTTGGGGAGATTATGCAAGTTGACAAAATGTCTGGAAGAAATTGATTTAATCAACTGCGGTTACAAAGCAACATTGCTTGTTTATGTACTCCGTGGATAGGGCGATAAGCGATAAGGATGACAGTTACATCAACCAGATTTAATATACATTACATATATGGTCTAGTAGAGTTTGAAACACTGAAATACACGTAAATACAATAGTAAATGATATTCATTTCTTATAGGAAAGGATAAAAATTCAATATGAGAAAGACAAATTCAAATTAAATTATGTATAAGCTTTCCTATAAAATATATACATTATGTGCTTTTTGTCAAAACCCAACTCTTCGAACATCTCTAAAAACGAAGAGCATTCGACGATAGAGTACCACTCCAGGAGAACTCATTGATAGGTTAACTAATTTAATGATAATGATTCAAAGACTGAAAATAAGTTTTGTTCTTATTTCCAAAGTTATTTTTGTACCAGGTTTATATATATATTTTTTCAGAGTGCCAGTTAGCGCGCATAAAACACTGAAGCTCTTGCTTAAACATACGTAAAAAAAAACTTTACTAAGTTGGTACTATTTTAATGTCGCTTAACAAAATCAAATCAATTTGATCCACATATAACGATTGGTATTGGTTTTTAGAAACCATTACATTTTCATCGAAATTTGGATTTTTTCGTTTTATGTGATTACATAAACATCTAAATGGTAGTACATGTAGGTGTTTTGAAAGTCAACAGAGAATAGGCTGACCGTTCTCGCCACGTCGTATGAATAGTATGATGACAAGATTGTTTGGAGTACTCCGGTGTAAATGGAGACCCACATCCATGGCACACTAAAACATTTGGCGTTCTTCAAAGCTAGAGTAGAGGAAATGCCGTATTTCATCGACATTGATTATGTGGACGAATCGAAGTCTATTCTAAAAGAAATCTAAAGGACGCAGAAATCAGAATATTCAAATTATATGACGAAGAAATAAACACGGAAGATGCACTGGAAAATTTTGATATTTATCTGATGGTTAATGCATGTTAGATAAAAATAAAAACAGTGTTATTTAAATTACCATTCAACTTTATCCTTAACCTTTTAATTAACGTTGAAGGAACTTCTAGCGATCTAAATTAACGAGAATGTTTGAAAATCGCGTAAAATAAGTGAAGAGTTAATTTCCTATAATAATGTAGTTTGTTTGTAGGTTTTCTCTCTCTGCTATTTCAATTACATCTTTTATTCTATATCATTATTGATGAACGGCTATCTAATTTCTCAAACCCGCGACATTTTATCAAACCCGCGACTTGAAACCCGCACCCGCGACTTGAAACCCGCGACCCGCGACACGCGACCATTAGGGCAACTCAAAATAATCCAATCAGGCTGTTTCGTCAATTTAATCCCGCTAATCCAGGATGTAATAATGTTTGTCTTGTCAACTGTTACACATACCAGGCATCAGCCAAACAAAACCTATCTTGTTTTGAACGTCAAAAATGAACCATTATGCTACCATGAGTTTTAAAAACTTCTAAAACGGTTTCTACATGTCGAAAAATTCCATTTCTTTTGCAAGCGATGTGATCATTCTTGATTCGTACCATGGTATTCGGATACGAGTGCAACTATGTTAACGTGGGTTGTTGAACACCAATACCTAGATAAAATTACGCATTGGAAATTGCCTGGGAAAGCACTAGTGTAACCGCAACTATAATCACTATTTCGCGTTACGAGTTGCAAAGTTACGAGTTGCAAAGTTACGAGTTACGAAGTTACAAAGATACAGAGTTACGAAGTTACAAAGACACAGAGTTACGAAGTTACAAAGATACAGAGTTACAAAGTTACACCGATATCGAATTACAAGAACAAAGTTACTAGTTACAGCCAAATTCGTTGTATCGCGACCCGCCGTTTCAAAACTTTGATTTAATTTTGGTCTTTTCTTAACCGTCAATCAATTTCATAGGGCGGAGCTTGACCTAATACGTTCTATCATTGGTTAATTTAAAATAAACTCCGCCCCTGCAAATGATTGACGGTTCAGAAAAGACCAAATCAAAACAACGTTTTGAAACGGCGGGTCGCGATACAACGAATTTGGCTGTAAAGCGTCGGTGTTCCTGTTGAAGCTTTTCATATCATTCCGCCGTCTTATAAATTGCTTTAAAAATTACTTACGTGTTTATTATTATTATTATCTTATTTTTTATTTTGATTGTGATTTAGCACATTTTAAAAATTTTATTTCATATTCAGAAAAAGATATAGGAGACCATGAGGGTCCATTCGCACTAGGCAAAAGTTTGTTTGCTTAACTACAAATTCTGTCATCAACTACAGGAAACAAGTGTTCGTCCAGGAAAAAATTGTCAGGCCGGGCCGAAACATCAAAAACACCGCTGGGAAGGTTTGGAAGCACCATGACAAATGTCAAAAACTGACAGGTTTACCCTTTAGCACCCAGCACGATAACAGTGATAAGCACGTAAACAGTGCGAGCTCAGTGTGTTGAGGTCACTGTTCAAGCAACATGTCTTTTTCCCCGGCTCATTTATATAATAACTATTTTAACTATTATGGTTCGCCAATGATGTATGATGGAACGTATGATAGTCAAAATGACCAGCCTTTAATGAGACGGGTACGATAATAACAGGCTTGTGATTGACGTTTGCGGTTAAGTGACTCATTGTTTGGCCTCATAGTGCGGTTGTACAAAATTCGAGTATTTTTGACCCAAACAAAACTTGGTATCATTCTTGTTTGGGCCGAACAAACTTTGTCTGTCAAGTGCGAATCGGCCCTAAGTGAAAGAGGAATCCAAAGTATATAACCATGGAAATGTTAGTATTCTTAAATTGTGAACTAATTCTATTGTGAAACTAGCACTATTTTCGGTACAATTTAGTAATTTATTTAGTATTTCACAAATATATACTTTGCATTCTTTTAATTAATATAACATGAAAAATTATTTCAAATAATCTAAAAGAATTGATCAGCAAATACGATAGGTGAAAGTTAGCCTAAAGTACTGCAAAAAATGCAACGGCACAAAAGCGATGACTGTAAGAAAAACTGCAATAAATAGATACAAATAAGTACAATAAAACGTCAAGTATTCTTTGGTCTTTTCGTCTCGCGATGCGTTGAAAATACGAATGTCAGAACACTTTATATCCCCGGGGTTATTGCTGCCGCAGCGAAGCGAGCCTGAGCGAGCGTAGCAAGGCAGCTGAAATCAAAATTTTTAGCTCTCCAGGATCCTTTGCGAGTTTCTTTGGGGGGATTGTATTACAGTTCCACGATCTTGAGGGATTGTATTTCAGTCTCATGATCTTGCTACCGCAGCGAAGCAAGCATGAGCTAGCGTATATAGTTGATTCTTCGTATCTTTTTGTTTCTATTAAATCAGTTTTGGCTAAAGATCACTTGAAGAAATAGATTCAACAATGCTTCATATTTCCTTAACTATTTAGATATGGTCAAAGGTCATCTAAGCGTGACAGTGAAACGTGAGCACTTAATTTTCACTGCTCGATTTTATATAATTCTTTGTATCGTTTTATTTCTGTTTACATCGAGTTTGGCTGCAGATGAATTTAAAAAATTATTTATACTCTAAAAATTAGCTCTTAATAATGAAGTTTCTAAGATGTTAATGTTCAAATTGAAATTTAATCCAGAAATACAACTAATTATGTTTTTATTATTGTAATTAAGGCCATGTCCACACGTATCCGGAAATTTTTTTAGCCGCACATTTTTTTTTTGCAAATACAAAAATTTTTGCGTCCACACGCAGCGTATACGAATCGTTTTCGCCCGTCCACACGTATCCACTGTATCCGGAAAAATTGCGATACGCTTTGACAGGATGCACTCTATTGTCCAGTTGACGGAAAGTTTTTCTAAATTGATCATGCGCAAAATTGTAATTATGGCGCCATCAACGTGCCAAACAGTGTACACAGTACGTCGTCCAAAACTGTTCAAAACCCCCCAGAAAAAAAGTACACTGACCCTTATAAGATTTTTCATAAATCGAGACTGTAAATTTATCACTGCTGCATTTATCTGGACGCAAATTATAATTACTTATAGAGCCACTAAAAGAGAAGCTACTGTACGCCATGTTAGTTTATCGTACTTGGCGAAGACTGGATCCGATAGAGTGACTTCACCGTATTCGAAAATTTGCGGATACGACCGTCCACACGATCCGTATTCGTGCCGGAAAAGAAAAATTCCACTCTGGAGAGCATTTTCAAAAATTTCCGGAAAAAGCTACCAAATACGGCGGATACTTGTAGACGCAAATAGTTGTCACCATTTCATCACTGAGCAATATTAGAGACTTAGCAACAATTTTGTGTTAACTTTTTTTGGAACTTTTATCGACTTGCATTTTTGCATGACCTTGCGTGCCTCGCTCATGCAGATAAATAGCCTCTTCTACGTAAAATGAGTTTCAATTCCTCTTTTTTCAACACGGTTTCTTTTAGGCCAAATATTAAAACAAATGAAAGGCAGCATTCGCTAAGAGCTCTCTTAGGCTAGTATATATATAGCCTGAGTTTGCCTAATTGATCATTGCTTAAATGTAATTCGATATCATTGTAACTCTATTTTTCTTGTAATTTGATATTGTTGTAACTTTGTAACTCTGTATCGTTGTAACTCTGTATCTTTGTAACTTCGTAACTCTGTATCTTTGTAACTTCGTAATTTGTAACTTCGTAATTCGTAACTCGTAACGCGAAATAGTGATTCGTTTAAACTAATAGTTAGATTCAAAAGTGTTGGTTAGTTATTTGTTTGTGGATCACTCATCCTTGCTCGATCCTTGCATAACTGATCCATCCATTCAATCATTCACTGATCATTTATCCACTGAAAATGTTCATTCAACTGCTTAAAATATCGACTCACACAGAGCTTGGGGTGTGTGATAACCATTCTAGTGTTGTCTAGCAAATTTATTTACCATATCACACAGCCTCTCAGTCGGTTCACTTCTTGTCCTTCTTGATGATGAAACGAAACGCATTAGAGGGCGTCCTTAAAGCTGCTCATGCAACAAGCAAAGAAAGCTAAATATGACCATGAAAGTAATGGCATTCCTGCTCATTTACAAAAGTTAATAAATCAGTGCCCTTGATGGCGTACAAGTATATTGAATTTGTGTGGCGGGGAATGCAAACATGTGTTCAAGGAGAAATCTCAAATCGCAACAATTTGAAAGCCATAAGACAATGTGTTTTAATATATATAATGGTAATTGGCGACTTGCGTGTTATGGATGTTTGAATCATAGTGGTTTACCTGCATGCGGTCATAATACTCCTATCATTCTGGTGGTGATGGGCACCGGTACATACCCCCTTTTTACACTGCACTGTTGTTGTGGGTTGTAGTACCTGGTACCGGTACATTCCCCCCACCCCTGATATGATACCCTACTACCGGTTATGCCGACCCCCCCCCACTACCACTTAGGCCGGTGGTGGCGGTTACTACCCCTCCCCCTAAAATGGGGTCCCTACTTGGGTCGATTGTTTTGGCCTTGCCCCTTAGGGACTGCAGGGGTAGTAGTTTCTTGCAATTTGTTGCTTTACCCGTCTTACCCCTTAGCTTTAATCGAAATGTGTTTAATTGCATCGAAACATTAACCTTATAACATAAAAGAGCACACAAAAATATGCGTAATTTAAGCTTATGAAGTTTTATTGCTAAAACAAAATAAATGTAAGTCCGAAAAGGTTCATTTTCGGGTGATATTCATCCAGAACTTCATACATTTATTTTGTTTTATCTAAAATTGTCAGCTTGTCCTGGGTTTAAGTTTTATTGCTTTTGGATAAATACTATCCAATTTTTCGGTTTGCAACCACGTGATAATTCAGGCAAAATGACCTCGTCTCGAATTTCAAAAGTTTTATTTTAAATCCTACTGAAAAACTACATTCATATCCTTTGAGAGCATTAAAAACAACGAGTAATTCTGCCAAAATTAGTTTAAAGCTTCTAGAGCGAATAGTTACTGAACTATTGACAATCAAAGATTCGTATTATTTGGTAAAAATGTATGGCGTCGCCATGTTGGATGATGTAGAGGTAAAAACTCATGTATAAATTTCCCAAATATTAGCTTTACAAAATTTAGGCATTTATCTTATCTTTTTGTTGATAATTTTCAATATGTTTTTTTTATAAGAGAAGAACAAGAAGTAAAAAAAAGTATCATGATGTAGAAACTAGAATAAAAAAAGTCTGACCTATCAACGGATCGATCCCGTGTACGCAAAAAAAAAAAATTAAACTGGAGTCTAGTCAGTTTACGATATTATCACATTTCCACTTACCTTGTTCACTTACCTTGTTCCCACATTACCCTGATCCCTAGTAGTGTTGCCAAATACCCAAATAGCTCTAATCAAAAGATCAGGGAGTGAGAGATTAACCGGCCACTAGACCATACATGGTTAACCCCTTGAGCTAGTCAGGCGTTTGACATTTTATATAATCGAAAAACTTTTAGTCTTTCATCCGTTAATAGTATGCTGATCACGTGGGTTCAATTCTCTTGGGAACGAGGTAACCAATCAAATTCAACAGTGTTCTATAACGAGTTTGAGAGGTGTAGACTGAGTAACCTGTCGTGACATCTGAAGATAGTGAGGGGGTGGTGGATCAGTGGGGTTTGCGATTGGATCTCTCAAACCATATCCCATGGGAATTTTTTCGAATTAATATTTTCTCATTCAAACCATAATAAAATAACTTGCTGTTTCGCTGCTTTTCAAATCAATTGCCGGAAAACTATGGATCTCTTCATAAAAAAACAACAACAAAAAAAAAACATAAAACAGAACAAAACAACAACAAAAACATGAAGAGAATACGGGTTCTTTTATTTTCGGTGATATACAAGCTATTTTTCAGTTAAAAATCATAAAGATAAATCGACACTAATGCTTTCCTTAAGGGCAGAACGTCAGAAAAACCCGTATTCGGAGTATAACTTACTAGACTCATTCAATTTTGTGCTTATATTATTTTGAAAGCAGCCGCCTTTACCAGTTCTCTGCACACATGGATTTTTCTTGTTGGATTCAAGTTTGTGACTTTGCTAATTTTGGCTTGTTTTCTCCCATCGAGATATTATTTCGCCAGAGAAAAACAAGGATTTCACATATTATTAATGATCCTAGTTAACCAAAGTACGTTGCTTTAAACATAGGGAAGTTCAAGGTTCTAAAGCTATCCGGGCAATCAATCAATCAATCAATCAATCAATCAATCAATCAATCAATCAATCAATCAGTCAATCAATCAATCAATCAGTTTATTGAATATAAAATACCATTTCAGATACTAATTAAGTTGCAAGTAAATAAATATGTAAATGAAAATAAAGATTTAAATGCTTTTAAAACCTAAGCAAAAAGGGCGAATTTTGAAGTGACAGCTGACTTTTTGATGGTTTAATTACTATAAAAAGTTGATCATCTTCCTAGTGTGTTTTTTGAAAGATGATTTGTAGCACACAAGACTTGTTTGGTGAAGTTATATATTTATCTAATGCCTAGTCGGTGATTTTCGTACAAATATAAACCATTGGCCCCTAAATGGTTATGCAAAATGCGCATTACACGACGTCGAAATCGAGAATATTGTGTTCGCAAACGATGTAAATGAGATGATGTCAAAAGTCAAGCTATTGTTTACGCAAACGATGTACATTACATGATGTCAAAATGCAAACTATTGTTTACGCAAAAGTGCGCGCTACATGACGTAATATTCAAGGTTGTTTTAGGTAAAATGAACGTAAAATGGCGGGACAATTTAAGCATTTGTTTACGGAAATAATGCGCAATACATGACGTCAAAATGCAAGCAATTCAATTGATTACGCAAAATGGGTGTCTAAATAACTTTACAGAAAATGCACGTAAAATGGAATGGAAATAAATACAATTGTTCATGAGAGCAATGCACACTACATGTTTTACTCGAAATACGCGCTACAAGACGCCAAAAACGTTGTTTTTCAGAAAATACACGCCAAAATAGAGTGAAAATGCTTACAGTAAATGCGTTCACCATGAAGTCAAAAAAAGGTTGTCGTTTGCAGAAAATGCACGTGAAATGGCGTGAAAACAATAGCAGTTGTTTACGTAAAATGCGCGTACATGACATCAAGAAATGGTTGTTTACAGAAAATGCACGTGAATTGGCGTAAAAATAAAGGTAATTGTTTACACAAAATGCGCACTACGTGATGTCAAAAAGGCAAGTGTTTATGCAAACAATGCCCAATTACATGACATTCCGCAGAACACACGCTACATGCACGGCGTGAAATTTCAGGTTGTTGTTTACGGAAAATGTACGTGAAATAGCTTCAAAAAAGGCAATCAATTGTTTACGCAAATAATATACGCTTACATGAAATCAAAATGCAAGCTATTGCTTACACAAACGATGCACATTACATGACATCAAAATGCTAAACAATGTTTACGGAAGATGAACATTAGATGATGTCAAAATGCAAGCTATTTGTGGAAAAATGCGCGTTATTTGACGTCAAATTTACAGTTATTTAGGTAAAATGCACGTAAAGAGATTGACAATTAAAGTATTTGTTTACGTAAACAATGCGCATTACAACACGTCAAAATGAAAGCAATTACTTGAGCAAAATACGTGTCTATATGACTTGAAAATAAAGATTTTTGGTTTGCAAAAAATGCACGGAAAATGGAGGAAAAGTAAAGGCAGTTGTGTTTGCAAGCAATGTGCACTGTATGACACAAAATAAAGGTTATGGTTTACTCAAAATGCGCGCTACATGCACGTAAATTAGCGTCCAAAAGGCATATTTGTTAATGCATTTTTTCCGTTTTCGGCAGAAAAATGACACAATACAGTATACAACCTTTTTTCGCCCAAAATGCTACAAATTGCTTTATTGAGGTTCTAGATTTGAAAAGATTGTATCGGACAAACTTGCCTCCGAACCCCAAAATTAAACTTATTCATCATTCAAAATGCTGAAAAATTGTGCTTTTAAGTTTCTAAACTTAGAAAATTGTTCTCGGGGGAGAATGCCCCCAAACCCCCCTAAAGAAATGTCACCTCTTGGTGATTACCAATTGTATATCTGTGGACCCCAAAACCGTGGACTTATTTATCATCCAAAATACTACAAATTGCACTTTTAAGGTTCTAAATTGAAAAATTTTTCGGGGACCATGCCTCTAAACCCCCCTAAAGAAAAGTAATCTCTGGGTAATTGATTATTTTTTATCCATCAAGCCAGGGGGAAAATAAGCAAAAACACAAAAATGAGTAAAAACCAGCTATGTAGTTCAAATGCGAAAACAAAATTCATCACTACTATATTAAACTACTAAAAAGTACTATTATGCACTGCCAGAATTTAGAGCTATGCATCAATCAAAACATAGAAAATATTGAAGGGGGAAATGTCAGTGGGATCAATAATTATATTTCGGATCAGGGATCAAAATTTTCTTTATAATTGTGCTCAGGGATCAAAATTATCTAAAAAATATCGGGATCATTCAGAAGAAAATATACCATGTTACGATCATGAAAAACTAGTAGGAAATGCTAGGTAGAAGTACGTTGGTGTTTCTAGAGAAACAGTTGTACATGTGGTGATAAATTAGACATCGTTGAATGATTGAAGCGAAAACTGACGTTTCGGACGCTAGTCCTTCGTCAGAGTAATACCTATGACATGCTATGATGACTTATATCATCCAAAATGGCGGATAGAACTTTAGTGCTCTAAAAATGATGGCAAAATCAGTATTTAAGATCTGTTTTTTTTGGATTGTGTACTTGAATTGAATCACAAGGAGTCTATTTGAGACAAAGTCTTATACGCGGGGTCTTATTACGCGATAGCGTTGCGTGACACAATTTATTTGCTTAAAAATAAATTTGTCAAACTTTTGATGACGTCACTTGAAAACGAAGAATAACTGGAAAAATTACAAAGATATGTTTGGGTGTTCAAATACCTGTCTATCGATATCATGTATTGAATGACGTCATTAGTCACATGTGTAAAATTATTATAATTCGTAGGTTTCACAATTTACAATCAATCTGGTCTAAATTGCTTCACTTGATTTGTTGATAGTGTTGTCAGTCATGTTACGCATGATACACGTCATATCGGTCACGCTGCCTTGACGCCACTAAATATTTGATATAAATTAGGCATCCTAATTTGTTTGATTTTGTTTGCGTTCTTGTCAATCAGGTGACACATGTAATCATCAGTCATGCGTCGAACCGTCTATAAGTCTAATACTCCGCTGTGATTGACGGCTGGATTTTTTAATGTATTTGATAGAGTCAGGGTTTGACCAAGATCGCGCTGAACACCCCCAGCAAAATCGAGGTCGAATTTCAAACCCCCACCTCTCCTCCCGCGATACAATCATACTAGTACGAAAATGTTTTGTTTCGGCAGACGATCTCCTCCAACCTCATTCAGCCATTTAATTTTGCAACTTTTAAGAGCGTGTCACACAGTAAATGTTCAGCCATGCACTCTCCGGCAAACTTTGAAATTTTACTTCGACCCCTCCGCCGCTGGCGATGATAATACAGACTAGGTATACAGCAAATAATATGAGTTTTGACAATGTCCAGTCGTTTCGTTCCTTTCAGCCTGAAAAATTCTTAATTTTACTGTACTTTATTTAAATGTCGCTTCAAATATCTTGCGCACAATTTTTGCATTTTCATGACAAAACATCAGTTTCATGCATGCATTTACCACATACCCTGGAGCAAGAACTTCAATTCCATTGTAATTTCGATAAAATATTCCCAAGTTTGATGAAGGATCGTGTAAGATATCTGTGTTTCCCATTACAAATTATCTCTATCTGTGTAAGTTTGCACAACTCCAGTTTTTACTTCTAGTATTTTTGCTGAATTTAGTTTTGGGATGTAGTCAGAAACGCCTTGGAGAATTTTTTCTCCATAGCATCTTTTGGCGTCGTTTGTCATGCATAAGGAATTTTTCAGCTGCTGTGGCATTCTCTTTGCACTTGCAAAACCTATATTGGTAACAGGAGCATATGTAATCATTCCAATGCCATTGCCTTTGTTAGAAAACATGCAATGTGGGCCAAAGCCGAAGAACATCGAGTGAGCATTTTCCATATCTGGCGGTAGTTGGATGGTTACAATCATCTTCACCCGGTTTATTCGTTGTTTTGCATTTAGGTTGCAAGTAGAGTTCAGTGGTGCAATGTTCTCCCAGGAACAGTTCACAAGCATCTTAGCTGTTGACTTGAAACTCTTACCATCTTTGGTGATGCACGATACCGTGTACAGTGGTTGCTGTGCTTGTATTGTAGTCACTTCTGTCCCGAGATGGACTTGTATCTCCGTTTGTTCTTCTATCTTTTCAATAATGTGTTTCCTAAACTTTTCCCAATCTAAAAATTCTTCGGCAGTTTCAATTCCATACTCAACAATTCCTGGAAGTGTTTCTTCCAGGTATTCCTTCTCCTCTAGTAGTCGATATAGATTGTGTGGAGGACCAAACACTTCATTGCCGGGATCCTCGGCAACTATTTTAGCATATTCTTGCTGTATTCCTTCATATGTTTTTAGAATGACCTCTGGGGCCACACATGAAGACTTCAGAATGAAATATCGACCTTTTCTTAGGGGATGGTCAAGTGGCTTGTCTATACAATCTCTGAACTGTCCGAATTGCCGTGTAAAATATACAGTCGCTCGCAAACAAAACAAAGCTGTATCAAGATCAGCGTAATGAAATCCAAGATGCATTCGACCAGGAGTTGCATCACTAGAACACTTCATCAGATTTTGTTCTTTTTCGAATATTTCAACTTGGTAACCAGCGTCCGCCAATTCTAGTGCCGTGAGACATCCCCCAACTCCACCACCGATAACTAAACACTTGTTTGGAAAACTCATAGATAGAATAGAAGCAATTAATTCAACCAAACAACTGAGACATTCTCGCCGGTTTCTTGTAATATTAACTAATATTGTCTTCAGTAGTTTTCGATATGCATGGGTAGTGTACGTGAAAAAGATTTAGTGGATGGAATTTTAAGAAGAATGTTGACCTATCAAACTACATACTCGATTCCGATATCAATTTGTTTGTTTTGCAATATAAAGCAATCGGGGTTCAGAACAGTGCTTGTTATAAGTCTGTGAAATAAAATCAAACTCATTTATAACTCTTATCTACTAATTAGTTGCTATTTCGTCACTTGCTTTGAACTTGAACTCGTTTCAAGGGTGTTCTGGTTCAACAATACGCTAAAGTGAAAATGATATAAAGACCAATTAGAACACAACATCAAGCAGTGCTAATATTCACTGTATGCCCGCTGATGCGTAGCTATCATGGGCTGGCTGCACGCACGGCACGAACGCGAAGCTTGAATAGACCTTTTAAAATTCATGAATAATTAATGAACCCAGAACAATAGAAAATCACTACCATGACGGCATCATATTTTATACAGAAATCGTCCTGATTTGCATAAGGTTTAGCTTGAAATATCTCGGCCAAATTAAATCTAATATCAAAAACATTACTCTAGAATAGCTGCATTAATCTAGACATTTTATAAGTAATATACAATATTCGCGTCCGATCTGTATGGAATATAAAATGTCTCGCCTTCGGCTCGACATTGTATATTCCATACAGATCGGCCGCTCATATTGTATATATTACTTATAAACTAGTCTACCTAACAGGTAGCAAAATGCTGCCTTAGATTTTTGCTTAAATGAATTTAAATTTTTGTTGTTACAAACAATTGAAAGTGAGTGAATTATGGTTCGATATTTGGCAATAAGGACTATGTCAACATCACCAAAAACAATTCCAAAATTTTATTTTCAACATATTTATTTATTTTTAAATCCAGTAATGCGAAAACGATTCTAGTTAATTAACAACTAATAATAACCTGTGTGGGTATATGGGCTCTACGATGCACATAACAAACTGAGTCGTAATATCTGAATGCTCAGATTGCCAGGAATTTCAAAATTGTGCTTTGTGGGAGACGAAAAAGGGGGCGGAGTACTCTTCAACCCGTTCCCAGGCCTATGCAGTAAAGCTGGGTGACAACACGCACGAAACTATTCACAGAACGAATCAATTTTACGACTTTCAATTTATTGTCATTTGCTTGTGTTGTGTATCAAAAGCTGAACTTCGTCAATTAAACTACAGGCGGACCAGGCCAATTCCCTGTGGCTTATTAATCGAAGGGTCGCGAGATGGAGCCCCATAGAAATCACTAAAAAAAAACATTTTCAGTCTGTTTCTTTCTTTTCTTCTTCTTCTTTAGATAAAAAAATCCCTGTGTTGTAAATAACTTTTTTCTAAAAACAAAACATTTTTTAAACATGTTTTTATATTTTTATTCTTTTTATTTTCGAGGAAACTTTGGAGTTCCTGTGTGTTCCCTTTATTGCGGCGCGAGGCGTGGCACGAGTCCAGTCAAAAAATGGGCAACAGCGAAACCTCGATGAACGACGAAGATCTATCCGTACAAATCTACGAAATTGTGCATAAAAAATACCCGGAACATAGTGATAAAATAACTGGAATGATACTAGAAAGCGATACTGAAGAGCTTAGGTCATTACTTCTTAACAACGAAGAGGAACTGTTGAAGAGAATCAATGTAGCAGCCACAGTTGTTATTCAAAGCGACAACAAAATTCGGCTGGAAAGTACGAGGAGGTACATGAAATTATTCTACATCTAGTAATAAGTAATCGTACTAGTGCTGTTTGTTTGGTATTGCCGGTACTATCTGGTGGAACTAAAACTCTCTATGCATTTATATTAGTTCTGATAGCTGTCAATCGCTGTTAATATTTATAAGTGATCGAAACTAATTAGCTTGAAACATACCCGTTCGCTATATGAAACTAAAACAGTGTTCAGCAGAGTGAACAGGCAAGTTGTGATCCCTCACCTACTTTAAGTAATGAGTGCAGGGACCAATTACAAAATACGACACAGAAAACCCCTTACTTAGGGATGGACCAGATTAGATATTTGAGGGGTCGGGCAATTTTTTTTGCAGGATATTTTTTGCCGTATGAAAAAAAAAAGGCTTTCTGTGTTATGCACAAGCAGAGGTAGGGTGTTCAGCTATCTAGTGGAGCAAACTTCCATACTGATTAATGGCACTATATTGATCAGTATACTGTGATTGGTTGAAATGAAAATCAATCAACATATGCTTGGTTGACCATCTGTCCATCTACCTGACGACCAATCCAGACAAAAATCACCACTTGCAGTTTGCATTACAAAGACATCAGTCAAACATGAAATAATAACTAACAGTTGTAAAAGATGTAACTTGGACAGTGTAATGCGATAATAGTAATGATGATGTTTTGCATGTTAATGACCATTGTCGATGTAATATGGTGCAGAAGTAATATATCTTCAGTGAAGGACTAACATCCAAAACCTCACTATGGCTGCTATCACATTACAGTGTCCAAATAACACAGTTTCACAGACACTGCCCACACTAGTATTTTACTAGTTTTTATCAGACTCTATGTAATCATTTTACATGGAAACACAATAGGCAATTTGTGTGATGACCTAATATACTAATAACTAATAACGGAATGCTTTGTCAACTTTCTTTTGTATCCCAATTAGTGCAAATTGTTCTACTAATCTCCACAGAGATTAAAAATTCAAATATGAAAGAGAATTTGCAAAGAATGCTGGTCTCGGTAGTAAAATGAGGCCATAATGCAAATCTCCTATTGCTGTCAACACTTCACTTAATGATACGTGAATGACAAAGTTTGATCAAAAAGCTACTCTCACCATTTCAACAAGCAGTCTAATTAAAGCTGCTCCTTGGGAGCTGTTTCTGAGTAGCTGCAATTGAGTGATTGATTATAATAAGCAGTACTAACTGGTTTAACACTTTCTCTTTTTTCAATAGAAAAATCAATAAACCAGATTCCAGTGATGACATAGATTCAATTGGTAACAAATTATATGGTATTGTACATCAGCTTTATCCTGTGTTTGCTGCAAATGTTACTGGGATGTTACTGGAAATGGATATAAACAGACTTCACAATCTATTAAATGATAATAATGATGAGTTAATGAAGTGCATACATGAAGCCGCTCGTGTTTACATGGAAAGTCAAACAAAGAACAGTAACTTAAGGTTGGTATTTTGTTTTCTACAAAATGGAAATATCAACTAGTTGCACTAATATCGCATTACTTCATCTACTGGAATTAATCAAGTTTGAGAAAATAAAGTCCGAATTATTAGTTAAAGTGTCAAGTTTCAAATCACTATGCATAAGGAAAAAAATTGTAGCACATGATTTTAAAGTTTGAATTTTTCATGGGAATTTATTTTTCAAAGAAATTGTTGGTTTTTGTATGCTACCACTCACCAAGAATATCTTAAAATTTTACTTCATTTAACTTGTTACCATTTTTTCTTGTTTAATGTGTTGGAGGATGATAAAGAATACCATTACTGATTTCTGTATGCCATTTTCATTTCTGGGAATAATTGTTAAGAAGCTGCTTTTTCATTAATATGGCTAGTGAATACAGCTAATGGTGATTGAAGGGCATAGTGTAGTCGTGAGAAGTACCATTTCAATATTGATGTTGATGGTCATCATGGTTTTTCCTACTCCTGCTAATAGACAAATTCCATGATGGAACCCGGTACTTGTGGACGAGTCTTATTGCTTTCTTCTTTTTTCAGTACCAATAACACACATCAGAGTAGCCCTAAATCAAAGTCTGATATCGATGCAACTCGAAAACCAAAAACAGAACAAGAAGATAAACAAACTCTTGGTGAACAAATGTATTTAAAAGTAGTCCCAATGTACCCAGAAAAAGCTGCAAAACTGACAGGAATGCTTCTTGAAATGGATACTGAAAGTTTGAAGGAAACACTGGAAAGTTCAAAATTATTTGAAATGAAACTAGCAGAAGCACTTCAAGTTCTACACACTGTGCCCCCTGCAGGAACAGATAATATTGATGTTTTGCATGATTTGGATAAGAAAGAAAATGGTGTTAACATAGATTCATCAAATTACATTGACACTTCAAGTAGCAAAGAAGCAATTGAACTTGAAAGGCAAAATTTAGCAGAACAATTATATATTAAAATTGAGATCAAACATCCATCAGATGCACCTAAAATAACCGGTATGTTTCTTGAAATGGATTTACAAAGTTTGAAGGAGCTCAATGAGAACTCAGAATTATTTAACAAGAAACTTGATGAATCAATACAAGTATTATCTGAAGTGAAAAAATATTATAAGTAAACAAGCAAAAAGAGAAAATAAATATATTCAGTTTTATTTTAGAGAATTGTAAAACTGATTGAATCAACTGTATTTATTATTTCAGTACATTACTACATCTTTAAGTTTAGACTGAAATAGGTAACAGCCTACAAATAAAGCAAAAAAAAAAGACTTGCCCATCCTACTACGTAACATAGCTCTACCTCTATATTTACAAGTTCATTGACATTAGAATAAATTCCGTTATTTTTGCCCTTTTTGCAGCTGACAGAGTCTCTGGTTAACCTCACTGGGCACCAGCACCTGCATATAGTGTAATAAGTGGTTATTAAAAAGAGAATTGTGATATTGTCCAAAGTGGACTACCTCACATGAAATGATCTAATCAATGGTACATGGCTTTTGCAGTTGACTGGTCCCAGAGGCTTTCGTTCCTCTCACTACATGAAGTAAATAAAGAGGAATGAGATCCTCTGGGACCAGGGTGGCAGTTGACAAGCGAGTCTAAAAATAACTAAAGAAAAAAGGCAATCTAAAAATAACCTATGATGTCATCGAGAAAAACCACGTGATACATCAATTGAGTTATTTCTGAGTTCTTTAGCATTGCATGACGAAATTGAGCTCTTTTTCAACTGGTATCTGTTAATCCACGGTGATGGTGATCCGTTTCTTAACGAGTACACAAACTTCTTTTCTCGATGAGTCAAACCAACGTGTGACTGCTGACTCTGACTTTGTGTCCGTTTCGCAGGCTCGGACTTTGGACTGCCACGAGATCCCACTCGTCCCAGGAGAGTTCCGTTTTGGTAGAGAGGGCTGTTAGAGTCTGGCACTAGCTCTTCAAACAATTCCTGGATAAACAGAAACAACCAAAAAATAAAGTTTTTTAGTATAAGAACAAATGAACAACAAAACGCGTGGATAAAACTGAGTTAATAGTGCTGTCCAGGCTTACAGGCCCCAGAGGCAGAGGTCTCGAGATATATTTGCTTTGAAAGAAACTGAAATATTTCTTTTTTGTAAAATCGTTTAATATTCAGTTTCAATCTCAGTTGTGTTTCAAAAGGTGTGGAAAGGCACCGGCTGATTTCTTTCTCATTTTCATGAATGACCAAATTAAAGATTTTCTCAACCGCCTCCCACCAGTTCGTTAATAATAATTGAAAGACTTCACTGAAGCTTTTAATTGTAAAATCAATAGTATAATTATAATGGGACGGTCCGTTAAAACTGAATATTTAGTAATTTCAGTGTAATCTCTTCAGAGGATGTATGGCCACAGCAGATAGAATCCGAACTAAACTTGATTTGTCAGCCTACAAAATGCCGGTAATTACTTTCAGTATTTATCAAGATAGAGTTTGTCTTTTGATTTTAATGAATGCAATAATTTTGTATATAACTGGACATTCGTTATTTTGACGTGGATATAATTTTTTATGCAAGCTGATCATTTTGTCCCGATATAAAGGTACAAGATGTTTTTTTTACGATAACATCTACAACTATGAATCACTTGTTTTTGATCGGATGTGAATTAACACTTCTATTTACTAGAAACAAATGAGTTGGAATTATGTTTTATTATAGGTTATATTGGTAGAACAGCAAATCTAAAGATGGACAATGAATGCACATACCGCTTTATTTCTCTGGGCTGACACATCTGTAGACGTATTTATGAAAAAAATTTCGTATAGGCGAAAGAAAACGAAAAGGGGCACGGATATTGTAATGAAGTCATACAATTTTGAAAAAAGAAACTGTAACTGTAACTAAAACGCAATAGAATTTGCTCAGGCTGAATTAAACTTTTAAGATGCATTAGGAATATATTTAAAGCCAAAATCCGATTTTCTGCAGGTTTCGATTTTTTCTGTTGCAAAGAGCGCACGCGGGAAGATCAAATGATTTTTATCGTCCTTTTCCTAAGTACCTTGATCTTTATAAACTAAATAAAGTCAAAGTTATGTTCTCTTTAATTTTCATTGATAGCAAAAAAAGCATGTTCAGACCGATGCTGCATCTACGACGACATTTAATATTAACTGATACAATCTTTAAAAATAGCAACTATATACTGAGAAGAAAAACATGTTTCTCCCAAAACTCGCCATATTTTCGGTAATGTTTTCCGCCGATAAAAAGAACTAAACGTAATTGAAGTGAAATTTTCGTCCAAAAGGAGATGATTTAAGAACAATTGGAATGATTATCTTGACAGAAATGTTATAGTTTTTTAGGACGAAAGAGTCACGGACGTACTCAATTAACATCCCATGCACGTCAGAACTGTTGAGTATGGTTACCAGGAACACTTAGCGCCTAGCACTTTAATTTTCTCGCAATTTGCTAAAACGACGGAAGCATCAATTTTTGGGTTTTTTGAAGTTGTTATGTAATGTGTACAGAATTTCAGTACCTTTTTTGTCTAACCGTTTGCCTTTTTCGAAAAAAAAATAAAAAATTGCCGATGTTTCAGACGCGCTTCCAAATTGTTGCACAGCTTGGGCAGCATTTTTGTACTTTTGAGGGTTCGTTAAGTAAACACCACTACAATGTTAGCAATTACAATATTTACCTGACTGTTTTTGATATCTCTGGGTGTGTTTGAACTTGTAGAAGTTCGTATTTTTGAAGGAAAAAATCCATTGAATATTCGCTTCGGTTTATGAGCCTGTTGCAACTCAGAACCAGATTTGTTGGTAATGGACAAGTCCAGAATTGGCGGACAAACAAACTGACGACTGTTTTTGACGTCTCTTCTCGTGTATTTTTCGGTTTCGCTTTGCTTGTTGTTGCTTAGTTGCTCGATTGTGTACAATTCATCTCGAGTTGTTGAAGCACGGTCGCCTAAAAATTCAAGCACTGGATTGCTTTGCATCGTTGGCTTCTTTTCAGTAGTATAACTAATGTCTTCCAAACCCGGAAAAACTACGATCTTCAACGAAGTCATTTTCGCGTATACTTTAGCGCTCAAGACATACTTTATGTGGTGCGTCTTACAGAGAAAGCGAATTGTTCTGCAGTGTCTTTTTCAGTCTGTTGTACGAATTGACCAATTACAGCTCTTTTAGTTAATACTCCCACAGGACTATAGATTGAAAACAGCTGTACAAAAAAACGCCTCGTCAAAAAAAGAGACGAAATAAAGTTTCCTTTATGTATTAGTCACAAACTCACGCGTCCAAAACATCAACTGTGAAAGACGATATACCCGAGTTTATGCTTTTGTTGATGACATTTGGGTAAAAATATTCGACCTCTGTTCTTTGCTAAGTAGTTGGCTTAGGTTTAATGACCTATATTTACATGTCTTCATTAATGAACAAAACTGACAATGATACGCAGGACACCATTACTTGCCTTTTGTCATCAAGGATTATTTTTAACCAAAGTTTGCAAATTTTATGGTAATGCTTCCTTCAGATGTTTGCCGATAACTCACAGCTTCTTCAGTGTAGCTTTTATTCTTGTAAAAGTTTGCTTTTAGCCAATACTAGTACTTTAGTAAGCATCCCGCGGTGGAAAAGTGGTCTAAAAATCAGCTAAATTTTATCCGTGATTAGTAAGGCAACCATGACAAGAAAAAACAACAATAGCAACAACAAACGTACGGAGGCTTGATGGATAAGAAAATAATCAAAGATCACAAAAAAAGGGCGCAAATTTGTATCGAGGTAATAAGAAAACGCGAAAATATTTGTCGAAACAATTTGCTTTGTTCGCCAGAAAGTATTTGCAAAGAGTAAACATCTTGGTACAAAATCCAACCAATAAAATACAAAAACTGTCAATTCCACCAGCTTATCTAATAAACAAATAATACATACACATTTCAAATCGAAGATTCTAATCATTTTTAAATAAAAAAAACTCTTTTCGTAAACTGGCCGCTGTATCAACATCCAATTCAATCGATTCACCTCCTTTATTGGCTGTTTTTGTCAATGGTTTTGTGTGTTAGGTCGTCCGGGGTCATCATCATCATCATGGAGGGGCGGCTAAATGCCAACACGGGAGTTCCTGACGGCAGCCCTCCACAGTTCCTTATCCTCCATTAGCGTTCGTATCTCAGAGGTGCTACTCAGCCCCGTGTCCCTCTTCAACGTGTCTATATACGTAGCGTGAGGTCTGCCTCTGGACTTCCTTCCGTCCGGGTATTGAAAAATATTTCAACTTTTTATTTTAAAAAAATGGCTTTGATCGCGAAAAAATAAACGGATGATAGAGGAGCTTTGTGGTCAAAACTTTCAATCAAGAAAGGATGGATACAAGATCCAGCAATCCCTCATCAAAAATGGCTGTGCAAAGTAAATACTTTATAATAAAAAAAGATGTGGGTAGGCGAGGAAGCCGTTCTTTTGCACTTTTTCCGTTTCAAAGGACTGATCGTGGGAAATACAACGACAGTTATAAGAGATTTGCTATTGAGATCAAACTGTTACTAAAATATGAACAAGCCTACGACAATTTCCTTTCTTCAGTTTTCAAAATCTTTCTTTTCAAAGCCTCTTTATGGCTCATCATTGTCAAAGTTCTTTTGAAAGTTATGATGTTAAAACCGTAAATCATTTAAATTATACTCTGATTTAGACATAGACATTTGTATTAAATCTCATAACGATTTAACTTTTAGATAAATCCTCAAGTACAAACAGTGCATAAATTGAAGAGTTTTATTTTTCAGCAAGACTATATCTCTCAGTATTTACAACAAGTTATTCAAAAATGAAAAGCCATATTACACAAAATCAACTCTAAAACTACATTACTTAACACTAAGAAAGGTTTTGTGGCTGTGAAGGATTTCATACAATGGGCCTGCTATCAACAGCATAAAAAAAACTAAGAATATGAATTGAGAGAATGCAATTTGAACAAGAACATAAAGAAAAAATATGTGAAAACACGATTGCTGATCCCCATCAAGACACCCATTCTGCCAGAATCCTATAAATACTGCATTTAATTCCTCGTTTGAGTGTTTGTAAATTTAAACCTAGAAATGAATGTGAGAATACATTATAAACTGTTTCAGCCATGATGTCTGGTTAGATGAAGAATAAAACCATTTCCCAATGTTCTTTTCTGTCATGTTTACAAAAGATACAGTTGTCTTGGTTTAGGAAAAATAATTGAGAATATCTACTCTTCAGCTCGTTGGGGAGGTGCTCCACAAGGCTGTACCATTTTCTATAAAAAAATAAAAAAATAAAAAAAGATGTTGAAGAAATAGCAGCATCATTGAAATGTGTGTTTTGTAAAATTGTCTATGCTGTAAATATTGGTATATGGTATCATTATAAGATGCTCTATCACCTGTGATTTGAATTATTATTATTTATTTTTTTCACTATCTCTGAAATTTGTAAAATTTAACGGTCCATAGAATTCCATATTGTTATTTTTGTAACATATTTTTTTCTGGGGCATTCACTTCAAGAACACAATGCTCACCACAGTAGTCTATGTCATAAATTTAGTACTATGGTAATTACAAAATAATGACTTTATTATGTGCAAAAAAAAAAGAAAAAAAAAAAAGAAAGAAAGAAAAAAAGAAAAAAAAGAAAAAAAATAGGAAGAAAAAAAAGAAAGAAAAAAAAAACGAAAAAAAAGAACGAAAAAAAAAAGAAAGAAAAAAAAAGAAGAAGACGTAAGAAGAAATAACACTTCTGATATTACAGTTCATTCATTTCGGGATAGGATCAACAAATCTAATACAAAACTTAAAAGAATTTGTTTTCGAGCATCCTTAAATTCGCTTATTAAATTTGAGTAGTTTTGAAGGAGTTTAAGGAATAGCATGAACCCTGCTATTCAAAAGTTATAAAACCTACCTCTAATAAGTTGAATCTAACTCTAGCTTTTGTCTCATTTTCTACTAGGGCAAAGAAGTCTAGTAGATTACCATGTCCAATATATGAAGCTATGCTGTCTCTTTGTTGGTTGACCAACCATTCACTGAAAAACAAAAACATTCAAGGACTAAGGACCTGTTCACATGAATTATGGTAGACTAAGATTCAAAATTAGTTTGGATATTAATTGCTTTAAACAAAATTTTTGTGGTGCCTCCCCCCTTCCCTGTCACAATGTTGATATGATCAGTGATGATTTTGGTATGAAATGAAGCCTCATTCAACATTGTTCAGGAGGAGGGGGTGATTGACTGGAATATTGTAGAGAGAAAAAATGGGGGAGAAGAAATGGTGGCAAAAAAAAAAGAAAATGTCCCAACAACCTTTTTTGAAAGTTAGTGTAGGGTTTATCTAGTCCAGTGTAATATAATTTATGCTTCACAAGTGAGGTCACAATAGTGAGTCGTTTTTAAAGACAATACTCATAACATTTTTGAGTGATAATTTCACATGCAATTGTCAAAATCTCCAACAAAACAAAATCCAAGGTTCCTATGGTATGACAAATGCAGCATAAAACAGGTAGAACATTAAATCTTGTTTATACCAACAAAAAATGGTTCTCGTTGGAGCCAAGTATCTCTGCCACTGACTAGCAATGAAAACACAGGCTCAGGGTACAATATTGCAAGTCTATTGACTGTGATGATATTACAGTTTATTTTAACAATTATTTCATTGACATATGAGATGTGATGGACTTACAATTTTGATGTGTCTGCATGTCCAGTTCCAACATACTTGGATTGTACTAGCAACCAAAGACAAAACAAATAAGTTACAATATCAATCAAGTCAAACATTCATCAAACACGTTTTGCTCTCAGTATGCAGCTCTCAAGTGCCACAGAAATGCTCTAAATTACAATACTTACGATGTTCCAATTGACTGTGTATATTATATCTGTCAGTCTACATGAAACAAGTACAAAGAGAAGATCAACAATTTTCGAGATAATATTAAACTCAAGATACAGAGAACAATATAATAAAGACACACGAACAAAAAGAAACAAAATTTCGCCCAGAAAAACAATAAACTGTCATAAGAATACGCATCTTTTCAGCACAATTTGCTTCTACATCCAAAGAATACTATTTACGTTCCATAAATTAGTAATAGTTGGATAAAAATAGTCTTAAACTAAGAAAAACTCACCATTTTTGCAACACACGATAAACTACTTGAACGACAATATTCCGTCTAACGAGCCCGCGATACAGTTCATAAATGAGCACTGCGCATGGTTATAGAGTTTGCACAAAATGGCGGGACGAGAAGAAAGTCCAAATACATCACAAATAGACGATGAAAATGGCCACAAATATCGCGAAATTGGCGATCAAGCTGTGTGGTCATTATCGTCTTGTAAACCAGGATTTGGAATCGAGCAGTTACGCGACGGAAACTTAGAAACTTACTGGCAATCGGATGGTCCACAACCTCATCTTGTGAACATTCAATTTCGGCGCAAAACCGCGATTCAAAATATTTCACTTTACGCCGATTATAAAGCCGACGAGAGTTATACACCAAGTAAAATATCTGTACGAGCTGGCAATAGTTTTCATGATTTACATCAAGTTGAGTTGATTGAGTTGGAAGAGCCGAGTGGTTGGCTGACCGTTTCTTTGACAGATGGAGACAGACCTTTGAGAACGTATATGGTACAGGTTGCTGTACTAGCCAACCATCAAAATGGACGAGATACACATATGAGACAGATCAAAGTACATGCTCCTTTAACTGATACTGGGAGCTTTAATATGCCTTCATTTACATCTGTAGACTGTGCCATGTATAGTACAATAAGATGATTGTGGGCTTCCTGTGTTGTAATGGTCTGGAAAGTCTTGTTCCCTGATCTCGTTGGTATTTTACTCAAACACTTAAGTATCTGAGATCAAATAGTTAACTATAATAAGGATACAAATGGCTTCTGTTGTTGTGGCGTAGTTTCTTTATTCAAACAGCATGCATATACTGGTCATGCTCCTTAATCAGTAAGCCTCCAATGTTTTTTATCATTACAGGTCACAGGGGACAAATCCATGGTCCCACAGAGATTGAGATTGAGACTGTGAGATTTTCATAATTTGAGACTGAGATTTTTACAAGGTATCAGTTTTGGAATATATATGAGACTCCTAGAGAAAAACCAAGTAATCTTAGACCATAGTTATTCCCTTGAATAACAATGCTGAGACATTTTTGCAGAGTCAGCAGAATTAATGTTTTTGAAGGTACCAATTTGTCATACCTTGGTCTACAAGTGTCAGGAATCATGTCATAGGACTGTGCTGTCAGGTAATTTAGATTAAAAGTTTAACAAAGATGAAACATAGTCAATTAGTTGTTTTTTCCATGTTTTATTTATAAGCCAAGCTTTCACGCTAATCGCGCATCTTCAGGGCAAAAATGGATGTGTTTACAATTTGTTTCATACTACATTGTGTAAGATTGTAAACATATCCATATTTGCCCTGAAGATGTGCGATTAGCGAAAGCTTGGCTTATAAATAAAACGTGGAAAAACAACTAATTGACTATATAATGATGCCCACATACCAATCAATTTTAGACAAAGTTGAAACAGTTTGACAAAATAATAATTGGTAATTTTATTGAAATGTACAAGATAGTGGTATTTCCAAACATGAAATAATAATTTCTTTATTTTCCATTGTGGAATAAAATGTAGACATTTGTGATGCTATTTGCATGTGTTTAAAAAACTGATACAGTTTTGCACAATACATGTAGTTGACAATATGTACAATGTTGAATAGTATTAATTGGTTAATCTGAGAGTGTTTTGAAAACTAAGACTCTTCATGTGAGATTCTTAACCATACAAAGCACAAAATTTCAAAATGAATTTGTTGATCATTATGTTGAGAATCTTTAAATTCAGATCAACCATTTTTTACCCCTGTGGTAATAGAACTACTACTTATATATACAAATGGTTTGACATTGTGCATCAATAATATATTGATTAAAATTAATGTAACTATCAGGTGATGTTCATGGACTTGCAAGAAATTATTTGAAACGTGGCCGTCCAAATTTTTGTGTTGCGACATCAGCTCATACAGCACATTTGCTAAACCTGTGCTTGTGAAGCCTGCTACATTATGGTATAGGTAATTAACTGGCAAACATCATCAATGTGTGCTGGCTGCTGGCTTTTCTTCTGTATTGGTTTCTCCATTACATTGGCATGAACACTTTGATAAAGCTGTTGTGTAATTATCCCTCAAGAATTCTCTTGATAAAATATCAGCCTAGAGTTGATAACAATAACATTGCACAAACTATCAAACTTCAAGACAAAACTAAAAAAAACATGAAGGTTCAATACTTTTGTAAATACTACATTGCACTATTTAAATCAATCTACTTTTTAAAAAAGGATTGTGTGACTGCATGTGTAAACCAACGCTCACCCAATCAGAATTAACCTTCAATTGAATAACATGTTCGTATTGGCTAAGCTCTGGGGTAAACCAGTCACACAGTCGTTTTAAAAAGTACAGATTTGGTACAATGTTGATAATTATTCATGACAGCCTAATGTGTAATCTTGATTTTGAGTGTTACCTGTCTTGTCGGTTCTGGATTTTTTTTATCACAACACAAGTCAACTATGTTGACAGCAGTTTGCAGCCCAATTCTATGACCCACTGAAATGTAAATGGGCTTGCAGTTTTGACAAGGGAATGTTGGAGTGCTGCTTCTAAGAGCCTTCAAAAACAAAATGTGAGCTTTCATTAGGTACAAATCTATGGCAAAATCCAATTGAAAATTATTGCTTTAAGATGCTGACACCTCTCTGGAGATGTTTCAACGTATTAGAAGGTCACAGGTGTATAACATTTCCAGGATTGAGACTCTTTGAAAAAATACCAAAGTTTTATGGCTAGAAAATGACAGTGTTTTGGTAATGCCTTGATCACACACCTGAGATGATCATAATGTTCATGTTATAAAAAGATGTGTGTCAGACCTACCATTCCCCATGTAACACCAGAATTGCCTATTAAAGGGAATCGGTCTCCCTTTTCTCTCAGCTGACTTTCAATCTAATAAAAAAATAGAATTTCAGAAAAAAAGAAAAGTCAACTAGTGGATGTATGTAAGAAATACGATAAGATCTAGAAAACCTGTTCTTTGTGCAATTCTCCATTCTCAATGCCGTCATGATGAAATAAGGTCTTAGCAACACCAATAGTTGGAATATTTGTAAGAACACCAAGATGACTGGCTATACCAAATCCTAACAACAAAACAACAAAATAGTACCATAAATATATGATATTACTTCTCAGTAGTTATGTCACATGAAAGACATTTGAAATTCAAACACACCAACACAAAGGGAATATACATCTTAAAGAATCTTTCATAATGAACCAGAGTATCCATATAGTAAAATGAAAATTGATTGATTGATTGATTGATCTCAAACTAAACATCCTGAGGCTGCTGCATTATTTTGTAAAGCACTGGTTTTCAGTTACCTTCTGAATGTAGAATACCATTTCCATCAACCATGATAACCTGAAATAAAGATTTAAAATTAGTATTAAATTAACTTAACTTTAATTAACTATGAATAGCCAAATGCAGAGAGAGATCAACATATGATGATAGACTAATGACAAGTGGTGCCCAAGTGGTATAAAGTGGTTTAGCAGGTTTGACTCCCAGCTCAAGATTTGAGTAGAGTTTGTTTAAAGTGTTGATTTTGTTTTGTATGCCTTGTAGCTGCATGGATTTTCCTCTGAATAGTTTTAATTAGTTTTCTTATAACTTTCATAAATAAACATTGTAAGTTGAGAGTAGCACAAATGTGTTAGGGTAATTTTTGAATGTGGAGTGTAAAATGCAGTCACTCTAAATCCAACATAACATGGTGATAACTTATGAATATTATTATGAAAGGGTGCCAATCATGATTAGGGTGGTGGTCATGATGATGATAATGATATGGATGATGATGATGAGCAACTGTTGATTAAAACCAATTATAACACCTGTGGCATTAGTTCTGGTTGGCTGTTTTCCAGTCCTTTAATGAGATCAATGTAGAATTCCACTTCTCGGAATGCCAGGAATTTAGTCACAAATGGTGTCGTAACATGAACAAACTTTAAATCTCGATATACTATCTGGTGAACATAATGAATGCATATGAAAACGAATTGATTAATGAATTGATGAGCGAACAGATACACAGTCAATCGTAATCGAAAAAGTGAATGAAAAAAATAGTGGATAAATGAAAATCAATGACCACGTATTTGGATGAGGATTAAAGACAAATAAAGTTGAAAATAATATCTGAGATATGAGAAGAAGAAAGAGTGGCCACAGTGCAGTAGAAAGTACCTGATCTACAGAAAACTTACAGTGGATTTCACAAAATTTTGGCCATGCTAATTTCCAGATTAGTGGATTAGTTGGGGTCTTGGGAACTTGATGACAGTTCCATTGCCAAAGAGCAAGAAGACTTGCCAAGTTGTAAATTAAATTTGCAAATTGAGTCGGAATTTCCATGGAACAATTTCAGGGAGATGGGGTAACGTGACTTTTTAAAGCAATATAGCTATTGGATGAAAGAAAGTTACCTTTTTTTCTGGAAAAGAAATGACCACAAAGCAAGCACATGCATGTAATAGATCATCTTTTTGATATGAAATATCTAAACCCCCAATAAGATGAAGACCACTGAAATCTGTTTCACTGTCATTCTTCCAGTCAATATTATCATCCGTTATCAATTGTTTCTTCAATTCCAGCTGCTCTCTAAAAAAAGAAGAAAAAACAAGTCCAAAATGACTAACACGAAGCCCATAATTAAAAGATATTGATGGATATTAGTAAAAGAAATTATATCAAGTTATTAACTTATAACTTAATAAGTTATAAAACAACAATTCTGTAAGCTTATTATCAGCTATAGTTTTCACAATTGGCAAGCACCAACTGTTTCCATATTTTTAACATTGTCTGTAACGGTAACTCAGCCATAGAGAAATCTTTAAAAGTTTCTTGGAGTCTCAATTCGGTATAAGTCAGTTTTGTTCAGCAAGACATCCTCTATCATTTAATACCAGCAAACGAAGTTCAACAACAACAAAAGTCCCAAGAGGGGAAAGTTTTGAAGAAAACTGGAGGGAATTGCCCAAATCAAAAATAGAATCAAATTTTATAGTCTCCGGTTAATTGAAACTGATTAAACTTACATTTTCCACGTTTCTACAATATCATCTGAGACATTTAACTCCGCCATATTTAGAAGTTAAAGATTTGGGGGTCGTAGTGGTCTTTTTGACAGTCATTTCTCCACAAGATGTTGGTAAAAGTTTAGAAAAACAACCTTGCATCACCGACGATCATGTTTGTAAACACTAGTATCAGTCTCCAATTCTCGTTACCACAGGAACCCCAGACATGCAATCATTTTTTTCTTTCTTTTACGTACCTAAAATTAAAAACACACTTTTGTTATATCCATCTCCATGAAAAAATATTTATTCGATTGTTTTTTGAAAAGACAGCTAGTTAAATTTCTTAAAAATTAAAAATTTGATCTTGGGGCTCCTGTGTATGTCGCGATGGCAACCTCGGGATAACAGTCGTCGCCATCTTTGTTTGTGGTGGTAAAGTTTAGATTTTGTTGAATTTATAGCTTGAATTTGGCACTGAAATAAACAATAAATGGCAGAAACAGCCGAAGGAGGTGGTGCACAAGAAGCTGGTGGATATGATTATAAAAGACTTCACAGTTATCCTTTAATAAGAGTGAGTAATTTTGGTTTTGAAAATGACTTGGTGCTGTAATTTAACTTCTCATGCTACTTCAAAGTTTTTATCTTGCATTAGTGTGACTAGATCTTCATGTTTTTCATATGTTACAGTATTCAGATATGAATGAAGAAATGCGGACTGAGGCAATGGAGCTTTGTGTGACAGCTTGTGAAAAATTTTCGAGTAATAACGAGGTGAGTTTGTGTAAGTTAATAGAATTTTGTACAAGCCTCATTCAGAATGGATTTATGTAACTTATTTTAATACACATGAATATCAAACTGTACAAATTGAACAGTAGTTACAGTCTTTAATTGAAACATGACAATTTGCAAGTCATCACCATCATAGTATTTATCATCATTTATTATGACAAACATTACTGGATGGACCCGGGGGTCTTAAAGGAAAGCTACAAGGTACCACATTTTGATTCGTAATACTTACAACAAGCATCCCTCCCTTTTGATATATAGCAGTCCCCCCTAGGCTCAAGACAACTGCCATCAACACCATTAACTTTCATCTCCACTGACAATTATCTTTCATCCCACAACAGACTGCAGCAAAAATGATCAAAGAAAGCATGGACAAGAAATTTGGTGCTTCATGGCATGCAGTGGTTGGTGAAGGATTTGGTTTTGAAATCACTCATGAAGTCAAAAATTTACTGTACATGTTCTTTGGTGGATCCATGGCCGTCTGTGTTTGGAAGTGCTCATAACTCTATTATTCTTTTAAACATAGTTTGTAATTTACATTACATATTATAACTTAATTTGAACATAAAATAGTTCAAGGCTGTGAAAGATGTTTTAAACAGACAACACAAACTTGTACATCCAAAGCAGAATGGAAAAATATGTAGATTAACAAGCATCAAGAGTGGCCAGGGGTTTACACTGACTTACATTCTACCCCAGGTGGGGGACTCCACTGAAACAGTTTTTCTATATATTTTCACAAGTGTTTACTTTGTGTTGTGATTATTTTGATAATAGCATCTAGAGCAATGAAAATTGTGTATACACTGTCTTACATTCTACCCCAGAAGGGGGACTCCATTGAAAGTTTTTCAGTCTATATATTTTCACAACTGTTTACTTTGTGTTGTGATTATTTTGATAATAGCATAGCGCAATGAAAATTGTTCATATTTAAGTTTCCGCCTAATCAGAGAGCAACATGTTGTGTCATTGTTTCATTCATACACACAACTATAATCATGGAGTTTGAGATATTTCCGGTGCTAACATCATGGAAGAAAAATTGTCTGATATTTTAATTATTAATTATAATAATTATTACTTTGTATGCTCAAATCACTTGACCATAAAAACTTATGTGTACTCTGATTTTCTGTAATTATAATCAAATTTGCTCATTGAAGATGAACTGAAGTCAAAGAGTTAATTTCCTAAAAAAAGGTGACAATACTAAAACATGCAGTGTAACATGTTTATTACTAGATCAGTATCTTCGTTTAACCTAATAACAATGTAGCAAACATTCTGTAAATAAAATTTCTTTTGTATATCTATTTGTTTTATTGATTATTTTGTCATAATATCTATTGTAGAAAAATGGTATTAATCAAAATAAATATTTCAAACAGATGATTTATAACAACAAATTCTTTTTAAATCTTGAAAAAGAAATAATGTAAATATTTAAATAATAGTAGCTTTACTTTTCATAATACAAAAAAACACAATAATTACTAAAGAAACATAATTATTGAATTGAAAACTCATTGATATTATTTGTCTTATACTACATCCAAACCCATTCTTCTTGAAATAATCTAATAAAGAATTCGGTAACTATATATTTACGAAAAAAAAATTTTAGAATTAATTATTGCTCATTGATCATTTTGCTTATAGAATTCCTTTAGTAACAAAAATGATCAACTAAACCTTTGTGGATAAGGCTATCAGATGTGATTGGTGCAACTAACCCCTAATGGTTTATCCTATCAAAGTTAACAGTCATACCCAGGATATCTTATTGGAGGGCACTAAACATAATAGCAAATTTTCGTCATGATGTCATTAGCCCTTCCAGAGTTGCACAAGAGACTGGGTGTGACAGTTTGAATTATAGTGAGGTTTTCAGGGATGCGTGCTGTTCGCTCCACTAAATCTACTGCAAGTTTATTATAATTTATTTTTGTTTTGAAAGGGGATCAGAGGCAAAATGCAGTATTATGCTCAAAAGAATGAGCTGTAGACAGATTAGAGTTGTTTCCGTATGAGTGGGAAACAGTACAGTTACAATACCACTATGATACAGAGGATTATCCAGACGTTTTCTTGAAAACTATGGACCGATACAATACAGTATTATTTCACACTCTTGTAGATCTACTTTCTTAACCAATCGGGAATCAACTTGCAATTTGAACATTGCACTGATTTGCTGGAAAGTAGACATGAACATATGTGTCCATAGTTAATAGAGCAAAATGGTTAGGAAACTCCTTTGTTTAAGTTATTGTACACCTTTTTTCAAACGTGACCATGCACAATCTTTTGTTTCACTATTGTTTTATCCTCATTGGATAGGGCTGAGTGAACAGACCAAAATCATTTTTTAGCTGCTGGCACAAAAGACCTAATAATTTATGCAAACAAATTCAGCAATTCTTACTATAAAGTTAATTTCGACTTATTTCACAATTTCACAAAGACATAAAACAATAAGCTTCCAAACCATTCTTTCTATTAACTATGATGTGTCTGAATACACACATATGACTTGAAATATTTTTGAGCATCCCACTGCAACAAATGCAAGGAGATTTTTTCGTAATTTCATTACAATATCATTGAGTAATACGTTTGTGGTGAGGATGACGTATCTAACAAAGGGAAGTCTTCTTTGTTCTTGGAGAACCTTTTCCAAAACTGGAATCTTACAGAGGGACACCATTTGTTTCTCACACTCAATGAGTCAACACTTCTGCAGTCCTCATCTCGGAAATCAAAGTTTGCCGTTTCTAATACGGAGCGGTGTCGTATAGTATAGACTTTTCTTGCAACAAATAAAAGGATTATGGCAATCAGAGTACAGATTAATAATGGAATGGCTATGTCTACTGCTGTTTTAGCATCTGTTTTGTGAGGAGCTGGTGTTGGTTCTGAAATATAGGTGAGATGGAAATAATATTCAATTATAATGACTATTGAATAAAATACAATTAAGTGCAAATTTCAGGAATTATTATACAAAGGCAAGGGGGTCAAGAGACAACTTGTTCATCCTAGATATAGGTCAAACATTTTTACCATAGCTATGTAGTGTCCAGTCCAACGCTCTAGAGCCTGTCTCCAACAGCATAATTCTCCATTTTGTTTTCAGATCAATTAAGGCAGAGGAGAGTGAAATAACAACAAATGTCATCATATACAAGCCAAATCACTAACATTCAAAAATATGATTTCCAGTCTAGTTGTAGACTTAACACATTCTCTTCCTGAAAATATTTAATTGTCCTTTTGACCAAAATTGGCAAGAGAATGGTAAAAAGGTTTATGAACTTACTAGGAAAGGAGAATTGGTTTATCAAATGAGCTGACCCAACTCTGTTGATGACAACAACATCTAGTGTATATATTCCTGGTTGGGTGATGGTGTGGTTCACAAAGAGTGTACAAGAATCTAGCAATCCAGTACAATTCTCAAACAAGCAATCATCTCCAGGTGAATTGGATGAAAAAATGGATAACTTCCAGCATATCTTGAATGGGGATCTAGGATCGATTGGAAACAAACTTTGAATTAATATTTACAACTTGAATATCAGTTAGCATGCTAACAATAATCATTAGGTATACACCTTATTAATAATTCCTGCTGCCATTTTGAATTTGTAATCAATGACGTCGAGTGGTGGCCGGATCAGTAATTTACAAGGGGATATGGGCAATTTTGCCGACTTTTCGATGGATGAAAAAGGTATGCCAATAGTATTTTTAATTCTCAAATTCTCAAGTCCTAACTTATATAATTATAGCTGGATAGGCCGTTGGACGGCTGTGAAGCTTAGGCGGTGTGAATTTATAGCAGAAATTCGGAGTATTTTCGCCTGATTGGAGCGCATCACAATTTGTGATTTAATTTCAATTACTAAAGACTCAAATATTTTTCAAAGCCACCTTAAACAATTTACGTATATTAGTATTGGCAACAATATGATCAACAGTGCACGGTCTAACTTACGTTCTATGCAATTTTATTGAGGCTAAGAATCGAATCACATCGCTTCATTATTTGATATATCCAAAGAGTACAAATCGGTAGCTTGGATCGCCTTTAGTATTCCAGAACTCAAATGAAAAACAAACAAGCTATTTAGCTAATGTAGAAAGCCAGTCTTAAAATGAAAACGAACTAATTGATCGACGCTATCTTTTGCATTTCAAACTTTGCAATCAAATTTTAGCGTCGTCGTTTGCAGCAAAAAAAAACCCTGCAAATTGTATGTACATCTAATGAAAAATAAAGACTGCAATATATCATATTTTAAATAATTGAAAACCTAATAGCAAGATATTGAAATATATTATAGTCCGATAGCAGAAAATTTCAATGCATTGGAAGAATATTTTCAATTAAAAATTAAAAAAAAAAGATAAAATAATCAAAATAAGTTCAATGCGCTCAAAGGTTTATAGTTATAACATATAAACAGTAGAACAACTGAACTATTTTTGAGTCTAGTCAAAACTATAGCTAGCTGATTGAAATAATCAGTCTTGTTGTGACAAGCTTCATTACAAGTTGTCAATTTCAAGACGCGACAGAAGCTAAATTAACTACTTCATTATTCACAATGAGAAAAAATCCTGTATAAACAAAGTAACTTTTGTATGAGTGTAATTCTCAATACTTGATGCAAAAAATAAGTCTATTGAAGTGAAGCTGATGTTACACGGGCCAATTTTTAACGCCAATTTTCTAAATATTCCCTGTTTTACGCTGTGAGTTCTTGGAACCAAATCCTTAGTTCACAATATGTTGTCTACGCAATTTTTGTGAGAAAAATTGTATTTTAAATCATGTTTTACAATATTCAAAAAAACGTTGCGCGAAAAATCGGCGTTAAAAATTGGCCCGTGTAACATCAGCTTGAAGTTTTGATGCGATAAATATCTGCCGTATAGCTTGTTGTGTTACTGAATTGTTTCCCAAATCGTTCATTTCAATCAGTTCAAAAGTACTTTGAATTTCATTATAAATTCACATCGGTTGAGCTTCAGAGCAGCCTCTTGACTTATTCAACTATGAATGTATCAGTTAGGACATTTTTGAATATAAAAAAATACTATTGGCATATTTTTTTCATCCATTGAAATGTCAGCAAAATTGCCTATATCGCCTTGGAAATTACGAAGTCGGCCACCACTTGACGTCATCGATTAGAAATTCAAAATGGCGACTGGAATTATTAATAAGGTGTATTATAACAGCTGAAATTTGTAGACTTTGTTGTTGAGACAGAGAAAGAAAGGAGAAAGCCTGCAAAAGAAATGACATTATCTATCAATCAGGGCTATTAAAGTGAAGTTTATCATCCATGGTAAAATATGTTATTGGATAATAATACACAATTGTGCATAATTTTTAAGCTCAAGTTCATTTTGGGCAAACAAATTAGGTTATCCCCTGTGTAATTAGCCTGATTTTCAGACAGGGCCTGGGGCCTGTGCTTCAGGCCCCATCTGAAAATCAGGCTACTGTGTAATATAATTTATGCTGCATAAATGAGGGCACCATAGTAAGTTGTTTTCAAGAGACAATACTGCTTGCTTCTTCATTATTGTGACATCACTTGTGAGCATAAATTATATTATTATAAAATTCATGAAAAATTAATGAATCCAGAACAATAGAAAATCACTACCGTGAAGGCATCTGTATATTTTATACAGAAATCGTCCTGATTTGCATAAGATTTAGCTTGAAATATCTCGGCCAAATTAAATCTAATTTCAAAAATATTCATCTAGAATAGCAGCATTAATCTAGACATTTCATAAGTAATATACAATATTTGCGTCCGATCTGTATGGAATATATAATGTCTCGCCTTCGGCTCGACATTGTATATTCCATACAGATCGGCCACTCATATTGTATATAAAATTATATGACTTACATGGCAGATAACCCAAAACATTCTATTAATTCTAAATACAAAATATCACATACTTTCCCTGACAGGATACGTTGGCTTCTAAATACTTGCTATTTGATGTGATGTTTCTGCTTTCAATTGTTAATTCAGAAACAGGTTCTAAATAATGGTACAAAATCAATGTTAATATGGATAAGCTTGGTAGTAGAAAGCTACATTATCATGGTAATGGTAAAAAAGATAATCATTTGTTGATGTTGATGAATGTGATAACAATGATGATGATGATGATTTGCATGCACGAGGACCAGATGGTATTAAAGATGATTAAATGATATCAATAAAAATCATGATTATGTTGATCTTGCTGCAAATCATGATGACGAATAACAACGACAGAATCAAACGAGAGAAACATTACAACAATGACACTACAAGAAGGTATGCGGTCATTTCGATCCAAAGTCAATTCGATCCACGCACTTTGGGTCGATTCGATCCACACCACAAGTCGATTCGATCCACACCATAAGTCGATTCGATCCATATTTATATTAAACAAAATAATCATGTATTGAGTTGAATACAAGGACTAAGTTTTGTAATTAAATAATAAAGATGTTTGTGGAAGTTTTCTTTAAGTATTAATTTGTTTATCGCATGGAAAAATGAAACGCCTCGCGCACATTAAATAATTAAGCTAGTTTAATAGTCTCTTGTAATTGTTACTTTTCAAAAACCTCTTTTAGGGAAAATATGAATGTTTAATTGTTAAAGTTGGAAAGAGAAAGTGGTATTTGTTTGCCTGACAACCGATCGTAACTACAGTAAACAAAACTCGAAATAACAATCATTCATGAAACTTTAAAAAAAATGAAACAAACTGCTCTTTCTGTTATAACTGAATGCAAAATATACAGCAAATAAAGATAATTATAATGTTAATTTGGTTTAATGAATGTTATTTACCGAAAGATATCGTAGATCAGTTTTTAAACCGACTTATCAACAAAGACACAATGGCGTTACTGTGAAAATTATACATCTACACAACCACATTTTAATATGTAAATTTTCATACTGATCCTCGACTATTTCGCTAATAGAAAAAGATTTCCTCTGGAAGAGCTAGCACTTATTTTTCGCATCTTTCCAAGCATGCAAAAAAAATTTTGAGGAGGTTATTTCGAAGTTTTTTGAGGTGCGATACATGTCAGTCACGATGTAAATGTCGTAAATTCTCAGAGTTTGTAACCTATGAAAATCACTCAGTCAATCGATCAATAAGACATCGTTTAGCATAATAGTCCAAAAGAATCGCCAAATCCATCTAAATAAGGAAATCTTTTTCTATTAGCGAAATAGTCGAGGATCAGTACGAAAATTTACATGATATTAAAATTTGACTCCCGTACGAATAGCAAATGGACGTCTGGGTACGCGACTCATAGAAAACCTTTGCGCCGACTGACGCCGAAATATTGTGTTTACAAAAAATATATTATTGGAAATTCAGTCTAAAAGAGCTGGAATTTATTTTCCAGATGTCTCCTAGCATGCAAAACTTTTTGGAAGAGATTTTTCGAAGTTTTCAAAGTGCGTGACATTTCGCGAGTGTGTCGCAAACGTTTCGTTTGTCACCTATTTAGACTCGTAAAATCATTCTAAAATCTTTTAACTCAGCTTATAATAATCGCTTAGCCCATCTAAATGATTATATCATATTTTCTTTAGCAAAAAGATAAAAAATGTTTTTAACTCCCGTACGAATAGCAAATCAAGTCGGGGTACGGGTGACGTACCCGTAGCCCGACTTCGTAACAAAATTCATATTTGCAAAACTTTGACAAATAGTTTTATAAATTGTTTTAAAACTTAAATCTTTCCATTTCAACCAATATTAATATAAATATAAATGTGGATCGAATCGACTTATGGTGTGGATCGAATCGACTTGTGGTGTGGATCGAATCGACCCAAAGTGCGTGGATCGAATTGACTTTGGATCGAAATGACCGGCATTCTACAAGAATAGAGCAGAAAATTAATGTCTTTTTAGAAGTCACAGATACGATACTGTACTGTTTCCTAGTTTTTTAAAAATAATTATAATAATTGATGAGGGATTTTCAGAGTTCCCAATAAAATTGAAAATTCTTAAAAATTTTGATGGAAAAAATATAAACTTGCAATGGGTTTTAGACACCGTTTACAGAATTCAAGTTTGTATACTATCAGATTAACTGTAAATCTGTACAACACTCTCTCATTCTGTAAACTTATACAAAATGGTAACAAATATCAAAGTTCTCCTACCTTGTGCCACAATTCTCTTTGAAAATGGATCAGCACTTATATTTTCTTGTTTTGTTTGAAATGTTGGAATCACATAAACTGTTGTTTCATCTTCAGTAAACGTGTGCTTAAGTTTGCATGCATGTGTAGCAGGAGAAATTGACCACTGACTTAAGCAGTTCAGAGCAACTGAATAAGGATTGTTATAAGTGATGATAAGTTCCACTTGACGACCTAGAGCCACATAAGCAGTCTTGGTGTCCTCTGATGGTAGAGTCAATGTTGACACATTGTTTGAGTCAATTACCATAACATTTGGATTGAAATTCACTGTAAATTGATAATATTTGAATGATGTTAACAAAAATAGAATAGAATAGAATAGAATAGAATAGAATAGAATAGAATAGAATAGAATAGAATAGAATAGAATAGAATAGAATAGAATAGAATAGAATAGATTGGATGGAAGTGAAGGGAATAGAATAGAATAGAATAGAATAGAATAGAATAGAATAGAATAGAATAGAATAGAATAGAATAGAATAGAATAGAATAGAATAGATTGGATGGAAGTGAAGGGAAAGGAATAGAATAGAATAATAGAAGAGAAGATAATGAAGTAATATATACAATATGAGCAACTCATCTGTATGGAATGTACTATGTCGAGCCATAGGTATGACATTTTAATATTCCATACAGATTGGACGCAAATATTGTATAAATACTTATGAAATCTCTAGATTGATGCTGTTATTCAAGATGAGTAATTTTGAAATTAGATTTAATTTGGCCGAGATATTTCAAGCTAAACCTTGCAAATCAGGACGATTTCTGTATCAGATATACAGATGCCTTCATGATAGTGATTTTCTATCGTTCTGGGCTCATTAATTATTCATGAATTTTATAAGAAATTAGATAAGATGTGTACCAGACAAGACAACATATTGACAGTATATATTTACCTTCGAATTTAAGATCCTTGTAGACAGTTCCATTGTAAAGTCTCCCATCAGCTATTGCGAATACCTTCACTTTGATATGATAAATATTTTGCTCTGTAAAATTATGTGATATTTCTCCTATATAGCTATTGTTTAAATATGACCCATCTCCAAAGTCCCAGAAGTATTTGGGTGTAGGAAACATATGGCTGGGGTCATGTATGGAAACAGACAGCACTAGAGGACCAGTAAAAAATGGCTCTTTGCTTGGTCTGGTCTTTAGAGTTGCTATTATTGTATCTGAAAAAAGAAAATCTAACAGTCATATGAAACCAATTATTGAGTGCAAAGTAAACTTTTGCAGGAAAATGCTTCTGCAAAGCTCTAAATTTCAAAATTTCCCAGAGAAGGATGCCCCAGGCCCACATAGAAAGCTTGTTCCATTGAAACAAGCTCACACCCCTTTGGAGGAAGTTCTTATCTCAGATGCCTAGTTTCTTATTCTGGACCCACCACCCCTGGCCCCCCTCGAGACAAGCTCTGTGAATGCCCCTGTGTTTTAAACATTCATGTCATGTGTCCCTCTGGGGAGATCCCTTATAAGACATGATGATGATGATGTTGATGATGATAATGATAATAATAATACACTTTATTTAACGAGGGTGACACAATTAACCCAATGAGTTATCTAACATGTGGCCCTCACTTGATGTGAGACAGACACTGAGGGTGGTCACTGCCAGAGATTTGTTTAAGTCCTCCGCGGTTCTTTTACATCAACCTTATAACATAGTCGGAGTAAAGGCAGATGGGACCTCCTGCTTTATGTCCTTATCCGAGAAGATGAGGCACTGAGAAAGTAAAGGATCTTGCCTAAGGACACAACGTGCTCGCCTGGTCTGAGAATCGAACCCAGGTCAGTGGACCCGAAGTCTGATGCCTAACCACTAGGCAAGAGTCTTACTAACTATGTCAGAAAAAAATTCAAAACAAAAATAAATATTTCTAACCCACTATATCTCCTGGTAAAAGGGGAGGGTGTTCATATATGGTGGATATACTAATACCACTGCGGGATCCTTGAGATGTCATATCACACAATATGAGTGACTCTGTTTGCAGGGAACCTAATCAATTAATATATTATGTACCAACCTGTCACAAGTGCATAAGTGGTGGCTGAACCACAGTCTTTATATGTCGGCCTTAACCTCTCAACAGCAACGAACACTTTTTTCTTTCCAATACTTCTCCAGCTTGAGATTGAATGATTGCAAGATCGAGTATTTACACTTTGACATGTCCTTCCAACAGACGATATGAAACAAAACCGAAAACCTTGTCCACCACAGTTCAAAACTTGAGCGAAAAAATTTGTATTCCCTCCAAACGTTGTAGGGCTGTCGCTTGATAACCGTACTTTGTCCCTATCGTAAGAACGACTTCTACTGTGATAGTTTTCCGAGTAAGACGGTTTGACATACAACAAAAGCGCCAGTGAAATTCTGCAGAAACTTCCCGTGAAACTCGAAGCCATTTTGTTCAATTCAGTGAAAGTTGTGAAATAGGAAATATTTTAAATTCTTATCTGGTTTTGACAGCACCACTTCAACCTGCTAAAACAAAACTCTACACAGCTACTTTATCGATTCATTTTGTGTGCACGCAAATTTGAAAGACATGTTTTTTTTGTTTAACTCCATCGTTTCAAAACATTGAAAACAAATGAAAATGACTGTCACGCGGTGACAAGTTCTGGTCACATGACCTGCTTGGCAGCCGCTCGATCCAACATTTCTAAATGTCTAATAGAATGTCTTGGTAAATTATGTAGCAGATGTTGATGATGATAAACTTTATTTATTCACGCTAGTTTATTAAACCCAACAATAGTTTACATTAGTTGAATCAGTGACAGAAAGTGGCAATTCTGCTTTTTTTTAAATTCTGAAATCAGAATGCTAAAGTCAACATGAACTTTGGGACAAGGCTAACAACAAGGGTATTGGTAATATTCTCCTTTTGATCAATTCTATATTTCGAGGATTCATACTGAGTAAATTTGCGCCTGGAGGACTGTATTGTTTACTGATTACCTTGTACTAGACACAGGAACAAATGACGTCGACACCCAGTCTACGCTAAATTACGTGCATGTAGCGCGCATTTTGAGTAAACCATAACCTTTATTTTGTGTCATACAGTGCACATTGCTTGCAAACACAACTGCTGTTATTTTTTCTCCATTTTCCGTGCATTTTTTGCAAACCAAAAATCTTTATTTTCAAGTCATATAGACACGCATTTTGCTCAAGTAATTGCTTTCATTTTGATGTGTTGTAATGCGCATTGTTTACGTAAACAAATACTTTAATTGTCAACCTCTTTACGTGCATTTTACCTAGCCTCCTCCGCAGGCGTCTCTTTTTAGCGTTTTCCTTTCTAGTTTCTTGGATGGGCTTCCTTTTTTGCAAGTGACCGTCGAGAGAGCAACAAAGGAATCTTGAACAAGTAGAAAAGGCAAGAAGGGCTGAAAAAGGGTTGCCTGCGGAGGAGGTTACATTTTACCTAAATAACTGTAAATTTGACGTCAAGTAATTAACGCGCATTTTTCCACAAATAGCTTGCATTTTGACATGATCTAATGTTCATCTTCCGTAAACATTGTTTAGCATTTTGATGTCATGTAATGTGCATCGTTTGTGTAAGCAAAATAGCTTACATTTTGATTTCATGTAAGCGTATTATTTGCGTAAACAATTGATTGCCTTTTTTGAAGCTATTTCACGTACATTTTCCGTAAACAACAACCTTAAATTTCACGCCGTGCATGTAGCGTGTGTTCTGCGGCATGTCATGCAATTGGGAATTGTTTGCATAAACACTTGCCTTTTTCACATCACGTAGTGCGCATTTTGTGCAAACAATTTCCTTTATTTTCACGCCAATTCACGTGCATTTTCTGTAAACAACCTTTTGTTGAGGCCATGTACGCGCATTTTACGTAAACAACTGCTATTACCGATTAACAGGTTAGCTCAGTTGGGAGAGCGTTGGCTGTTAACCGGGAGGTTGCGGGTTCGAACCCTCAACCGGACCATCACTCAGGGTCTTTAAATAATTGAGGAGAATGTTCTTCGATTTATAATTGTGAGGGTTCGCGTCTTCTCGGATAAGGACGATAAACTGGAGGTCCCGTCTCGCCACACTACACATTAACCATTAACGGGGGGACGTAAAAGAACGACTGAGGACGCAGGTAACGACCATCCTCGGTGATAGGCCTACACTAATACATACTAATTACTAATCAACCTCATGCTTGTAAATCCGGATTACATACTATAAATATTAAAGATTGTAAAGCGCATTGAGACATCGGGTGAAAATGCGCTATATAAGCACTACATTACATTATATTACTATTGTTTTCACGCCATTTCACGTGCATTTTCTGCAAACGACAACATTTTTTTGACTTCATGGTGAACACATTTACTGTAAGCATTTTCACTCTATTTTGGCGTGTATTTTCTGCAAAACATCCTTTTTGGCTTCTTGTAGCGCGTATTTCGAGTAAAACAAGAACTTATATTTTGCGTCATGTAGTGTACATTGCTCTCATGAACAATTATATTTATTTCCATTCCATTTTACGTGCATTTTCTGTAAAGTCATGTAGACAGCCATTTTGCGTAATCAATTGAATTGCTTGCATTTTGACGTCATGTATTGCGCATCGTTTCCGTAAACAAATGCTTAAATTGTCACGCTATTTTACGTTCATTTTACCTAAAACAACCTTGAATATTACGTCATATCATGTAGTGCGCACTTTTGCATAAACAATAGTTTGCATTTTGACATCATGTTATGTACATCGTTTGCGTAAACAATAGCTTGAGTTTTGACATCAAGTCATGTACATCGTTTGCGAACACAATATTCTCGATTTCGACGTCGTGTAATGCGCATTTTGCATAACCATTTAGGGGCCAATGGTTTATATTTGTACGAAAATCACCGACTAAGCATTACTGATAAATATATAACTTCACCAAACAAGTCTTGTGTGCTACAAATCATCTTTCAAAATACACACTAAGAAGATGACCAACTTTTTATATTGATTGATTGATTGATTGATTGATTGATTGATTGATTGATTGATTGATTGATTGATTGATTGATTGATTGATTGATTGATTGATTGATTGATTGATTGATTGATTGATTGATTGATTGATTGATTGATTGATTGATTGATTGATTGATTGATTGATTGATTGATTGATTGATTGATTGATTGATTGATTGATTGATTGATTGATTGATTGATTGATTGATTGATTGATTGATTGATTGATTGATTGATTGATTGATTGATTGATTGATTGATTGATTGATTGATTGATTGATTGATTGATTGATTGATTGATTGATTGATTGATTGATTGATTGATTGATTGATTGATTGATTGATTGATTGATTGATTGATTGATTGATTGATTGATTGATTGATTGATTGATTGATTGATTGATTGATTGATTGATTGATTGATTGATTGATTGATTGATTGATTGATTGATTGATTGATTGATTGATTGATTGATTGATTGATTGATTGATTGATTGATTGATTGATTGATTGATTGATTGATTGATTGATTGATTGATTGATTGATTGATTGATTGATTGATTGATTGATTGATTGATTGATTGATTGATTGATTGATTGATTGATTGATTGATTGATTGATTGATTGATTGATTGATTGATTGATTGATTGATTGATTGATTGATTGATTGATTGATTGATTGATTGATTGATTGATTGATTGATTGATTGATTGATTGATTGATTGATTGATTGATTGATTGATTGATTGATTGATTGATTGATTGATTGATTGATTGATTGATTGATTGATTGATTGATTGATTGATTGATTGATTGATTGATTGATTGATTGATTGATTGATTGATTGATTGATTGATTGATTGATTGATTGATTGATTGATTGATTGATTGATTGATTGATTGATTGATTGATTGATAGCTTCAGAACCTTGAACTTCCCTATGTTTAAAGCAACGTGCTTTTTTTTCTCTGGCGAAATAATATCTCGATGGGAGAAAACAAGCCAAAATTAGCAAAGTCACAAACTTGAATCCCACAAGAAAAATCCATGTGTGCATAGAACTGGTAAAGGAGGCTGCTTTCAAAATAATTTAAGCACAAAATTGAATGAGTCTAGTAAGTTATACTTACAATTTTTTTTTTGTGTGTGTGTTTTTTGTACTTTATTATTCTCTGCAGTGTATAATTCAGTCAAACTGCCTGTGCAGGAATCTCTTGTAGAATTGTTATTTCAACATTTCTCCGACTACGGGTTTCTCTGACGTTCTGCCCTTAAGGGAAGCATTAGTGTCGATTTATCTTTATGATTTTTAACTGAAACATAGCTTGTATATCACCGAAAATAAAAGAACCCGTATTTTCTTCATGTTTTTTTTTTGTTTTGTTTTGTGTTATGTTTTTTTTTCTTTTTTTTTTTTTTTTGTGTGTGTGTGTTTTTTATGAAGAGATCCATAGTTTTCCGGCAATTGATTTGAAAAGCAGCGAAACAGTTATTTTATTATGGTTTGAATGAGAAAATATTAATTCGAAAAAATTCCCATGGGATATGGGGTAATGGAGGTTTGAGAGATCCAATCGCAAACCCCACTGAGCCACCACCCCCTCACTATCTTCAGATGGTACGACAGGTTACTCAGGCTACACCTATCAAACCCGTTATAGAACACTCTTTAATTTGATTGGTTACCTCGTTCCCAAGAGAATTGAACCCACGTGATCATCATATTATTAACGGATGAAAGACTAAAAGTTTTTCGATTATATAAAATGTCAAACGCCTGACTAGCTCAAGGGGTTAACCATGTATGGTCTAGTGGCCGGTTAATCTCTCACTCCCTGATCTTTTGATTAGAGCTATTTGGGTATTTGACAACACTACTAGGGACAGGGGTAATGGGGGAACAAGGTAAGTGAACAAGGTAAGTGGAAATGTGATAATATCGTAAACTGACTAGACTCCAATTTATTTATTTATTTTTTTTGCGTACACGGGATCGATCCGTTGATAGGTCAGACTTTTTTTTTTATTCTAGTTTCTATATGATACTTTTTTTTACTTCTTGTTCTTCTTTTATAAAAAAAAACATATGGAAAATTATCAACAAAAAGATAAGATAAATGCCTAAATTTTGTAAAGCTAATATTTGGGAAATTTATACATGACATTGTAAAGTTCTACTAAATCTACATCCCATGTTGATTTTTTCTTTCTTACAACGTCAATATTCATACCTTTTTATCATATTTTTCAAAATATATTCAAATAAGCCAAAAAGGCACCTTTTTATTTGATAAAAGAGTAGGGAATTTAGTCTTTTTATTTGTCTAGTGCAATTGATAAAACTTCCTGCCCATTTTTAAGTTTGATATTTTCAAACAAATCTTGCAATCAGATAAAAATCAGTGAAGACACCAGTGCAAAAAGGGTACCCTTTTTCTTGCTCTTACCGACATGCTTTCAATGTCTTGACTATTGATTAATTCCCTCATTAAAATTAATGGCATTTTGAAAAAAAAGAATTATAATAAATTATGCAAAATTTTCGAAAATGAATAATGAATTAAGAAGAAAAAATGCCAAGAAATAATGAATTTTTTTATCACAGATAATTCATCTTCAAACCCCGACCAATCTAGCTGTTTGTGACAGTTTTTAGCAATCAAAACGAAAAAAATAAGTAAGTAAAAATAGTAAGAAAAATATGGTTTTAAAATCAAGCGACAAGAAAAGATTTTCCAGCGTGGGATTCGAATTAGCGTACTTCATATGAACCGGCATTTTGAAAAGAAGACAAGTAGATTACTTGGGCTGCCTGTTGATAGAGCTTCGCCTGACAGTCACATGCGAGCACTCAATGTCACGGTGGCTGTCATTGTGACGGCATAGATGTATGTAAATTGGACCAGCTATTATGGACCGATCGTTTATTACGTAGCAGGTGAGAAGAGGGTGTTTTTTCAATATTTTCTTGTTGGAGAAGTGTACCCTCCCTCCCCCCCCCAAAAAAAATGCAATATTTTGGACTGAACAATCAATATTTGAGTCACTTCATCATGGCAACTTAAAAAAGAAAGAAGACTATTCCTTTTCACTTTGATATTTATATATAGTATTGAATAAATTATTGGAGGCGTGTGTATTTACACGGTTTGACACGGTTTAGTATGTGTTGGAAATTCTAACCGGAAATGCGTCACTCATTATAGAGTACGACGTATTGTCATAAACTTAGCATCGTTATGTCATCTACTGGGTTAATATACAACTCTTTTGACAAGATCAGAGAAGCATTTGCTTTCCTCTTTGGCTTGAAGGAGGAAGTGGTGTCTTTCTATCAATGAATCCTTTTATCAGCTGTTTACGTTAGATGTCTTATTTTCATTGAAGAAACCTAAACAGAAGACAAAAATGTCGATCCTCAAACAAACATATTTTCTACTGAAGAAAAACTTTCAAATAAAAAAACGCCACAAAAGGTTAACCTTTCAAGAAGTCATCGTACCTATATACTGGCTTGCAATTTTAGTCATAATCAAGAAAACTACGAAAGTCAACGTCCAACCTGCGATTAACAGTGGTGAAATTCCCACTCAGGCAGTTGCTGCTCAAAGCATGCCACCTGGAGGCAATTCGACCTCGAACTCTACTATGCCGCTTATTGGTATCGTTACGGACGATGATCCTTTATGTGAACAAGTGTTTAGTGTAGTCAGGAATGTCACAGAAGCTAGGACTAACTATAAAAGGTTTAAAAGCAGCGAAGAAATGGTGAATTTCTATAAAGAGCATGGTGAAAGCAGGAAGATGGGTTTGGGGTTTGTTTTCAAGAAAGACAAACAATATGGAGTTTCGTATACAATTCGTGCAGCTGAGGGGATTCTTCCTAAACCGTCAGAGAAATTTGTCGATGCGGGTAGGTGTTTTATTTTGTGTTACATTGCTCGAAATATATTTTGTGTTTTTGAGTGTTTTTGATAAATTGTCTAAATTGACAACACAACCATTCCAAATGACCCAGTCTCGCGCTGCCACAGGAAGCCGTTAGTTCTCTACATAATGATTTTTTAAATCTTTGACATGACAGGAAAATGCAGAAATAAGAACTACTACATCAATTGTCCTGCTTACAAGTATATAAATAATAACATTGCAGCTTTGCAATCTGTTATTGACTCAGCAATCTCAAAGGTACCACATATGTTTTATTAAAGTTTAAATTATTCATTTGTCCATTCACTCATTCATAAACATTCAGTCATTTATTCACTTCTCTGCTCAAATGTTAATTCATGCTTTTATTCATCCATTCCTATTGTCATTGATGCATTCGTTCTTTTACCTACTTATTTATACAGTCATTCATTTACAGTATTACTTCATTTATTACTTCATTATATTATTCATTCATACATTTTAATAATGCATTTGTTCATTCACTCAATTGTTCATTCATTCACTCGTTTATTCTTTCATTCAATCTTTTATTCATAGTCATTTATCAGTTATTATTGATACATATGTTGATACACACTCTTCTTTCACTGGTTTATATATTCATTCATCCATTTATTCCTTCATTCATTTATGTATTTATGTATTCATTTATTCATTCATTCTGGATTTATCAGTCAATTAATTCATCCCTTAACATACATTTGTTGATTTTAGGTATTAGGTGATCTACCTTACTATATCGTACCAAACATCACAGTCCAAATGATGCCTAAAGAAGAGTATATTCCTCCCAGTGGACTATCATTAACAGTGCCTATATACATGGTGCTCTCATTTGCTCCCTATATCACCATTTTACTTGTTAATCTGGTTGATGAGAAAGAAAAGAAACAAAAAGAACTGCTAAGAATCATGGGAATGTACGACACAGCATACTGGTTGTCATGGTTTCTGACCTATGCAATCATCATGTTCTTTGCATGCATTATCATCAATGCCATCGCAGTGCCTACTGGCATTTTCGACAACAGCAACTTTTTGGTCATGTTGATAGTTTTCTACCTCTTTTCTCTGTCTTTGATTATGTTTGCATTTATGTTGACGCCTCTGTTTAAGAAGTCGATGACTGCAGGCGTTGTAGCCAATTTGACAACTATTCTTTTTGGAGTGTTAATCATACCCCTGAGATTGCCTAACGTACCACAGTTTGGGTATTGGCTGGGATGTTTACTGTCACCCACTGCATTTGGATTAGCTCTTGGTGAGGTAAGTGTAAAAACATCTTCCCTTGAATACAACTTTGTATTATGAATGAAAATAAAGAACCTAAAGCTAATATGGTTTAAATAATAACCAGTATGATTTATTCTCTCTTGACAGGCCGTGGATAACAATGGACTTCAGTTTGACACTTTGGCCACCAAGGGTGTCTTTCCAGCATCCAATGCAATCATTATGATAATAGTTGATATATTCTTATATCTCTTACTGGCATTGTATCTTGATGCTGTCATACCAGCAGAATATGGCAAAAGAAGACCTCCATATTTCATCTTTCAATTATCATTCTGGAAGAGTGTGTTTTGTGAATCCAGAAGCCAGCCTAATTCCTGTGAGATGAAAAGACAGATGTCAGCTAGAGAAAGAGAAAATGCTAATGATGTTGAACCTGTTGGTGAGGAAATGATTGGGAAAGAGGCTGTTAGGTCAGTATGCAATTAACATTAAACAATAAGTTTTACTGCCCTAGTGCAACTTAGCTTACCCTGGGTACCAGAGGCTGCGAGGGGCTGAGAAAGAGACGAAGAAGAGAGGCAGCCTCTGGTCTAACGAGTAATGAATCTCACTTCCATGTCTGGCCGATGTTATCTGAGATACCACTTTCCTGTCAAACTGGTTTTATTTGTTTTCACTGCTGAAAATGTCTCATGTATTGCAAAATCTATACAGAAAAACATCCTAAATGTTTCTTCGTGAATCTCAATATGCACATATAGTATTTAGAATGGCAAATTGCTATTTTATTAGCAGTTAGAAATCTACCTACGGTCAGCAATGAATTATTGTTTACATTCGTGTTGATCAGTGGTGTCATGTTCATGTCTTGAAACGTTCGGACTTCAAGTCGAGTATTTGGAAGATATATTAAGCTTTAAAGAGTGGGAAAAAAGTCTAAAATAAAAGAAAGTGCTGTAACGTTTGACATATAAAATATTTCACGATACAGCTTGAATTTCTCTGATCAAAATCAAGGTACGATATTGTAAGTAATTTGAGACCATTGTTGTTGGTAAACATGAATACGTTGATGCCCTCAGAGGTCAAAACCAGTTAGTGTAAGGAACCATGAAAACACATTTTGACTGAGATTATTTCAAGAGCCAATCACAATCCGAGTTCAATATCTGAACTCATGGAAGTGAGATTCTTTACTCGGTAGACCAGAGGCTGCCTCTCTTCTTCGTCTCTTTCTCAGCCCCTCGCGGCCTCTGGTACCCAGGGTAAACTTAGCTAGGAGCACTGTTAACAATAAATAATACTCACTGGGCAGAGCTACTGGTTTGATAATTTAACAACTTTATTTTATTTGTTAGTATTTTCAATCTGAGGAAGGTTTTTCCAGGAAAAGAGAGTGTTGTTGCAGTTGATGGTAAGTTAAAATAAATAAAAAGACATGTCTTTTCTAAGGATGTCTATAATTTTGTGTGCATTCCTCTAATCTGTTGACCCGTTCATTCATTAGTCTATTTTATTAATTCACATATTTACCAGTCTATATATATACATTTGAACTGCCACTCATTTATTTACTCATTCTTACATTCATTCATTCATCCATTCATTCACACATTCATTCATCCATCCATCCATCCATCCATCCATCCATCCATTTATCCATCCATCCATTCATTCATTCATTTAATCATCCATCCATTCATCCATCCATTCATTCATCCATCCATCCATCTATTTATCCATCCATTCATTCATTCATTCATTCTACATTCATTCATTCATTAATTCAATCATTCATTCATTCATTCATTCAATCATTTATTCATTCATTCATTCATTCATTTATTCATTCATTCAATCATTGATCTGATTTATTCAATATTGTATGCCCAATACTATTACATCAAGTGAACATTTAAATTTGTCATTTTAAGAAAAGATTAGGTGACATATGTATATATCTCAGACCTTAGCCAATGAGAATCCATCATTCCTTGTATCGAATAATGCATTTGATAAGCTTACCTCTGGAATACATTTAATGTCACACAATCTTTCTACAAAATACAGGTTTACATTCTCACAAGACAATACAGATTCAATTAATGCTACAATGTTAACCATATCATTTTGATTTGTTGTCAGATTTCAGTATGGATATTTATGAGGGTCAAGTAACAGCATTACTTGGACACAATGGTGCAGGAAAGTCGACGCTTATAGCAGCCCTGACAGGAATGATTACACCTACATCAGGGACTGCTTTGATATATGGTTTGGATATAACAGATCCAGAACAAATGACACAAATACGAAGATACATTGGTATGTTAGCGACCAGGGAAGGTTTCTTGAAGGGAGGGGAGAGGATGTCTTTTTAATTTTCAAAAGTTGCAAATGTGATTTTCGGCATGTTAAATATGATATAAAGGTTGATCACTTCCGTTGGAACAGCTGCTGGGATGGATAAAACAACAAAGACAAAGAAGGCATGGATTATGGCAACAATATTTATTGATTGACACATCAGTTACTTTCTTTGTTTTTGATCATCAGTCATCATTGTCCAATAATTATTATTTTGTTCCAGGCATCCTTCTACAAGTAGTGGAACACCAGCCAAATATAATTATGATAAATTTATTAGAGAAATTCTTTGATTTTCAACTAAACTTCATAAAATATTTTAGTCTACAAATGAAAACACTTGTGTGAAAGGTTATCTGTTGATGCTCATAGAACAACTGATTTGACATACAACACTGGGTTATAAATTATGTTACAGAAATCATGTCACCTCCATGTTTAAGTACCTCAATTTATTCTGCAGGTGTTTGTCCTCAGCAAGATGTTGTTTTTGACTTTATAACTGTGCGTGAGCACCTAGAGCTGTATGCTGGTTTGAAGGGAGTATCAAAAGAAGAAAGAAAGCCAATGGCTGACTCAGTTATTAAGGATGTTGGTTTGGAGGACAAAGCGGATGACATTGCGAAGAATCTAAGTGGTGGACAGAAGAGAAAACTTTGTGTTGCCATTTCTCTCATGGGTAATCCTAAGGTATCAATTATTATAAGTTTCCCATCTTTGTTTGTGGTTTATCTTATGTTACAGCTAAAATCATTGCATTGCGACTGGGCCCTTTATAATTTTGACTGGATTTTATTTTTTTCTGTGACATCAACCATTGATCTGTCAAGGCAGCATCATTGATGTGGCAGGAAAAAAATCCAGTTGCAAAGGCACACGGTCGCCATGCAATGATTTTAGTGGCAAACAAGAAATGAGCCTTCCACTAGTAGCATGCACTTTGGAGGTGTAGCTCATGATCATAATACTTTGTTCAAGATATAGTAGAAAACACATTTTTGCAATGATTATTTCAAACAACAGTATTGATTTCCTGGTGTGTTGTTTGATAGGTGCTGTTCTTGGATGAACCTACCAGTGGTATGGATCCACAATCTAGACGTGACATGTGGTCACTTCTTGAAGAACAGGCAAAAAATAAAGTTGTTTTGCTGACGACTCACTTTATGGACGAGGCTGATATACTTGCTGGTAAGTTAATCATTGGCCAACGATAGGCCATTTATACAATGAAACCCCTTTATACCGGACCCTCAATATACCAAAATTCTCTTCAAACTGAATAACATTTTTAGGCCATAATTTGACTTTTTCCTATATCTCTTGTAAAATTAACCTCAATAAACCTGACCCCCTCCACACTGGACATTTTCTTTGGTCCCAGTACTTTCTGGAATAATAAATTCTAATTAATGTGTAATCATCTAAAGGTCAAAGCAAATCTACATTTGCATTTTGACCGACTGCTCCCTCTAATTACCGGTAGATAGGGAGAGACTTTTGGCATTTCCTTCTTTGTCTCTGTGAGAGTTTCTTGTTTTAATTTCTTCAAAATGTTTGTGCCAATAGAAACAATAATATTGCCATGAGGCTATAGTCAGCTTTCTTGGAGATCTTCACAGTCTTCAATATTGATTATTGTACATCTCATTCAGACAGATCAGACAGAAAGCTTGAATCTCACTCACCTTGAGATTATTTTAAAGATGTGATGTAATGCACCTAAAGAATTGTTTGTTAAGGTTGGCTTACAGTATACCTCAATAAAGTTTCATTTTTGTATTTTTTTAAATAGATTATAAAGCCATCATGTCCAAAGGAAAGCTCAGATGTGCTGGTTCTTCGTTGTTTCTGAAAAATCGTTTTGGAATAGGATACCATCTCACGTAAGAGATTAGAGTGGTTTACATTAACCTGTGAAATAAAGTATAACAACTAAAGTGTAACAGCTAAAGATCAATGGATGTATTCATGCACAGGCAAAAATTTGTGATTCCCAAAATGTGTTTATTTTTCTATTGCTTGTGGATGATAGCGATTTTCCAGGAGAATGGTAACTACTGGAGTTGTTTATTATATATGATCATACTTATTTTAGGATGGCTATAACCGAGGACTGTGACAGAGATAATCTTGAACGACTTATCACAAGTAAAATAGAAGGAGCAGAATTAATCCGTCATCATGGTCGTGAGTTAGCTTTTGCTTTGCCTATGGAAGAAGTTGGCAATTTTTCAGGTAAAAAATAATTACCAAATGTTAAGATCATTCTTATGGTAGAGAGTAGAAGTGTTGATGACAATCAGTGATTTTTCTTCAATAATCACTGTTAATTTTAAAATCTTAACAAAGTTGATGAGCAAAAATTTTCTAAAATTGTCAACAAATGTCATTATAAAGACAAAAGTGGACAACATAGCATTGTAGGAATATGGTAGGACTAAGTGAGAAATACTTTTGATATCCTAGCACTGTTTGCAACACTTGAAGAGAATGATGACAATGATGAAGTGTGTTCAGCAACTAAACTAGGAGTGTCTAGTTACGGTGTATCAATGACAACATTAGAGGAAGTTTTCCTGCAGCTTGAAGATACAATGGAAAAAGGTAAGACAGTAAGCTACTATTATTCTCATACCACACCACACCATTCTCTACCATACCATACCATATCTACTATACAATACCATACCTACAGTACCATACCATACCACACCACACTACACTACACCACACCACACCACACCACACCACACTACACCACACTATACCATACTATACCATACCATAACCATTACCACACCATAACCATACTGTACCATACCAGACCACACAACACCATACCATACCATACCATACCATACCATGCCATACCATACCATACCATACCATACCATACCATACCATACCATACCATACCATACCATACCATACCATACCATACCATACCATACTATGCCATACCATACCATACCATACCATACCATACCATATCATACTATACCATACCATACCATACCATATCATACTATACCATACCATGCCATACTGTACCATATTATTATTACCATAACACACCATACCACACCACATGTTATCAGTTCTCTAACACACATTTATATTAAACTTCAAAGATGATAAACCAGATCAAGACCAAAGCCCAGAGGCTGCACATCTAATGTCAGGGTCTTTAGATGTTCTAGTCCCAGATGGTAAAGGTTCTAATGCTGGTAATGTACATCACACTGGTGTAGAACTTGACAACAATGGTACTGACAAACTCACTGGCATGCAGAAATCATTAGGACAGTTGATCGGCTTGCTCAAGGTACAATTTGAGGACATTCTACAGTTGAACCCCATGGTTTTTATTAAAAATAACAAAAAGTGATAATAAAAAAGATATCAGATCAACAATAAAATGAATATAATAGCAATAATAAAATTATATGTAATATTCTAATAATCATATGATAATTATCAATAATTAATAATTATCAAGACTAATAGAATTTGTGCTATTTTACAGATCAACTGGCTGAATACAATCCGTAGTCCATTAAAAATATTCTTCATGGTTGTCTTACCGCCAGTTTTTCTTGTTGTTGGATTAGTTCTCATGCGCAACACTAGCACTACAAGTAAATATGAGCTAACACCAATCCAGATAACTCCATCTCTATACCTTAAACCAGAAAGTAAAGAAAGCATGGCTTCGCCTTTGCTATTCCAGAATTCTTCAGGAGGACCAGTTGATGATATCCTTGGGTTTTTAAAGGACTATAAAGTTGATGTCAATGTTGTGAAAGCATTGGATAGTTATTTGGATGTTTCATCAGGAAGAAAGTCATTTTGGAGTGTGGGTCTGAAGGCTTTGATGTTCCCAAGAGTAAAGAATATGTCAGCAAATGTAGGTCCTTTTAGATATATTCTTATGTTTATAAAATCATGCATATAAAAGTGGTTAAAAAGTCATACAAATATTGTGATTTTCAATTCCACACCAATTGTTTGCAATTTAAAAAATGTCAGGTATATACTGCATATATATAAAAACACTGTATAATTATGTGAAAGTATCAAATAAGCACAGAATGAAATGATTCACAAATTATTATCATTACCAATCACAGCCAGGAGACAAATGAAAAAATTACAAATGATACTTCTGATTGGATAAGAAAACTTTTTCAAAATGTTTCCATATACCCTGTTTTTTTTCAATTGGCAATGTAAAGATTGTAATAATTTATTGTTATTTGTTGTTTTGTTTGTGATATACAGGCCAATCTGGCTTCTGGTTTCCTGTTGAGATTCAATGACACTATGACCCATTCCATTCCTGTGGGGATAAACTTGATCAGCTCCATCTTCAATATGTACATCTTAAAAGCACGGAATAAAACACCACATCCAATAATGACATCTTTCCAAGAATTCCCCAATCTGAAACCGAAGTGGAGTTACGACAATAGTGCATTTGTGTCTGTGTTACTGATTGGTATGGGTTTTGTGCTCTTCCCAGGATCCTTTGCTATTTTGATTGTTGCACAAAGACAGGTTAGTTGTGAAAATTGTAAATTACTTTATTTGACGTTGTAGTTACACTCAGCATTAAGCTAGTTTGCAGGTAGACCACGAATGAAACGGTACATTGTTAAGAATCCCAACTATACACAAAGCATGACCAAAAAATTATATTTTTACCAAATTGGGACTCATACAAATGCAATTTCTGTGGCCATACCGGGAATCAAACTTAGGGATGCCAGATTGCAAGACCAATGCTCTAAGCACTCGGCCATGGTGGCTCGACTCTCCCCCCTCTTCCACTGCAACAAAAGTGGAGCCAACTACCGGTAGTTTGAATTTCTAGCTCTCATTGATCATTGTTAAAATTTGTACAACTGTTTTCTTACAGAATGGTATTAGGCATCTTCTAAGAGTCTCTGGAGTCAAAAGTGTCATCTATTGGTTGTACTTGTTTATAAGTGATGGTATACTGTTCATTATACCTACTATAGTAATGTTAATAGTCATTCCTGCCGTTGGTGTGTCCTCTCTGTCATCTGGTGCAGCAATGGGTTGCTTGGTTCTTATAGTGCTTATGTACATCCCTGCTGGTACTTTGTTCTCATATTGTTTGTCATTCTTGTTTGATAAGTGGGAGACTTGCCAACAGGTTTTGCCATCTGTATTCACATATGTAAGTAATGTCTACATTTCAAGATCATTTGAATTGAGGTAATGTGTACTGGGATATGATCCCTGTTATGCATACAATCTTTTTAAAAGTGTACATTATGGTCAAGTACAGAAAAAAGTTGTATATTGCTGACAATGATAATTGTAGTAATGTAGTGCTTAATTGATTTGATCTTTTCAATTTGATTTGAGGATTTGTGCTGTAGGCACTAGTGTACTAACAAACAGACATTTCTTCCCCTACGAGGCTAGTGCACCATGGACCTCCGACTTAATGTCCTTATCGAAGAAGATGCAAAATTCTAACTATTTGCTGATGGAATTACAAAGGCAGCAATTTCTCCTCAATTATTTCAAACCCTGAGTGTTGGTCCAGCCACAGGGATCGAACCTGTGACCTCCCGCACAATAGACCAGGGCTCAACCAACTGAGCCAACAGGTCTGCAGTTAGTGGTTAATTCTGCTATGATAGTTTTCAGAGTGATAAATGCTTTTCCTGTTTTTATAGCTTGGTATTATTCCATTTGTTGCTGTGTCTTTAGTCGACATGCTTGGCAGTCCTGACGCAGCTATCATTATACACTATGTGCTTTGTGTCATCGATCCTGTCTACAGTATGATTGGTGCCTTGTACTACATAACAAGGGTATGTGCAATAATTGGTAACATCCGTCATCATTATAAATTTTTATCATAACCTTTGTCCCTAGAGATTATTTTCAGATGAGAGGGAAATTGTATGGTTTTGATACTGTTGTAATACAGCAGACAAGAAAAAAGCATTCAAAAATTATACACATAGTCATCACTAGCTAATTAATTGTTACCCTCACATCAATATTAATCTTTATTGGTATTGACCAGATTCATTTAGTTGCAACGTTGATGGCACAATCTGATGATGTTACCATTCCAGCCAGTGCTTACTTTACCTGGACAAAACACAATGGTATCCCAGCATCACTGATAGCAGTAAGTACTGGAAAATATTATCTATAATGAAATAATGAAACTCATAATGAAATCAATCAAATATCTCGCTTGTATTTTAGCTTGTATTCTATTCTCAAAAACTGCTTAATTCTGCATCCCACCAAACTGATTGTGTCCTTTTTGTTTTTTTGGGGGGGTTACCCTAAAGTTGAAACTTGTCATAGCAATCTCATGTCACAATGTTAAATATATAATTCATATTGATATTATACTACAGCTTAAACGGCTTTAGATTGGTCAACCAACATACAAACAAATTTAAGTTAAAAAGTATGTTAAAAAAACTTCACACCACTTTTAACTTAATTATAGACAACCGTATTAAACAGCCAGATTGTGACTGAAAATAAATGCGAGTACTTTTCTTGGGTACAGAACAAAATTATCTTTTCATTTCCTTGCTACCTTTCACTGCACGTAAGAACTTATAGTTCAAAATAATTCCCAGTTTATTTTTAGCCTTTTGTGATGTTGTTATTTAGATGTTTGTGCATTCTGTAATCTTTGGATTTCTACTGTCATATCTGGACAATCGACACAGTGGAGAGCAACACTTTAATCTACCATGCCATAAAAAACGGTAAGATATTTCTTATCAAGCATATTTAAGTTGTATTTTGACACAATTTCAAGTGCAGATCTAGTTTATATTTTTTGGTAAGGCATGTATCACTGGTGTACAATAATATCTTTCTGGATCAGATCTAATATTTTCATCCAACAGCCAGATGCTCTTAAAGGTCTCTCCGTTACCTATTACAAAAAAATTGTATAATATGCCATTGCCATGAAATTGTAAGTAAACGTTTTTTTCAGCGCAATAACACGATCAACCAGCCCAAGTAGCGTCCACATCACCACACAAGAAGAAGATGTGCAGGCTGAGAAAGAAAAGATTGGTTCAACTGATTTAACCAACAAATTAGATAACTCTTACTCTGTCGCAGTTAAGGTATGGGAATGTGCTCTTCAAGCCATTTTATGATTGGTCATGATTTTTATAATCACTTTTTAATGAGCATAGTTGAAAGTTGTAAATGAAAACTACTGTTTTACTCTGATGAATGAGCTGGAGTGGTTGCCCAGTTTTGCTTAGTAAGATGCTTAAGTATAAAGCTCATCTCATTGTCGATTAAGCTACAATGAACATAATAAAGTCAATGCAAAATTTCAGAGGAGTCACTCTGAATCACTGTGAAACTGTTGGACTTAATGCCATGCACTATCAACTGCCTTGATCCTATGTGATTGAACCTTGCAATGACATGTTTTTTTCAGGGATTATGGAAGAAATTTGGTAAAGGAAAGAAACAGAAAGTTGTTGTGAAAGACTTGTACTTTGGTGTACAACCAGGAGAAGTGTTTGGATTACTTGGACCCAATGGAGCTGGAAAAACAACCACGTTGAACATGATAACGGGAGCATTAAACCCAACCCGAGGAGATGTAAGCAAAATATCCCCACATAACCCTAGAGGAGTAGTGCAAATCATATCCCCACACAACCCTAGAGGAGTAGTGCAAATCATATCCCCACACAAGCCTAGAGGAGTAGTGCAAATCATATCCCCACACAACCCTAGAGAAGTAGTGCAAATCATATCCCCACACAACCCTAGAGGAGTAGTGCAAATCATATCCCCACACAAGCCTAGAGGAGTAGTGCAAATCATATCCCCACACAACCCTAGAGGAGTAGTGCAAATCATATCCCCACACAAGCCTAGAGGAGTAGTGCAAATCATATCCCCACACAACCCTAGAGGAGTAGTGCAAATCATATCCCCACACAAGCCTAGAGGAGTAGTGCAAATCATATCCCCACACAACCCTAGAGGAGTAGTGCAAATCATATTCCCACACAACCCTAGAGGAGTAGTGCAAATCATATCCCCACACAAGCCTAGAGGAGTAGTGCAAATCATATCCCCACACAACCCTAGAGGAGTAGTGCAAATCATATCCCCACACAACCCTAGAGGAGTAGTGCAAATCATATCCCCACACAAGCCTAGAGGAGTAGTGCAAATCATATCCCCACACAACCCTAGAGGAGTAGTGCAAATCATATTCCCACACAACCCTAGAGGAGTAGTGCAAATCATATCCCCACACAAGCCTAGAGGAGTAGTGCAAATCATATCCCCACACAACCCTAGAGGAGTAGTGCAAATCATATTCCCACACAACCCTAGAGGAGTAGTGCAAATCATATCTCCACACAACCCTAGAGGAATAGTGCAAACTACATGCTTGCTCTCCAGCTTGCTTTCTGCACATTCTCCTATCTTCACTATATGGTATACCCGTGTTCAGTTTGCTCTATCACATTATACAGGTACAAAAATCATCCCTCACTCTGTCTATGTAATAGGCTCCTCAGACTTGATGCAAGTCAGATATGATGCCAGTACACGCAACAAGAAACATAACTAGATTCACTGACCTCTTAAAATTATGTGATTTATATTTTATTAGGTGACAGTTAGTGGTTATGACATGCGCAGTCATTCCCATGAAATATTCCAGCGAACTGGATATTGCCCTCAAAGTGATGCATTGTGGCCTGATATCACCTTAGAAGAACATTTGACGTGTTATGCTAGGATACATGGAATACCATCAAATCACGTACAGAGAACTATTGATTAGTAAGTATTAGTATTAATGTATTGCTTTCATTATTGACATTGTTATCATCATCATCATTAATGTCATCATTGTCATCATATTCATCATTATCATTACCACCATCATTATCATATCATCATTATATCATCATCATCTCATTATCATAATTGTATAATAATCATTATTATATCATCATCATTATTATATTCATCATCATCATCATTATTCCATCATCATCAACATCATCATCTCATTATCATAATTATATAATCATCATTATATTCATCACCATCATTATTATATCCATCGTCATCATTATTACTACTAATATTATCATCATCATCATCGTAGCTACATGTCTGCTATGAAAGTGACCGAGCATGCTAACAAAAGATCCAAAGCTCTATCAGGAGGCACGAAGCGCAAGGTACAAAACACAAAACGATTTGAGTATTTTCCCAATATTATCCATTTCGATTGTCAATCTGATGTTTAGTGTCTCACTTTTTTATGTTACTTTTATTTAACTTATTCATATATATTCGATATTTTTGTTTGGAATTCTAGGCCAGTTTTCAGATAGCAATGCTTGGTAGTCCCGAGTTATTACTATTGGATGAGCCCTCCACTGGATTGGATCCTTCAGCTCGAAGGTTTCTATGGTAAGACACAGGAACCCCAAAACTATACTATTGGTTGGAAATAGGCGATTTTTACAGCCCTGAAGTGTGATGACGTTTCACCCCCGTCTCTATACCATAATAGTTTTTAAAATGCTTTCATATTCAAATTTTATAATCCCTCGAGAATACAGGAACAATAGTCATAATTAGTGAACAAAAGCAATGTGAAAAGGATTCTGGTCTAGACACGGAGGTAAAACGTCATCACGCTTCAGGCTTATTACGGCGTCATTTACTACAACAACCAGAATGCTTTGCTTACTCTCTTTTGTAGCGCAACTAGCACAAATCGTTATGTTAATCTCCAAAGGGATTAAAGATTTGAATATGAAAGAAGAAAAGAATGAATTGAATGCTTGTATAGTGGTAGTAAAATGACGCCATAATTCACATCGCCCATTCATCAAGAATCACCAAGTTATTCTAGTTAGTCCAAGTTATTAAATAGGTATGGACTGACTGTGGTTTTGAGTGAGGTTAGAAAGCGATCAGTGTTCAATGGCTGATTGAACATTGCTTGCCCTTGTTCGATGGTGAATAGTGAAAAATGTTCAGTTCTGTGCGGGGTCTTATTAAAGGTTTTTTTTCGCATCTACAGGAACACCATCAGTAAGAATGTCCGAGGTGATCGTGGTGCAATATTGACTACACACTCAATGGAAGAAGCAGATGCATTGTCGTCTCGTGTCGGTATCATGGTTAAGGGAGAAATGAAGTAAGTACAAAATTTACCACAACTATGAAACTGCTTATTCACTTATTATTGGCTTGGAGTTGTAAAAGATAACTGGAACAGACAGGTGAAAATGATGCAATCTGCGCGCGATTCACTTTTATAAAAAAAAATCAGAATTTTCTTTCTTCTAACTCTAATGACTAACAAGATCTGTGGCTACTGTCGGTAACTTGTTGTTCACAGTAAACTATACAACAATAACGTTTTGTGTTCTAATATATTACGGCTTATTTTCCAAGGTGTTTAGGCTCAACGCAGCATCTCAAGACCAAGTATGGCAGCGGTTACTCGCTAGAAATCAAGCTCATGCATGGCAGTAATGCACAGACTAGACTCGAGGAATACGTCAAGGAGTTGTTTCCAGGGGCAACGTTGAGTGAGACATTTGGCGGGAAATCCACCTACAAGGTCCCTAACGATAACGTTTCCAAACTGTCAAGCATTTTTGCTAAGTTGGAAGAAGGTACAAAGACAGAATTACTTGAAAGATATTAACTTGGATTTATTCGTCGTGTGATTCACTGAACCGGTTTTTTTAGATATCCTGGTGTTTCTTAAGTGTTTGTTTGTTTGTCTGTCAGTTTGTTGTTTGTTTGTTTGTTTTTGTACTTTCTGTTTTTTTTCCTCTTCTATGACTTCTAATTTTCTGTGCGTCTCTCTGCTCCGCGTGTCCACAAAACTATAAAAAGCGCCTTGCCAACTCCATTCATTCTACAGTAACATTGTCAAATTAACCATTCTGATTTTATATTTGTGTTCACCTTAGGAAAACAAACAATTGGAATTGAAGAGTACAGTTTTAGTCAATCCACACTTGAACAGGTACAATCGGCAGCATAATATTTACTTTGTACAATATGGTATTTGGCTTAGTTTAAATTGCCCACTTGTCGCGTTGCACCTTGGAAACAGGTTGTACTAATGCAACACAAACATTAACATTAGTATTAATTTATACAGGGGTAATGAGTTTATCTTTTTTTACTTCTCACATTCTTTTATGACAAATACACCAATTTGGCTCAACATAATATCTCATGACACTTATCGTAACATGCATTTCGAATTTTACGTAAAATAAACAGAAATTAAGTTGTCCAGACTGGATGCATGTTTTCACGGGCTGTACTGAATAAAAGAGAATTTGAAACTGGACTTTTGTAGCTCGAGCCATTCTTCCTGTTGCAGCTTGCTTTCCAACCGTTGGCGTTCATAACAAAAAAGGACAATGTACCAAAGCCTTATGATTTTGTTTGTTTTGTAATAACTGTATTTATGATATTGCCCTAGGTATTCCTTGAGTTCGCGCGTGAACAAGACGAGGACAGAACTGGAGATAAAAACCACGTGGAGGCCATACCACCAATCAACAGCCCAGAGATGGTTTAACTTAACCGTAGCGTGATAATTAATATCCTTTAAATAGTCCAGATGTCCAGAAATTGAATTTGTAGAACGCTATGAAGGCGTTTTAAGACTATAAAATCATAGCTCGAAATAATTAGATATATAAATACTTTATTAACTTAAAAAAACTTACATTAGTATGGTTATCATCCAGGCTAGATGACATGACACGTTAATAAGGTTTCAATCAATCAAAACAATATTACGTTAGGTATTTTAGTACAAAATCGCTATAAAATGTTTAATAGCGATACTTGAGCTGATGTAAGCCTTTGTTGTTCATGTGTCAACCAGATATTGATTGGTTGTTATTTCAATAGAGCTTATTGTTGTTCTGGTTGGCACATTAGCATGTAATGTAATGTAATGTGGTGCTTATATAGCGCATTTCACTCAGTCTCAATGCGCTTTACAATCTTTTAATATTTATAGTATGTAATCCAGATTTACAAGCATGAGGTTGATTAGTAATTAGTATGTATTAGTGTAGGCCTATCACCGAGGATGGTCGTACCTGCGTCCTCAGTCGTTCTTCTACGTCCCCCCGTTAATGGTTAATGTGTAGTGTGGCGAGACGGGACCTCCAGTTTATCGTCCTTATCCGAGAAGACGCGAACCCTTACAATTATAAATCGAAGAACAATCTCCTCAATTATTTAAAGACCCTGAGTGATGGTACGGTTGAGGGTTCGAACCCGTAGCCTCCCGGTTAACAGCCAACGCTCTCCCAACTGAGCTAACCTGTTAATCGGTTAACAATAACAATTTGTTTGTTGGTAAACATGAGGTACTATCATATATTATTAATAATAAAAACAAAATGAATAACAATAAAATGTTATCATAATACTCATCTTGATATGAAAAAATAAAGGATTGTTGTCCCTCCTAAGATCAGTTGCGAATATTTTGCTTAAAAAATTTCATTTCCTAAATCATATTTAGCTGAAATATTCAACAACAAACAACAACAATTTTTTTTGAGAAATTCAAGTTCAAGTTGTATCCATATCAGGACGAATCTCTTGCTGATTTAAAAACTCAATCATGGCTATGATTTTGTATTGTTCTCTCCCTCATTAATTATTCATGATTTATTAACTAAGGATAAAGCTATTATGGTTCTTGTATCATTCTACGGTGTACAAGTTATACAACTAATATGGTGTCTGTCTGGTTTGCTTCTTGGTATTTTAAAGGCTGATTCACACGTGCGATTTGTAGTATACAACTAGTCGTGAGGTTCAAAACGTTCTAAAACTAGTCGTAGGATATTCTAAAACACGTTTTAGGCCTTAAGGTACTAGAACTGCATAATTCGCACGTCTTTTTTTGGTCTAAATGGAATGTTTGAATGTTAAAAACAACTTTTATTTCAAAACTTGCCAGTTTTCAGAAGGATATGAAGACCAAAAAAGCGCTTTCTACTGTAACTAAGACGCCATTTTGATTCGCCATAATGAAACAAGAAAGCTTTTTCTGCCTCGCAGTTACACGAGTCTGTTTGTTTCCAAGCATCATGTGAATAATATAACCGATAAAGTCAAGTCCAGGTTGAACTTTGCAAAGTTTACACACACAAATTTCTCTCACAACAAAAACGAGGCAGAGTTTCAAGTTTCAACCACCAAACTTTTCACCGCAGCCCTGAGAGAATTTCCATCCCGTTCCAAGTGGAAACCATCCATGAGGTACCATAGCTAATTTCATAATAATTTTTTTTTTCTCAGGGCTGCCGTGAAAACTTTCCACCTATCCTAACATATTGAAATATATATATATATTTTCATCATTCAATTTTTTTCATCTTCAGAAACCACAAAAAAAAAACGAAATAAACGCTTGGGCTTGCTGAGCCAATTTCACACCTTTAGGTGTGACTTTATACACCTTATGTCGGAAATAACGATGCTAAATTATATGCTCTTTATGATATCTAGTTTAAACAAAAAACTTCAATTGACAACCATTTTAAGCAGATCTGTCCCCCTGATAAATCACTATCCAGCGGATAAATTCTAAAGAAATTCTATGGAGTTGATAACTTTATCCAGTGGATAAATATATTCAGGTTTAGTGCAACCGGCCCCTAGCCTGGTACTTCTTAGATTGTGCTTTGTAGTGTGGCGTGGAGGTAGCAAATGATGGAGTTTGCTCTCAGGATTTTTTTGGAAATGATTTCTCTTCTATCAGATAGTGTTTGAAGTGTTTGAGTGTTCTAAAGATTGACGACAAGTTAACGTTGGATAGACTGGGAAAGGAGTGAAAAAAACAAATACAGAAACTAAATAACACATACAAAATTAAACAAACTCACAAAGTCAGGGGGTTCCAGGGGGAGAGTGAATGGGATGGCTTTTCGTCCCCTCCTCCCCCCCTTTCATAGCATCTTCAATAGATCCTGATCAGAAGAAACGCTATTTATGATAAACGTGATTGTGTCGAGCCTCTGGGATCTGACGACGCTCTTGCATTTTCATTTTGGCAACCAAAATTCACCTCGCTAGTGAAAATTCTGAATCTGCCCTGAAAATAATTTAACAAAACCAACAAAAGAAGATGAACAGTTGTTGAGTTTTGTGAGCGATTTGTTCGTCTGTTAGCCACGACATCCGGTTGATATAACCAATCAAATATCAGAACAGCCTTTCATGGTAGAATACTCTGGACTACAGCTGTTATAACTTCAAGAAAAGTGATCTAAAACCCTTAAATACACACAAACCCATTTCTGACACTCAAATCTACTTTCATTAAAAATGATTTTGTACTGACATGTTCGTATTATTCGCAATACGACATACAAATGATCCAACAATTTTTCATCAAAACGCGTCATTGTCGAGAGGAATAGAGCAAACGGCCAGAGCAAACACTCCATTAATTTATGTGCACTATTTTGACGCATGCGTACATTTCGCGCCAAAGCAATACGTCTTAACTTTCAGTTTTTTGAAATTGCGAGATGTCGAAAGGACTTCAAGGATGTTTACTTGGCAAAAAGAAGTGTTATTTTTTCTTATTATAGGAAATTTATTTCGATTATAAAAGGAAAAAAAAGGAAAATTAACTACATGCGTTTTTACAACTTTTCCCTCGTATTATAAAATTCAAAGTCATAATATAGATCAAGAACATATAATTTTTTGTTCCAAAATGGCCGTCTTATTAAATTTAAACTCCATGATAACACCGTTATTACGTACCTGTAATTCTCAAAACGCATTGTCTGCGCTTGATGCATGTGAGCAACTTATTTCGCCCTGTCATAGATAAGTGATTTATAGATTTCATGCATTGACGCATGCGCGCATTGCTCGCCAAATATATGATTGAAAGCCGCAGTGACGCATGTGTGCAATTCGCGCCAAAACTACGTGGTCACAATTTGGTTTCCATTACAATGTCATTTTGAGCAAACATTTTCCAGCTAGTTGGCTTGCTATCTTTCCTTTCGAAAGAGATCCACCATTTCAAAGATCAAAAGCAGAAAATGGTAAGTTGAGACGAATAGGAAAGTGAAGTTGGTGAGAAAATACATGAAAGCTTTACTTTTTTCGTTTATACCTTTTATGATTTCCTTTCTTGTTCAAGCACGTTTTTCGTTAAAAGGGGAAAACGAAATCTGAACACCAAGAACTACATAGAAAAAGCATTTCGCTTCTATCAAAATAAAAAGGCAAGCACAACAATGATACGCCGAATAATTCATAAACATTTCATAAACCCGTATTTTCAATATAGTGTTAAATCAATTAATTTATTGATTTTTTTAACTGGATGTTGCCTACTCCCTTGACATTTTCACTGGACGTAGCACTTGAAATAAATGCTCAATGTCAAAATGAGAATACTAAAAAAATTAAAACGAATGTGACCAAACCTGATGAAAATCGATAACAAACTGAAATTAATGGAATAACATATCCTGATCGAAGTGATCAAAATGGTACGGGAAACGATAAAATTATGCATTTAAGAAGGTGCATTTTCATTGCTTAAAGGCACAAAATTTGTCATTAAAAGTTTTGATATTTCCCGCATATTTTTATCTGTTTTAATTACTGATGTTTATCGCAGTTGTTTTAATGCAAATATACAACAAACATAATGGTAGTGATGACTATAATATTGCAGTAAGTATGTGTTGGCTACAGTGGTAATATACATAACAGCATATATATTTGGCACTAATTCGCGTGATAACACCCGAAATTGGGAAAATAGAACTGTATGGAATGGAATCTAATAGAATAAATTATTCCATTTTCATTTACACAATATCTGTTATTTTCAATACTCTGGAATAAATATGAAGTAATTTCAAAACTATTCAAATGTATTTCACAATTATAATAAATGGTTGTCTCTGACTTGTTAATGGTTTGTTTCGAAACGTTTCGGACATTTTTATTACCCATCAGATGTTGGAAACGTATGTCGGTAAAATTCACAAAATCAAGTGTATTTTGAAAAACATGGAATGAGGAAAACATCCTTTGGTCCGGAAAGGTTTGATATCTGGGTGACTAAGTACTTAACATAATGGCCGTAGAGCACGTATGAAACAACCAAGGAAACATGATGACAATTGATTGATTAATAAATCAATGGAAAGACAAAAAAAAAAAAAAAAAAAAAGAACGGATGCTTGAATGTGTCTTAATGCCCTTAATGGATGAATAAATAAGTAAATGGCCGGAAGATCGAAATTAAAAATCAATGGTCTATTGAATGAAAGGATGGGAGAATAAAGTAAATTTTAAGAATTATTTAATATTTATTCAATTATTTAATTTCAGTTATAATTATTGTATTTTATATTTACATAAATGGCCGAAAAAGGAAAAATTGATTATTGGATTATTGAATGGAAGGATGGAAGAATGGTTGAATGAAGTGGAGAAATGAAAAATAAATAAAATAATAAGATGACTGAATGAATGAATGAAAAGGAATGTGAAGCTAAAAAAAATGCACAATAGTTAATGGTTCAGTGATTACCTAATTGATTGTTCACGGATGAGTTCATGATTGATTAACGGATCAACCGATCATGACTGATTAATCAATCGATCGACAAAAAGTAAAAAAAAAAAAACACACACACACACAAAAAAAAAAACACGAAAACAAACAAATAAGAAAATTAAATGAACACGGGAAAAGAAATAGAAATGAGAGAGAAAAAAGGAAACTACAAGCGAATGAAAAAATTATACCAATAGCGAAATGAAAACATGAGTAAATGAAAAAAGAGATCGAGACAAAGAAGACGAAAACCACAGAAACAAATAAGACCAGACATTTAAGAGGGAACTCTGATCGTTCATCACTCTGTATTTACACATAAGGAAGCATTGGATAGCTGCATGAGTAGAAAGCCATAAGAGCTCTGCAAACATGTCACAATAAACCGCCACAGCTCAATACCATCTGCCTATATATTAACATGAAAAAAGAGTTCACTGAACAAATATACATAGTCTAGTCAACAACTGGATCTAATATGGTGGGAGATTGTTATGGGAATCAAGAACATCGAGATGCCTAACATGGATGGTCCAAGAACTAACTCGATGTTGTAGAAGATTTTTTTTAGAAATGTTGTGACGTTATTACGTGACGTAATATCTAGTTCTCTGTATTTTTTAGTTTTTATAAGTACGTATATATATATATATGTCAACTATGTTTTGTATCCGTCATCGTAAACCTTATTCCTTAGTTTATTTTCGATAGGTCTGTCATTCTTTAATTGGCTTTTAGGCATTATTGTCAAATAATCGATAATCAAAAATCATAGAATAAGACTCCTGTCAGTAGCAGTGAATTTTAGTTGTCAATTATTAAAAATAATAAAATTAATTTCAATAAGGTATTTGCTTTTGCAGCAGTAAAAATAGCATTAATTCAAACAATCTCTATCGTTTGCTTTTATAATTTGAAAAAAATATTTTCTTGGATAGAGTGCACGCACTAAAAGTGTACAACAGTTGTCACTATTTAGTGGTAAATAGCACTAATTAAACAAAAGAAAACAATAGAATTAGCATAAAAACGCACTATTTAGTGGTATTTATGTTGCACACTTTTAGTGCGTACACTCTATACCTATTTCAACAAACGTTGCCCGGGAAAGTAAGGGAATACCGGATGTAGATTCCATGACCGAAAGGTACTGTGGACTTCCAATGATGATAAGAAATAAGCAGTAAATATATTCAAATCAGCGTCATTTCCTCAAGCTGAATATCTCTGATGATCGATAAAACTGCATGTGTATCTTCTGTAGCTATTCATTAAAAAATGATTACCCAATGACCTTTTCGGTCACACGCAATCCGTCATTTTCACCGACAATGCTTTTTGACGAGATGTATACCAATGTTGTGTCATCAAACACTTAGACCTGAGAATTTATCTAAAACGCCGTTTTACAATCACACTGGGTCCGGTTGCACGAAGCCTGAATAAAGGTATTCATGCACTGGATAAAGTTATCCACTCCATAGGATTTCTTTAGAATTTATCCACTGGATAGAGATTTATCCGCTGGATAGCGCTATTCAGCCTTCGTACAACCGGCCCCTAGACATTAGCTATAGCATTAATATATTGTTCATAATATCCCACAGAGGTTCACATTGCTGTGGATAACACTGTTTGCCCAGTACTATGGGCGATCAGCAGCAAACACTACTTCAATACTTTCAAGCAGTATTAAGACTTCAAATTCAAGTATCGTAACGTCATCATCAAAAACAGCAGCAGTAACGGCAACACCAGCAACGACAACAGTATCCATATCAACGATTGTTACCATAACAACAAACCTTCAGACACCGCCAGTAATGACACCGCCAGTAATGACACCAGCAACACCGACAACAACACCAACGACAACACCAGCAACGACATCAGCAGGAACGACGTCAACAACACCAATGACAACAGCAGCAACGACAACAATCATATCAACGATCATTACCATAACAACAAACCTTCAGACACCGCCAGTAATGACACCAGCAACACCGACAACACCAGCAACGACTACATCAGCAGGAACGACAACACCAATGACAACAGCAACACCAACAACAACACCAGCAACGACAACACCATTAATATCAACGATAGTTACCATAACAACAAACCTTCAGAGCAGCAAGTCCAGTTCCTACAGAAAAAATAGCACCATGGCAACAAGTTTTACAAGCAATCATTCATCGTCGAGTGCTCCCATAAAACCGTCTAGGACAACTTACACCAAGTTACCAACAGTGGCACCGACAGGTATTTATTACTAGGGTTATTACCGTTGTCATCGTCATCATTACTGTCATCATCATCACAATTGGCATGGGTGGCCGAGCAGTGAGCTGGGTGAGAGCCCCGGCCTCTCACCGCTGTGACCCGGGTTCGATTCACGGATTGGGGTTATATGTGAACTGACTTTGTTTATGTGTTTTTTTCTCTCTCTCATGCCACGGGGTTTTTTCTCCGGGTTCTCCGGTTTTCCTCCCTCCGCGAAAAATCAACACCATGAGTAGCGTTGTATGATCTGAAAACTGAATGTAGAGGTAGTGAGTGTGAGAGTCTGCAGACGAAGGGCCACTGTATATATACTTGTGAAAATGCTACAGTAAAAGATGATGTCATCATCATCATGACAATTGTCATCACCATCACAGTATTGGTTGTTATCATTATCATCATGACTAGTTTCCCCATCATCATTATCATCCACCTCCTTACCATCACAGTATTGGTTGTTATCATTATCATCATGACTAGTTTCCCCATCGTCATCATTATCATCCACCTCCTCACCATCACAGTATTGGTTGTTATCATTATCATCATGACTAGTTTCCCCATCGTCATCATTATCATCCACCTCCTCACCATCACAGTATTGGTTGTTATCATTATCATCATGACTAGTTTCCCCATCGTCATCATTATCATCCACCTCCTCACCATCACAGTATTGGTTGTTATCATTATCATCATGACTAGTTTCCCCATCGTCATCATTATCATCCACCTCCTCACCATCACAGTATTGGTTGTTATCATTATCATCATGACTAGTTTCCCCATCCTGTCATCATCATCATCCACCTCCTCTTCATTATAATCATTATCACTCTCTTTTAGTGGCCCCTAGTTGGTCTAACTGGACAACTGAGAAATCCTGTGAAAAGAAATGCTGTGGAATAGGAGGCACGGTTACGCAGTATCGCTCATGCGTGAAAGGAAGTACACCGCTGAGCAGTTCTCATGCGTCGTGTACTGGCAGTTCTTCAAAGGTTGTGAAATGTGACGTGGGATGTCCTCAATGTTCGCCAGGTAAAACAAAAATAGTTATTATTATTATTATTATCAATGCCAGGAAATTACCAGCAAAATGTCTAGCATTTCATACATATGAACGTAAACGCGATGGAGTGGTTGCTGCACAAATAAAAATTTAACGTCTTCTGTGTGATCAGTCCCATCATCTATACACAAAATCATCGCCAATCTTTAATCTATTTCTCGTACCATTTTGCCCATCAGGTGAATTATCAAGACCACTAGCAGCAAGTATTTTAATCGTGGCATGTGTTCTCTTAGCAATGCTATTACTGTAGTACAACATTGTCGTTCCACATGGGCGTATCCTTCACAGGGCCCCACTACTTCCCCCTCCCCCTTTTTCCAAAGCTAAAAAATGGAAATGTCTGACCGTTAATGACGTCATAGCGACAATTTAGTATGTTTGGACCCCTTCCGTCAAGTGACCAATCCTGGATACGCCCCTGTTCCAGTATGACATCTATACACTCAGTCGTTTTTGTAACGGTGACAATAATGTGTAACTTACACTAGAAAGTACTACTTAGGGACCGTTCATTATTTATGGCAGGGGGGGCTGGGTGATTAAATGGGGGGTCTTGAATTTTTTCCAAGTCTGAAAAGGGGGGTATTGAAATAATTTTTTGGCTATCAGGGGGGGTCTAGAAATTTCATAAGGTAAATATGAGGGGGATCCCGAAATTTATTTTGTTCTTACCAGGGGGGTCTTCAAAAAAATGGGTTCCTTGGTAATTAATCACCCAGCCCCCCCCCCCCCCAGTCCCCCCCCTGCCATAAATAATGAACGGTCCCTTACCGGTTACATGTATGGTAAAAGCAGTTGGGATAAAATCCCATTAACATTATCCGCTGTAAATTATGTAGTATAGACATTGTATTTTGTCAATAACGTAATTCTATTTATTCCATTATAAAATTCATGAATAATTAATGAACCCAGAACAATAGAAAATCACTACCGTGAAGGCATCTGTATATTTTATACAGAAATCGTCCTGATTTGCATAAGGTTTAGCTTGAAATATCTTGGCCAAATTCAATCTAATTTCAAAAACATTACTCTAGCTGCATTAATCTAGACATTTTATAAGTAATATACAATATTCGCGTCCGATCTGTATAGAATATAAAATGTTTCGCCTTCGGCTCGACATTGTATATTCCATACAGATCGGCCGCTCATATTGTATATATATTACTTATCAAGACAGTCTGTTTTATAGACGAGAACAAGCATTGATTATTTGCAAAAATATAGATATCTATCAACTATTGTCATAATGTCATGTCATAATGAAAGGCTCCATGAATTGTGTAAATAAATAAAAAATGAAACATTCCACTATAATGAGAAAGATTTGATTTTGTAGTAAAATCGCCTACTGGTTCGTTGATAAATAAAAAGAATTAATACTGATTTCTCATTTCGTAATTCAAGGAAATAGACATATCTATTTATTCAGATTTAAATATAACAGCCGATTTTAGTTTTCGAGCTTGGGGACACAGGTAGCCCGCGAGTGCAGACGGTAATATTCACATAATCGAGGAACATATACAGTCTACACGCAAGCTACTGTCAGCACTGTTTCTTCAAAAGCGCTGACAGCTGCGGTATGTACGAAGTCAATAAACCTGAACAGTAGTCAAATTCAATCTTTAGAACTGATAACAGTAGAGTTATTTCATGGCACAACATGGCCATGACTGATGGTAAGGAATAAGAAATCTTGCAAAAATATACGCAAAGCGAAAAATCAGTGGAGGAACTGCAGCATAGCGGAACGTGATATTGACACAGTTCTGACTGACATGACTGCAGAGTAACGGTGCCTTTCTGCAAATTGTTCTGTTCTATAATTCTGATTTAAAATCGTTATTTCCCTTTTTTCCATGTTTTATCATCTCGTATATTATAATTCCTTATTGGTGCTTTTTTCGGCGTCATTTTCATTTTCCCCAACGCTTTCTTAGAAAGATCAGGTTTACGTTTTTGTGATTTGACATCTAGTAAAGTTTTCTTGCCTTTTATGGTAAAGCCGCTACTTGACTCAGACTCCTCTCGAACAGGAATGTCATCAGGAGATTGTGGACGGGCTCGCTCTTTTACTGGGCTGAGACTGCGAAAGCTTTCTTCTTCATCGAGTAGTTTCCAGACCTCCTGGAGTGAAGGCTGGCCTTCTGAAGAGGAAGTGAACAACGCATGGTCGTTGTTAGGTGAAGAATGCCGCTGACTTACAGACCCTGCTGACAAGGGTTTCTTTCCAAGGGATTGGCGATGGAGTGAATGGCTAGAATCAATGCTTTGGCTTCTGGGCGGATTTTCTGTGAAATGAATTAGCATTACAAAATGATTAATATTGGAATACAGTCAACTCTTCTTAAGCCTTGTTTCCATATAATCGCTCACGATCGCCGGATCGCTGTCAATTGTTTCCATGTGTTTTGATCGCTCAAAAGTGTTTCCATATAATCGGTGGCGATCGCTGACATCATTTCAGCGATCCGTCGATCGTGAGCGATAATATGGAAACAAGGCTTTAGAGCGGACACCTTGTCTATAATAAACATAGCCCGCAATAGTGCGAGCTTGTTCCACACCTCTCATTGTAGGGAGAAAATGAATAATAGCCACAATAGCGAAGTGTCCGTAAAGCAAGAGTTGACTATAGACTCCTTGCAGTTCGTTGGAATGCAGCTCAACCTGGAGGACAAAACAATGGATTTGCACTCCCGAGAGAGCAAAAATGTTTTGTTTTGTCCTCAAGATGGGGCTGCTTTGACGTCACATGCAAGGGATCTATAATATAGAGAGCCAATTGCCTAAACTTAATGACTCCCTCCTCGCACAGATTGATGGCGACACCTTTCCTCACCTTCTTCCAGCTTACTTTCGTCATGTCCCTCTAGTGGCGACGATTCACTAGAACTTGATCTCACATTGATCAGTGCTTGTTCCGCGGCATGCTTTTGTTGCTCTGCCATGCGCTGTGCAACCTGTAGCTCGTGGCTAGTTAAAGCGTACTGCAGTTTCTCCATAGCGCTTAGTTTGGTTTGTAATTGGTCCGTCATTTCACCAGGGGTGACATTAACGTGATCGGGCGTGGTCGTCTTGGTTACGGGATGGAATGTGAGGTCCTTTTTGGTGAAGGGATCTTGCAGTTTTGATGCTAATGAAAATGGAACAATACAATATGTCATGAAAGCCATGAAAGCGAATTAAACGTGAAAACAAGAATCGACACGTACAACTTGTTGCGGCAAAGAATATAGCATGTGAAGAAGATTATCATGTATGTTAATCTAACCTTGACATCTGGCCAGCTCGGCTCTCAGTTTATTTCCCATTTGAATTAGTTGATCTTTCTCTCGGACTAACTGCGTTATTCTCTGCACAGCGGTATTCAGCTTAGCTTGTAACCTAGCAACATTGGTGTCCAAGGGAGGTATAGGTGTAGTTCCACATTTGACTTGCTTCTGTAATTTTTGTATTTCTTCTTGAAGTTGGTTGATGACTGCACTTTGTGGATGAAAAGAAGACGTTGATTTTCCTTGGGAAGCGAGTTCGAGTTTGAGAGTCGAAAGCTGGAATTCATTAATTAATGAATGAATGAATGTATAAGTGAATGAATGAATCAATGCAAAAGCGAATGAGTGAATGAATGGATGGACAAATAAATAAGTGAATTGATAATAACCAATTAAATCACCAATCACTATTTAATAAAACTAAAAAAACTACATAATGAACAAATCTAATAAGCAACAAAACAAACCAACCATGAATAAGACCACTCACCCCTGCAGTACAAGCAAATTGAACATTTCAAACCTGGTTTCCTAGTGTAGTAGCTTCTAAGTTTCTCTCTAAACCATTCTTGAAATATTCATCAGCTTCACGCCTTACTTGGGTAAGCAGTAGTTCTAGTTCTGACACGCGCTGTCTTAAGGCGCTTGATTCTTCAGTGGATCGACGGGAGAGTGTGTTAAGCTCGTACTGGATTTGATCGATCGCGACCTGTTTCTGACGTACCTGCAAGTATAGGAAGGATGTTTTTCGTATTCAGTAAATGACGTGCCAGTACTTGCCGTTTATGATGGTGACATTGATAAAGCTAATGATGTAGTTCATCATGATATTCAGTGCTAAAAAGACGATTTGTTGATGTAGTAGACAATTCATGATTTTGATAAATATGATGTTGCTGGTGATGATGATGATAAAGATGATTATGCTGCTGATGATGATAAAGAGATGATGATGATGATGATGAATGAATGAATACATGAATGAGTGAAAACTTTATTTAAACACGGTAAAAGCATCAGAATAAAATTATATACAAGATTACATATAATAAACTGTTTTTTTATGTTTGCCGTGTGAGCACGAGTTTAGCTAGTTAATCGTAGAAATTTGTTCATTGATCTTTTAAATTTACTCAGCAATTCAGCGCATCTTGTTTCTGCAAGAAGATTGTTCCACATTTTAGTTGCACTGAAGTGGAAACTACGCTTCATTAGCTCTGTACGTGGTTTAGGGAGAATTAATTTGTTGACTTTGTCCCTAAGATTGTAAATAGTGTAGTTGATATGGAAAATGTCTTCTAGCTTTTTTGGGCTTTGGTTGTTTAATGCTTTATAAAGCGTAACTAGTTTCATTTTCTTCCTTCTCAGGGAAAGTTTATCCCATCCTAAAGACTTTAGAAGGCCGCTAGCACTAGAATCATATTTTGATCGAGTGACGACTCGGGCAGCACGGTTTTGAAGTTTTTGCAACTTGTCGGCAAGCTGTTTATTTAAACCATCCCATACTGGGCTGCGATAGTTAAAATGCGGCTCAATAAGGGCGTGGTAGAGTTTTACAGCTGTATCTTCAGAAATAAAAGGTTTTAGTCGTTTTAAAGCGCCAATTGCACAGGCAACTTTGTGACCGACTTCTTCGATGTGTTTGGCCCAATTTAAATGTTCGTCAATGTGAACTTTAATGTCAGGTGTATGGTGAACACTGGAAGTGAGCTTTTGTCGAGAGCTTATTAACATGAGTTCCGTGTTAGCAACATTTAGGCTTAATTTGTTGGTCATAAGCCATTTTGAAAGATTGCTAAGTTCAAAATTTATAATGGTCTCTAATGCTGATCCGTTTTTTGCGGCAAAGCTAATCTCGTGTTGTCATCAGAGTACATTCTAGTAATTCTTTCACCTAGACAGTTGGGAAAGGTAATTAATGTATATTTAAAACAGCAAGGGTCCGACCAGACTTCGCTGGGGAATTCCGCATTCGATTTGACGAGCATTTGATAATTCACCGTTCACCTGACATTTCTGCATACGATTATTTAAGTATGATTCAAACCAAATCATTGTTTTACGATCGAATCCATAGTAAGACAGTTTACAGACGAGGATATCATGATCAATTGTGTCGAAAGCAAATTACCACATTTATGTAGCAAGTGTCAATATTTACTGACCAACTTTTAGTGGTTTCAAGTAAAGCTGTCAGTGTGCTATGGAGTGATCGGAATCCAGACTGGCAGCGAGAGAGAAGCTGGTTTATATTAAGTTATTGATAAACCTGATTGTATACCAATTTTTCAAATACTTTCGCAACAGCTGGGATAAAATTGATGTTGCTGATGATGATGATAAAGATGATGTTGCTGCTGATGATGATGATAAAGATGATGTTGCTGCTGATGATGATGATAAAGATGATGTTGCTGCTGATGATGATGATAAAGATGATGTTGCTGATGATGATGATGATAAAGATGATGTTGCTGATGATGATGATGATAAAGATGATGTTGCTGCTGATGATGATGATAAAGATGATGTTGCTGCTGATGATGATGATAAAGATGATGTTGCTGCTGATGATGATGATAAAGATGATGTTGCTGATGATGATGATGATAAAGATGATGAAACGTTACTGATGATGATAATAACACGTACATACCTCATCCTGAGTCTGATTAAGCAGTGTACGCAGATGGGCAATAGTTCCTTCATGCTTTCGTACTTCAGCAGAAAGTTGTAGCTTATCTTGCCGCAGAACGCCTAGAACATAACACAGCAAGGGATCTTTAAACAAAATGACAGATTCCACAAAGTGTGAATGCACTTTGCAACGAGGCAAACCATATTCTACAAGTGAACCCCCTTGACATGATAAAAAACTGACCTACCAATAGTATCGTTCAATTCCTTCACGTGACTCTGAACAAACGGATCTTCTATTTTTCCTAGTGACTTAGCTTGGTCGGTCCCAGGTCCCGTAGGTGGTTTGTGGACGAGAGGGATCTCTTCCAAGCGTTTGTTCAGAGTTCTATTTTTAGCTTTCAGTTCACGAATTTCTTTCTCCAGTGACTTGACGTACTCTGAATATACAATTGAAGATTGATCAATAATTAATGTGAGGATAACTGAAATCATAATCTTGGTGTTTTTCACTGGGGATGAGTTTTAGAAAGATCCAAGATTTCAGGATGGCTATTGAATTCTTAGGTATAAAACCTAACCTAAGGTAAATCCTAGTTTTAGAACCCCCTTAATTGTTATGAAAAAAAAAATAATAATAATAATAATTATGTTGATTCATTTAAACCCAGGAGCTTTCACTGGAGATGAGTTTTTAAAAAATCAAAGCTTTCAAGATGGTAATTGAATCCTTAGGACCATTTTCAACATTGAAGTTGAGGACTCTCCCAACATTAACACGATAGAGGTGAGTGAGAACATCAGTCAGATCTCACTGCCCGGTATTAAAGACATTCAGAGTGGACAAAACTAACCAAGTCACACAAAAACAAAAAAAACACTGGCCAAACAATCAGGAAATGATACATTAGATCTCCATGCAATAAATCTTGACCAATAAAATACCAGGGGCCGGTTGCACGAAGGCTGAATAGCGCTATCCAGCAGATAAATCGATATCCAGCTGATAAATTCTAAATAAATTCTATGGAGTGGATAACTTTATTCAGGTTTCATGCAACCGGCCCCAGGTTCTAAAGAGGTTTTACATGCAACTACTAACCTGACGTTAATGGTACACTACTGTTGTTAGAATCATCATGTGCCATAACCGATGGGGGCCTGCTGGCAAGTTGGTTATTTAGTTCTTCCATATCCTGCCTCATCTGTCTGATAACATCCCTCAAGTTCTGGTTTTGTTCCTCATATATTTTGATCTTTTCTTCATTTGACAACGATTCAAAAGGCTTGAGCCCAGGTTCTTTGCTTGGGAGTTCCATAGGTACAGAAAGACCGTGTCGCTGCAGTGTAGCAAGGGCTTGGTCTCTAGTTTGAGTGAGGATCCTTATTAGGTGTTCTCTTTGATCAAGCTCGCGATCTTTTTCTTTTGCTGCAGCAATGGCCTGGAAAGCAAAGGAAAATAATAATAATGATGATGATAGTGGTGATGATGATAATGATGACAGAAGATAGTGATGAAGGTGACGATTACGGTGTAGGATGATATTGATAATATTAGTGATTATGATAATGATTATAATGAATAAGATCATGGTAACTAAAATAATGATGATAGCAATGCTATTGATGATGAGGATTACAATGAATGGTGATGATGATGATGATTATGATGAAAATGATACCGAATAGAATCTGAATCCCATCCAGTTTGAATGGAATTTGAATTTGTGACCACACTAAGACCGGACACAAGCAAATTTAATGATGATACTGATGCAATAATAAGTCATTCTTTTGATATTGAAGTTGTATTATGTTCACCAGTACGATTACGAATATGATTAAAATCATGATTATCAGTATGAGTATAATTATTACGGTTACGATTGTCAATGCAAGAAACTTTGAATCCATGATTTTTGATAAATAGACGCTGGATGGCATGGAAACGTCAAAAGTAATAAAATCATGTATTCAAACTTGATTGTGATTATGTTTATATTTATGAATACCTCATCTCTGGTCTTGGTAAGGTTTTTTATCAGGTCTTCTTGTTTTTCATAAGCTTCTCTTTCAGCATCTTCATACCGCCTCTGCCAGTCTAATTCCATTTGTGTCTTGACACGCTCATGGTTAGATTCTCTCTCTGTAGCCAAGGCAAGGTCTTTCTTGTATCTAATCACAAGCAACACTTTTTAGGAAAATGCATACTGTTTTTCTCAAGTTACTTGGCATCAGAGAATCCCATTAATATTGGCTATAACATAAAATTTTCACATGGCCTTTTATCCAGAATTTTCATAAGAAGTTGGAATTACTTCAAGGTTGAATCTCAAGTGGCAATTCTAAACGTTTTTCAAAAATTCAATGACTTCACATTTAACTCAAAGATTGTGTGCTACATTTCGATCATTTTGGAAGCACACATCGACTTATTTCAAGACAGTAAATACCTTTCCAAGTCAGCTGTCCTCTGAGCAATGTCCATGCGTAGCTTTTCTTCCTGCTGTCTCAATGCCTCTAGTTCCAGATCCTTGGACACTGATGACTGAGAGAACTTGGCAGCCTGGGAACTAAGCCTTTCTTCAAGATCAGAGATAGTTTTCTGGAGGCTGGAATACAGGGTTTTATAAAGTTTTATATTTTAATGCCATTTTATTACTCTTATGATTTAATTTGACTCTATTGAATTAAGCAAATACAAATTCATGACAAAGTATTGTTTTCTAATGAGGCCTATTAAATGCGACCCTAATATTACGACTATTGGAAGTCACTCATGCCCTACTAAAAGTGAAATCACAACAGCATTTGATGGAAACCATGGCCTTACATGCCATTAGGTGCAAAGAAAACAAGTACTAAATAGTAGAATGGCAAGTTTAGAACAGGACATCATAAACCTTGTATGGATTATTTACCACAATATATTTCAGTCCAGCAAATAGCCTTTGGTGAAAAAGGAAGCCCACAAGTGAAAAAGGAAGTCCAAAAGTCAAAGAGGAAGCCCAAAAGTGAAAAAGGAAGCCTAAAAGTGAAAAAGGAAGCACAAAAGATTTACCTACAGCTAGATAAAGCAATGGTACATGGTTGCCTTGTGTATGTGTACACGCATGTGCTCTATCAACTGTGTGATGTTAGATAGTCATGATGATGTTAACTTTGAATAAACCTTACTTGTCTATTTGGAACTGTTTGCTCTTTTTAACATCTTGTGCTTCCCATTCCAGTCGACGACACTCAACTTCAGCTGAGTCTAGCTTGTTTTGAAGATCATGAATGGTATCTTCTAGCTGACGCTCTCTTTGTTGCTGTGCCTAGTAATAATTATACATTATCAGTTACAAAGTAACATCATCGGTGTCTTTATTTCTGTCTTTGCTACTACCATTACAATCATCATCATTACCACTACCATCATCATTATTACCACCAACAATATCATTCATTACCTTCACCATCAACATCAACATCAATACTTTTCACCATCATAATCCTCATCACTATCATCACTATAACCATCAGGGATCTTTCCAACAATGAGCTAACCTCTTTGCAAGCAAGTAAAGAAGTTTCTTTCTCTTTCGCATAGCGGTCCAGTTCACTCTGTTTGTGCTGAAAAATATCCTGAGACTTTTTCATTGCAGCTTTGACCCTTTTTACTTCTAGTTCCATTTCAGTTAGTTTTGCATTGTGCATATTTTCACAATCCATTAATTCCCATTCCTTTTGCTTTAGTTTCTTTTCTAACTCTTGGACAGTAGATTCAGTGGTATGCAGGTCTGTCTTTGTTCGTTCTTCATATGAGCGTAGGATCTCAACTTCTTTTGAAAGCATTTTGGTCTGTCAAGTGAAGAAACCAAATTGCAATTCAACTACTGACTGACAGTAGCTGAATGTTCACTAGATAGTATAAATAAGTATATAAAATAGTTCAAATTCTATTGTTTTGTAATGTTTAACACTGAACAGTTAGTTCTGTTTAGTGTTTGTACACTAATAAAACTATTACTGGTCTTCAATCCACAATTAAGTTACCGATTCAAAAGAGTTCATATATAATATTGCTTTACATGTATGTCTAATTGACAATATCAAACCATTAATAATCTCACCTTCAGTTCATATTCAAGCAGCCTGCCGCTCATTTCATCAGTCTTGACTCGATATTCATGCTCTCGTTTGTGTAGCTCATCATCATATCCTGACATTATGAGATGGCGCTGTCTTTCCATGTCTTCTTCTGCTGATCTGATAACAAATGAATACTCGTTTTACTAAGATGCACAGAATAATTGCTTACCATGCTCAAATTCATCCTTTTACTAGGTTTGAGGATAGTTTATTATGCATAAGGTTATTGGCTTGTATTCAATAATAATCAAATACTTGATACTTGCTATTCTATATACAATATTCACAGCACAATTTCTATATGTGGAAGATCATCACTTCACAAGTCAGACACACTTGTCGAGCTTAACAAACAAATTAGGTACCTTAATCATCTCACATGAACAGAGCCTAAAGTTGAAATTACACGATTTGGTTCGTTGCATGCGATTTGCAGTATATGATGAGTTGTAACATGGAAAACTAGTTAAATTAAAAGCTACATAAAACATGTTTTAGAATGTCCTACAACTAGTTTTAGAAGCTTTTGAACCTCAAAACTAGTTGTATACTACAATTCACACAAGACAAATCGTACCATGTAAATAAGCCTTAATGATTTCAATGCGTTAGCCTAGTAAATGGTATATTATGATGCAGATATGTTTCAAATGAATGTACCTCAATTGAAGCTGTAGTTCCCTCTTGAATTTCTCCAAGTTATCCCTTTCTTTCTTGACCTCAGAGTCCTTAGCAATTGCAAACTGCTGCATGTCTTGTTTGTGCTCCTTTAATCTCTGTAAAGAATATACCAAAGAATACATGAAAGGAAGAAATCTTATAAATGGAGCTAGGAAGAATAACATTTGCTTACTTGTTGGTAATATTTCTGAAGTTCTTCCCTCGAATTCTGTTCTTGCAGAAACCTATTGTGCAAATCATCTAGTTTAATCTTCAGATCGCTGACTTCACCATCTCGTTCACTCTCCAGTGTCTTATACTTCGAGAATAACAAATCATAGCGTTCAAGTTCTTGGTCCCTCTCTGCAAGTAACTTCAAATTGTATTCAAAATCCTCTTTCAGCTTTCTGAAACGTATTCTTTCATTGTTAAGGAGTTTTTCATGTTCTTTGAGGGTCAGTTCCATGGATTTGTAGCGAAGTTCTTGGGCTTTCTTCCATTCTCTTTCCTTTTGCTCTACAAGTTGAACTAAACTTGCGTTCTCGTTTTTTTCCATCGATAAATTGTGCTGTTACTACAAAAACACACCTAAAAACACCTCGGTGAGACATTTAGCTCATATTAAATGTTTAGTTACATTGTTGAAGGCTTCTTCTGAACGAAAATTGGCAATTTTTCATGTTTTTTTTATCAGTGTCAAATTTTCAGAAAATTTGTAAAAACCGCCATGTTTGTTTTGAAAATGAGAGAGGAGACTAGACACCAACACAGTTCCCTTTCGAACTGCATTCCACAGGCAACCCAAAATCACAACTGTCAGAACCCTTACTCATGATCACTTCAATTTTTTCTTGAAAATAACAACAGATCAAATGTTTCATTACAGCGTTTTTATTTACCAATTTTCGGCAAAATCTACTCTGCTTACTTTGTATAAAAGCAAAATTTAAAAAGATAGTAGGCAAAATACTTATCACAAAAATTAATCCATTTCCATTATAAACTTTATTAACTTGTTACTTATGTAGCTTGACTTCAGTCCAGTATGAATTAATTTTAACTTGCAAAATTATATGGAAATATGCATATAAAAATACAGAAAACATTTCAGGGGAATAATAATCTGTGTATCTCTAAGAGCCACGAAAAATCAGAGCTAAGAAAATGTCAAATTATTAAATTCCAGACAAGCTCAACTCATTTCCTTCTCTGACCACCTGCACACCCAATTTTTTGCACTCTCTTTTCATTGTATCGTACAGCCACTGTATGCCCTCCTCTGGAGCATGATTTACTCTCAAGTGTTTTGTTTGAGTTGGAACCATCTGCATACCAGAGACTTTTCCGTTTGACACGTTGACATCGACAAAGTACATCAATGCAAGATCATCATGGTATTCATCATGACCTGTGATACCTTCATAATCATTCAAGAAGTCACCACATCCATAGATAATCACTTTACCATTGTAAATCTCAATTCCTTTTACATGATGAGAAGAGTGTCCATAGATAACATCCACGTTTGCCTTGTCAATAGCTTTGTGTGCAAAATTTTTAAATGAGGAGTCGATATCAAAGCCCCAATTTCCTCCCCAGTGCAGTGAGAGGACCACGATGTCATCATCCTCTTTGTATTTTGCTATCAAACTTTTCAACTCAGAAATTGATTTTTTGGGGTTGTATTTTACATCTATGATGTTGACACCACAATGTTGGCTGGTAGCTTGCCATTCATCAGGGATTCCACTTGAGCAATCTCCCCCAGCAAAAACAAGAACTCTACCTTTATTTTTAACATCAATGGTCGCTGGAATGCAAGCTTTCTCTGCGTTTTCACCAGCTCCTGCATACTTGATATCTGCATCAGTAAGGGTTTGCAAAGTTGAATCTAATCCATCAAAACCCCAATCGGCAACATGATTATTTGCAAGAATGCAACAATCAATTTGTGCAGCTGCAATAACATTGACATTGGCAGGATGCATGCGATAGTGGATGCCCTTCATTGGCCATGGACTATTACTTGTTGTTACAGATGTCTCCAAGTTTATAATGCGCACATCAGGTTTCTTTTCTTTCAAGATTTGAAGAGTGTCCCCCCAGACATAGTCTACACCACGCTTGCTTTCATCAGGTATTGGGCCATTTTGACGTTCAGCCAATTGCACATAGTCATTAGCATTCAAACCATTGTCTTCATACAAGGCTGGATCATTGTGATGAGGCAGTATCATGTCCACACCACGGGCCAGCATGACATCACCAACTAAGAACAATCTTATATTGGACATTGTCTCTGTCTAAACATAATAAAATGTAATAAATGAAAAGTGACAAAGATAAAAAAGAACTGAAGTAAATATGTAGTGTGAAAACATAATGTCCATTTGTACTAAATAATATTGACCAGTCAAAGGGAATAATTACTTTTTAATAAAAGAAAAATACATTGTTGTATATGAGCATATACACATGGAATCTATATTTCCCAGGGGGGGACTCCGGGTATAAAAGATCGGGGATGCTCGTTGGAATTTTTCAAAAATACCCCTAAAAGATACCAAACGTTTTTCAAAAGGGCATGGCTTCACAAATAATTCATCTCTAAAAGATACCAAAATCACGAGTTTCAGTGGCTTTCAACCTCTAAAAGATACCAAAAAGTGAGAATTTGGCAAATTTCATATTTTTAAACCCTAAAAGATACCAAATCGTCGATTTTTACCCCTAAAAGATACGACGAGCATCCCCGATCGTTTATCCTCAGAGTCACCCCCCCCCCCCTCTCCCGGGCTATATTTCACGAAAAATAAGCTTAAACAATATCAAAACGCGCATTAATATATAATAATTTTGATAAGTTTTACCAAACTTATTAGGACATTTGTAAAGACTGGGTGCAATAGTAATATTGGATGAACAACAAGTTAAAAATAGCAAGTACATTAATAAGGGTATCATAAGAGCTCGCATGAGTAGAGTGCAAACACTAAAAGTGTGTAACAGTTGTCACTATTTAGTGGTAAATAGCACCAACTGAACAAAAGAAAACAATAAAATTGACATAAAATAGCACTATTTAGTGGTATTTATGTTGCACACTTTTAATACGTGCACCTTATGATGGACAATGTTAAGTTTACCTGAATTTTCTAAGCTCAAAACCTTGAGATAACAATTAAAATTTACTCATTAACTAGCGTCCTGACGCTCACGTAGACATGTTTTGTGAGAAAGCCCTGGAGAGATCCGAAATAATCACTTGAAACATTTTCAGCCTTTCTCAGCAAGAACATTTACGTCAGAGAGTTAACTCCGACAAGTGACCGATCATTCATTGAGTTATATTTAATAACTCGGAACGTCATCGGTAAATTGGATGACGCGAAAGTTAACCGATTTTTTTCCGACAGCCAGTCGTGAACTATCTTTAAATATGGCGACTTTTTGAATGAGCACTGTAATATGTTTCACTTTTTTCGCTTTGTGCGTTTTCCAAACAAAAACGATCTATTCCAAGCATTTATGTAGTCGGTTTTGAAGACATTGCTCTTGGATGACAGCAAATCTGGGCCTTGTCAATGATGTACAACTTCGATTTTTATGCCCCCAAGATGCTGGTGAGGTTAAACGACTTTGCAGGGAATGGTTTCCTATCGAGTAAGTTTGCAACCTTTAATTTTACTTGAACTTCTTACATATCCATCCTTTTTAACACAGACGCTTAGTACCATTTGTACAAAATGCATGTAAATTCGAAAGTGGGGTAATTTTCATGGAGATCAAAGCCTGCAAATTATACTGTCAAGATATGTGGTATTAATTGTCAGTTTTGTTTACACTGCAGAATTTCAACAAATGTGAAACCACATTGAATATGTAACTCGAAATAAGCCAGAAAAATGTTAATGGCTTTCATAGTAACTATTTTCTTAAAAGTAGTTATGAATGTTCATGTCTATTATTTGATGTAGTTGATTTTCCGTGTGTTTTTTAAAAAAACTTTCAGGAATTTCTAACATTATTTCGATCCCATTAAGGTAATTCCGTAGAAATAAAACTGCCCGATGAAATTTTTTTATACTCGTTCTAACAAACAATTTTGAGAAACACTTTCAGAAAATACAATAAAAAAGGGGGGTCACCGACTTCGTTTTTGTGCAATATGACGTCAAAGTTCATGCATTTTGGTGACTTGAGAACGTAAAGAAAAAAGCTCAAAAATCGAAGAGAAACGGAACAAAAACACAGTAATTTGTCTTTTAAGAGCAAAATTCGTGTTTTGTTCAAATGTCTGCACTTTATTTTATTTAAAAAAAATATGAACAGATGTATAAAAAATATTTGATCTTGAAAAAATTGACGAAATACCAACTTGCGCACGAGCTGCAAATTCATTCAAATGAGTCCTAAGCGGAAAGTATTTTGGAAATTTCTCAAAAGTTAGCCCGATGACCTATGCTCAATTTTAGATATATTTGATGTTATGTTATAACAAATAATTTTATCAAATAAAAAACATTGGTCACCGTGCTAGTTTGCGAAATATTGCGAAAAATATCGTCCTTTTATTGTCAAAAAACAGGTTTCCGAGAGAGGACTGGGTCGAGTTACAAAATTATCGCATTTTCTCGCTCGAAAATATCGCAATTCTTCGAATTTTTTATTCAAAGTACTTTACAAACATAATTTGACTAGATTACATGATAAAAGTCCTGAAACCAAAAATCTTGAAACATGCGCAGAGCTATGCGCAGTGCAAAACTACGGAATTACCTTAAATATATTATTCTGCGAAAGGCCCCTTCAAAACTCCAAACCAAAACGTTTCACTTTGTTAATTCTGTTTAAGGTATTTTTTCAATGTATTGTGATCATTGCAAATAGTTAATATTCCTCATGACATTTTTGTAGATTTGTACATATGTTTCTCGAAATAGTAATTGAAGTGTTGAGAGATGATAATGACATGACTTGTAACTTTACAACATTATGTGAATGATAGTTTTTGAATATTTTCTAGATACCCTGATGCTTGGTACAAGGAGATAACATCAAGTCCCAGATTCTTCTCTTTAGCAGCAACACATGACAAAAAAATAATTGGTCTTGTTGTTGCCGAGGTGAAACCTAGAGTTATGTGCAATAGAGAGGTGAGTTCTTAGCAGTGTTGTATGGTATCTAAAAATGGATAATTTTAACCAGGCCCCTGGGTCCGGTTGGACGAAGCATGAATATAGTGCTATCCACCGAATAAATCTCTAGTATTCAACGGATAAATTCTAAAGAAATCCTTTGGAGTGGATAACTTTATCCAATTGTAAACTTCATCCATGCTTCGTACAACGGGCATCTGGTGAATACCGGTAAGTCTATCCAGACTTCGTACAACTTCCTCCAAGTAGGTACTCCAACAAAGCCTAACAAATTTGGTTGTTTTCCTTAGGATTCTGGGATTCTTGAGTATACATACAAAGATGCCTCTCAAGTTGCATATATCTTGAGTGTCGGAGTAGCTAAAGAATATAGAAGACAAAAAATAGGTAAGCAAGATAATGCAACTAACATTACTGGATAGCACTTGTCTTATTTTCATCCATACATGTTACTTTATGATAAGACTGCAAATTATCTCATAACATTGCATGTTTTGAGCCTGTACTGAAACTTAAAAAAGTACTATAATACATGTAAAACTAAATGTACTGAATGAAACTGTACTGTATTGTATTAAACACTGCTGTATCGTAGCTTATTGCAACTCCAACTTGTGAGAGCTTGTGAGGTGGTTTCAGAAGTGTTCAAAACTTGTGATAATTGCAGCCTTGTTTATAATGATAATCATAATACTTAAACATCATCTCCCTTGCAGGCTCCTTACTTCTTGATAGTCTAATATCCAACCTAACAACTCCTGAACAGCACCTATGTAAAGCCATCTACCTACATGTCTTGTCATCCAACACAGCTGCCATTAGATTCTATGAGACTAGACACTTTAGAATGTTTTCCTTCCTTCCTATGTACTATGCAATTAATGGGACACAGAGAGATGGTTGTCTTTATGTGCTTTATATCAATGGTGGCAAACCTCCGTGGACATTCTCATATCCTTATCTAACATCTCTGTTTGTATCTAATGTTCTGAGAAAGTTTGCTATGTAATCTGTAATTCTCATTGTGGTCATTCTCAAGATGAAATCAATTAAGTAACTGCAATAAGTAACGTCTTTAAAATACTTTTAATGATGAACTCCAAGCTTATTAAAAATGATAAATGAATGTATAATGAAGGTTTCACTGTACTAAATATTTAAACACTTTTTAACATTTTGCATAACAAGGTTATTATATTGTTTGTACAAATGTATATTGTTTATCAATCAATAATAAACTTTAATTATATTGGTTACAAAAGACATTTTGAATAAATGGAATAATTTTCTTGGCTTCATGTATGTTATAAACAAATTTAAATAAACCTCTTTCCACATTCTTATGAACTGTTTCTCATAATTAATATACCAAAATATAAATCAACACATGCAAAAATTAAAAGTAAAACTGAATAAAGTGATATTTAAAGCAATGTTATTTGGACAAATGCCTACGATAATTATTATGTCTACTTCATCATCATCATCTTCATCAAAACGAATTCATCATTCATAATGACACAACATGATATCTGTTATCCGCCTATAGTCGTTCTCTCACTCACTTTATGTTACTCTCATCAGCATCAACTATTTTTCACTCAATTGATGTGGAAAAGTTGTGATTGTCTCCAAGATAGTTTTGAGAAAGATTGTTATTGAGATCTGTCATTCCAACAGTCAGATATAAACAACAAAATAAAAAAAGTGCATGTTGACTACCAATTTAGTGTTCTCAAGACTACGCTTGTTTATTGTCATCAATGTTTTCATGGTAATTGAATTTCAATACTATTTGCTTACCTTAACATTAACCACAGATGCCATCAAATATGCAGGGTCAAAACTGGTCAACCTAAAACCCTGCAACCTGCCAATGTATATATTAAACTCATTATATGGATGGGTGGCATGGTTTGCACCAATACAGAGTGTGCGGGATTCCTGTGTCAGAATTATGTGACATCATTTTGCTATCTCTGGAAGGATGCCATATTATGCTCCAATCTCATCTCCAGAGCCTGTGTTTTCTTGTGGACTGCGGCAAAGAACAAGGGCTCTGCCATAATCCAATACTGGACGTTATGTTTTATGGCTTCTGGTTTTAGTTGTTTGTGCGCATGTGTCCAGTATCATGACAACCAAAGTGATATCAAAGATTCATCTCGCAACAGATGAAACTTTAAAAACGCTATCAAAGCAGAATATGTGTGTGCAAACAACTAAAATCGGAAACCCAAAAATATGGCTTCTGGTATTGGATTATGCAGGAACCCTAGTTCTTTGCTGCAGACCATTAGAAAATGCGGGCTCTGTGTACGGGATTCCTGTGTCATCTTTTTATATCTCCCAAACACAGCTCGTTCAGGATGATTGCTACTGTTGGAATGGTTACTGGGATGGGATAAAATGACAAGGAGAGTCTGGATTATCATGAACAAGGTGTATTGTTCAAAACATGAATTACCTTCTTTGTTTTTTTCTCACCAGTCATTGTGATTTTGTCCAATCCCAGGCATCCTTACTACAAGTAGTGGTTTACTGGTTCATTGTCCACATCATACATGCAAATGTAACCTTATTCACTTTTGGGTTTCCTTTGGATTTTTGAAAGTGAGTTAGACTGGAAACCAATTGACTTATTCTCAAACAAAAACCATGGATATATTTTTTGTGTGCATTGAAACACATACATAGATGAGTTAGCAATTTGGCAATCGAAAAATGTTTTCATTTTGTTAGAATCATGGGCATTTTGCACTCAGACGTCATGTGATGATCTACCTAGGTATTACTTTTTGTAAGCAATTTTTTTAATATGTAAATTTTTAATTCATGATAATGGGAAAGTAGTATTTATAAAATATGAATGAGTGGATGCAAGTGGATACAAGCTACTAGGTGAAGCTGTGTATGTATACAAGAGTTGATAATGCATGAATTCAAATTTCATAAATTTCTTCTAAAACTCTAAATATAAGTTTATATTCATCAAAAATTCAAGAATTTTTTTACATTTTATCACGAGAAAATAAAGTTTTAAGTTTATGTAAATTAGAATAAATTTCAATGGCTAGTTATAGAACTCCTCACAGGCGTTGAAAATCACTCATTAATTATTCATGAGTAATAACTAATAACAATCACTGTAATAAGACTATTTGCATAAGTTGCTCCTTTCAATATTGAATTTGGAGTAAAAAAAGAGTGAGTGCTTCGACTTTTGTAATCAGATTCTACTGCAAGGCATTTATTTTACAAATTTTTAGAGTCATTTCACAGATTGGAACTGAATAATTTCATGAGTTGTAAGTAAATATCATATAGATAACTTAGAATGATATCTCAACTTAAGGCTGGTGCCTACTAAGTCTGTTGTTATTGTGCATTGAGTACTACACATGCCTTGGCCTTCACAAGTTTTGGTGTCTTCTTTGTTACCAAACACAGATACAAAATTCAACACAGACAATACACATTCTCTCTAAGGATGGGGGGAGGGCAGACAATTCACATCCTCTCTAGGGGGGGGGGGGGGACAGACATTACACATGCTCTCTAAGGAGAGGACGGACAAAGACAATACATATTCTCTCTAAGAGGGGGACAGACAATACACATGCAAACTTTGTGCAGTGTCCATCTTTTATCAAGTGGTAATCTGGTTAGCAGACACCATACTGGAAGCAGTGAAACCAATAAAATAAACATAAACTCTATAGGAAGATCTTTACTGACGTCATTGTTTGCATTTTGTGCCTCATTAGCATAGACATTTCTTCAATAATGAAAAAAAAAATCACCACTGAATATTGCAAGGATATATATTATAAAATAAACTTTCTGTCAAAATGTTAACTTTGTGAACCAAATAGTTTCTGTATGATGAATTTACTGTATGTATGGGCTCGTACATCAGCATGTAAAGTTTCTTTCCTCTTTTTATACGATGTGAAAATTTCTCTATCAAATAAAATTAAATTGGAATAAAAACGTTTTAAAATTGGATGTATTTTTCACATTTTCACAAAACTGAGCGTTTTTCTATTGAAGCACATACCAACGAGGCAAATGACTGAATTATGTATACTCCCGTTTATACAAACAAAAACGTACCAGTGGCGGATCCAGGATTTTTTAAGGAGGGGGACTAATGGGAATTTTCCAACTATTTTCATTGTATTCTTTTTTGGATTCTCACTAGCATTTTCTAGTACGTCATGCATTGCAGTTCATTTATGAGAGAAAAAAAACACTCGAAATGTATTCGGTTGATATTAATTATTTTATTTCAGTAAATAAAATGAAAAAAGTTGCTTTTAATTTACAAAATAAGTAAAAAAATCAGTACTTTTTTTGGGGGGGAGGGGACAAGTCACCCCAGTCCCCCTCCCTGGATCCCTACCTGCGTACCCCCAATCCCCTAGTAGAAAGGGAAATTTCAAAAACGCAAAAACATGCAGGTGCTGTACTATGAATGCCTCTATAATGTTCTTTTAACGTACTCCCAAAATGAGCACGCTTAGATCCCTACGTGGTCTTGTATCATTCTGCATCTTCTGTAGCTCTTTGCGTGACTCAATTAGTTCTGGACCTAAGGTCGACACTAGCAGTAAACTTTAAAACCTCCAATCACTCGATAATATCTATTCAAACTGGCACAACCTTTTCGCTGGTGAACGACAATGAGACGTACACAAGATAAAGAAAACAGGTCAAGTACTTGATAAACTTTTGAAAGCAAAAACGACGCTGCTCCCCAAACTTCAGGAAACAATTCGATACAAAAATATTGTTAAAAAAGAAAAATGTGCATAAACAGGAACAATTTGAATTAAACTGTTAGCTTTTGGTGTGGGTTGCATGAATTGGTAGTGCTTTAAGGAAAATACACCACAAACCAATTAGCTCGTCCTAGAGTTTCCATGATCGTAACGATAAAGGCTGATTTCTATCGGCAATGACACAGTTAAAGACTCTAAAAGAAACCGGAGCAATAAGCCTAAAGCGTCTTGACGTTTTACTCCCGTCTCTAGACCAGAATCCTTTTCATATTGTTTTATATAAGGTTTAAAAAAATAGAATAGTATAAAGACGGGGGTAAATTTGGGATCATCACGGTTCAAGACCATTCAGAATAAAATAAATCAAAATATTACATTGATGTTGCATTATTCAATTTAGTCAATTAACAGTTTATTTGAAAGCCTCAATAAGCTTCAATATTCATATGATATTTATAAAGAGCTATGTGCAATACAATCCACTAACGATAACAGTCACTTCTTACACAAACAGTCAATAACATGATCACACGGAATTCATCATTCATGTTTATCACATCAACAGACTGCACCCTCTGAACTAAGGAAATGATTAAAACAAATCATTGACGATATTTGTTGGTTGGTTGCTATCCGACAGAACCGTGTCTCCAAAGGCATACAGACAGAGATGCGTAGTTAGATATGGTCACCAAAGGCGAGGTCTATTCTTATCGGTGTATCTCGGTGAGATGGTTCTTGTCAATTCTAAAGAGGACTGTGAAGAGTCGTTCTGATTATTAAAACCTGTGAATCAAAGAGGAGTTTATCAGAAATTGAATTGACCAGAAAAAGACGAGTAAAAATAGATTCGATACGATAGATAGATACACAATAATTACATTACAATAATTTTAAACAGGTTTTAAATAATCGCGAATGATTCTTTTATCGATTGATGGATAAAACAGATCGTGCTTAAGAGTCAACATATCGGCGAACGCAATTGATACAATTATGATAAATTATGTATTTATTTTTTAATTCAATCAAGTTTATTCATTTATTGAAATAAAATCATTCTCCATGGAAAAGAGATTCAGACTAGATGGGGTAATATTAACAAGTTGAAAATCCAGCAAATCCGGCCGAGAAATTGAAAACATTTTTTTTTTCTTGTTTATTTTCATTCTCTAAGATAACAAATGACCTCGAAAAGTCGTTCCGCCAAAGGCTTCCAAACTGAACTGGGTCGGCAAGACCTCGACTGTGCCTCGCGCTGATGATGCTTACGCGCATCGCCAAGTAACAACAACGCCACAGCAAATACAGTCATTTCCAGTCATGTTTTAAGATATTTCACTGGTCAAACAAAATATTTGCAGTTCATGTGTTTGTGTTTAAATGCAATCCCACATGCACTTTTAACGCGCTTATTTTTCACATTCTCTATATTTATATACTAATCCGTCTCTATACGTACGGTGAAGCCGCAAAACTCTTGACCATTTTAGCTGATAACCAAAAAGTTCAAATAAAGTTCGGAAGACTAGACAGACACTATATACGGTAGTGAAGGGCCTAAGCATAAAACCACTCGAGTGAGTGCTTTGGTAAGCAATTGCGCTAGCTACCAAATAGAACCAAAAATGCTTGAAAGTCGTAATCATTTTTTATCAGAAATTATAAATGAATTATCTTATAAAAAAGTCGAAACATTTGTGACGTTGTTTCAATAGCCAACTTATATCTATTTTGTTCTTTGCCTGTCAATGCAAAAAAAGAAGGCAAGGAAGACAAAAATGATGTGAAGTTTGTGTTTGCTTTTTTTTTAGTTTGTCGATTTTTTTGTTTACAAAACGAACATACCCTGACCAATAATTTGTGTTTTTCTTTTTTATTAGTTTTTTTATTAGCGTTTTTCCTTACGGTGTTCTTTTATTATTACTCTGTGTAATAGTATATTTTCTTTTAACTGAAAAGTTACTGTCTCCCTTTACTGCATGCCCTATAGACAACTCAAGAAGGTGATGAGGGTAGGCATGACAGCTAGACGCGAGACAGCCGACCTGAGTGGGTAAAAAAAACCTCATTTTTACTAATTCAATAATCCTTTCCGTTTTCGTTTGTCCTGGATTTGATCGGAAAAATCCTCGTTTCGGTTTTCGAACCGGCAACTTTTATAGACAACTTTGATGTGATGCAAAAAAATGACAAGAGTGAAGAGAATTCCTGACCCGGAAAAACTTTGTCGGTGAAGGTAGTGATAAATTAGATCTCCACGGAACTGATATCTACGCAATTCGTAAATATTACATAACTAAATCCTAATCTTCACGTAGCAAGTACAGAGACACGAAGACTGTTTTCGATATTGGGAATAATATAAAGCCAAAAAAACGTGATAGTAGATGAGCAATCTAATTCTAATCGATCACCTCTGCCCATGGAGTAAATAGGGAGGCATGAAGTCGCGCGCGCGCGCACTTTAGTTTGAAATTCACATGGCACACTTCGTAATAAAACCTTAACAAGTAATTATTATAACTAAAACCCAGTTAAAACCCTGTTGCCTTGATAATAAAAAAAGAAATAAAAATATTAATAGCAAATCATAGCAAGGAGCCTCAACTCCAAGCCTCTGACCGCTATTTGCAATTGTATCTGATCTAAAGCCATCTCTTTATGATGATTACAAATCTGTTAATTGTTATACAAAAACAGTCGCTTCATTGATCAATTAAGTTTTCTAGTGCAATCCATAACGTTTTAAGATGCAGTATTTGATCCGTTCATTTATCACTATCACAGATAATATCATTGACTATCGTTATGATACCAAACCACAGTATAACCAACTAGAACCACACCCACCCACCCACCCACGGTACAATAGGAAACGACAATATCTAACACTACTACTAGCTAGTTTGAATTATATTATGTTGTTTTTCTCAGCTAGTAGACACTCTCTCTTTTTGCAGTAATTTCTCGTCAGGAATCGCAAACGAGAGAGAATGCGCAAACGGGGAAATAAGTTTACTGCGAAAAATAATGGCCTATACCCTATAGTCTGGAGCTGATCCCACTTATGTTCTAACGTGAGCGCGCGCAGAATTCTGAGAAATAAATAATAATTTTCAAATTTATTTTTAACAGTTTAAACTAAATTGTTAGATAAATTTTTATTTACAGCCATCACCTATCATCATCGATCAACGCCATCATTATTATTACCCACATGTCTAATCACCAGCAAATGAAGTAAGTTTATGGTCCGGGTTCGAGACCGAGCCGAGGGGCAGCATTATATGGGAGTAGCGTTAGTTATAAGAGTTATTTTTCTGTCCTATGCCATGAGGGATTTTCTCCAAGTTCTCTGTTTTTCCTCCCTCGTAGAATAATCAACTGGTGCAAAGACGTGTGTAAAATAGCACTACGAAATGTAGGGGTAGCAAGTGTGAAAAAAGTCTCATCTCCTCAATAGGTAGAAATACTAGCTAACCTTAATACTATTAAAAGTCCATCCATTTTTTAACCATCTAAGGCAATCGTTATGTGTTCTCGTCCATTCCTAACGAGTTCTCACTACATACATCAAATTCTATTCCATGTTGATCAGACAAGATTAGATATCGTCTCGGCTGTTTAATCCCAACCACAGACACTACCAACCTACTAATGGCAAATCTATATTTTTCTATGATATCAAAATAAGGAAGGAATTCCTCCAATTTATTATGCCAACTACGCATTTCTAGGAGTGGTCATTCATTTGCGGTGTAGACAGTGAAAATGCAAACACCCGCATTCAGTAAACACACATCCGTATATAGCTCAGAGTACAAAAATAGGCTCGACCACAACCATCCTGCAATCAACACCAGCTGGGACGGGGTACATTCTATCTAGAAGACTCTCGCGGCAGGAGACTGGAAAGGAATGTGAGATGTTGTCATAGGAACGCATAGTTGTAGTATTTGTAAAATTTGTCATTTTTTAGCAATGGTAGACTAACACCAATTTGAACCGTCACGCAATGCATTGTAAATCGTAATGAATAATACACTCTACAATAATGGATATGAAAAAATACGAGTATTAATACCTAAAAAAAGTACGATTTGCGCTGTTCTCATTTTCTTTTGATTTTTGCCTTTTTTGTGTTAGTTGTTACGCGTGGGATTCTTGAAAACCCATTGATAGCATTTCAGTATCGATTATCAAACTTGATAAAGAGTATAAAAACAAACTTTTATTGATACCTGAAGATTAAAAAAAAACAACATAACAAAATACTTCAAATATCCTAAATGTTTGCTCGCATCTTTTCTAATAGCTCATCAAATGCCATTTAATGATTTATAGTTACAAATCCCCTCCACTCCTCTCCTCTCCAAAGGAAATTGTACACCATCCCTCTCTCCCTTGGGTGCGGTTGTAAACAACCCCTCCCTCCCCTGCGGTTACAAAGAGCATTTACGGTGTGTTTGTCATCACAGATCGTCGCGACGTTCATGCTGAGTCAATCATATTATGGTAAGATTTCTTTTATTCCTTACCGACACATACGAACTATGCTCGTTATCCTTCCGTATCGCCACATTGTTTACTAACTTGCTTTCCACTCTAGAATTCTTTTCCGATAACTTTCCGAAGACCCAACCGCCTACTCTTCCGGTAAAGTGCCAACGAGATAGTCCCGGAAGAACGTCAATAGATGATTGGCATATGAGTGCACTAAAAGAGGTTTATTTCCGGTATCTGAGAGGTGTTGTGGTCACGTTTGTTTTTGTAGTATTTACAACGATCAGCCAGGGTCTAAACACGTACAAAGAAAAACTACCATGTTTACTGAAGTCGGATATTATTTTAAACACGTAAATGAAATTACATTAGCACTCATTGACATTTTGCATTTGGCGTTCATGTTCGATTCTATACCGCATCACAACATTATATTCAGCGAGGTTAAGGTGGCACTACCATGGTTTTTCTAGTTGATTTTTTGTTTAGAAAACCTTTGAGACCAGAGTAAAGCGACACAGCAATTGATTTGATGACATGTTTTTAAAAGCTCATCGTTTTGCTTCAAAACCTTGTTTTAATTATGTATCAGATTAGTAGTAAATCTGTACATCAATCGCATAACGGTGTTGGATTCATTTCATTTCATGTTTATTTGACTCTTGATATTTTGTCTCTTGTTTGAAGATAGAATGAATTTGGAACTACTGTTTCTGATAAGGCTGATATACTAGCAAGATTCACTGCGAATCATATAAAACAAGCCGAGTCACCGAAAGGTTCTTGCTACGTTAGAAACAACAGCACATGGAGATAGATAGACAAGCATGGACATGTCTCAGTATCACGGTATCATGTCACGTCGTTATGTAACATTTTCACTATCGCCCGTTTCGAGCACACTTTTGGGAAGACATGGATTTGGAGCAGATATTCCTGATATTGGATGCATAGCCGCACGTGATATATAATAGTTCCTTTTTTACATTTCTTGTTTCTTCGTCTTTTTCAACGTTCCTCTGGTAGAAAAGGACACGATACCGTTTATAGATACGCACTTTTTTTTTATTTTGCTCTTTTTATGACTTTAAAAGTATTGTATAGTACTTCGTTGGTTTTATATTTCCACCTGACACCAACTGCGCAGCGCAAGCATCTCATACATGTTGCATGTTTTGTGCCATATTTCGTTCTGAAAAACCGCTACAAGATATTTTTCACACCATAGAGACACGTTTAATTTTTCTCCATTTCTGCTATTGAAAAGAAAGGTTACTACTAAAGTAATATTTGTCATTCACAGAATGTTTTGCAAACCCGTTTTTTTCATGTCACGCCCTTTCTTCCACCCCGTTGCCCCATGATAAACCTTCCCAATCGGCAAGCAACGCGGTGTTGATCTATGGTCGTTCTTCGAACTTTCGTCAAACATTTCAAAGATCGGAAATATCGTCGGAGTAGCGCGTCTGAGAACGCCTTTTCAAAAGTGCACTGGTTGACCGTCGATGACAGCTGAACTAGATAAGTAATCATCACTGGACTATTTTCATACGATTATAGTTTAAAAGTAGCTAATATGTTTATTAAGTATTGTTTTAAAATCCTTAATTGTCTAATATACCGTTGTTATACCATCTAAGATCACTGCCATTGCATGCGTGAGTTGTTTTTTTATAGCTTTCCATATGTGAGAAGAGAATTTCGTCTCGCAGCAATGATTGGCAGTGAACTTTTGCTTTTTGCTTTGAGGTCTTTCGCGGTGCACGACTGCATGTTTATAACGCGTTTTTCCCCCAATATGTTTCAGTGCCGACTTCTCCATAAAATGGTCCTAAGGAACTCAATCGGGTTGAAGTATGGTCTACATGATACCTTAAAATAGACAAAACTGACCGTTCACAAAAAGACCAAAAGAAACACACATTCAATGAAACTACACAAGGAACTAAATTAATGACTAAATAAACGAATCAAAGAAATAAGTAAAAGATCAAAATACTGAACATTACTAGTTTTCCATAACCACAAGTGAAGGCACCAAATGAAATATTTCTAGTTTTTAACGAAGGACAATTATTCACAAAGTGGCGAAAAAATATGATTATAAAATTAATAGAAACTAAAGGCGCTGTTGACTTGTGGTCAGCCTAATTTCCCGTCTAGTCAATTAAAATATGTTGTAAATAGATCAAATGCATCAAAACAACCCGATACATTACATCACCGTATGATCTCATTTTGGAATGATTCAAAGGTAAGCACATGGGTAGCTTTTGTTATTATTACTATTCACTAGAAAAAAAAAAAAAGCTCATTGTATCAAAATCGATCAATGCAGAGTTTACAACAAACAAACAAACAAACAAACAAACAAACAAACAAACAAACAAACAAACAAACAAACAAACAAACAAACAAACAAACAAACAAACAAACAAACAAACAAACAAACAAACAAACAAACAAACAAACAAACAAACAAACAAACAAACAAACAAACAAACAAACAAACAAACAAACAAACAAACAAACAAACAAACAAACAAACAAACAAACAAACAAACAAACAAACAAACAAACAAACAAACAAACAAACAAACAAACAAACAAACAAACAAACAAACAAACAAACAAACAAACAAACAAACAAACAAACAAACAAACAAACAAAACATCAACAGATCGCAAATAAATATATACATGGAGAGAGAGAGTGGGAGGGTGGGTTTTATTTCAATTTTTATCTTAAGGCCTGGGGGAGTATAAGGGAGGATTACAAATGTTATACATGTAGAGAGGAAACAATAAATCTATGAAAAATTGTGCGAATCAAACAAAACAAAAAACAAATTACATAAAGTTTGTACCATTTTAATAGTATTATTAAAGATGCACGTTCATATTTATATGGTATACTATCATGTTTTGCATGACCACCATCAAAGAATTAAATTTAGACTATGCATCAAAAATAAGTGATAATCAGTTTTAATTTGAGTATGGTTTATCTTGATTGATTTTTATGATAGTTTAATCGGAAGTAAAATGACAGATCTTAATAAAGAGTCTCGCCACAAAACTACTGTTCATCAAATTCTGAGTATTGAGTGGCCAACTAAGCGAAGAGCAGAAAAATTATTACAAATACATTTATACAATACATATCCAGACGTTGTAAGGATTTCAAATTAACGAGAATATGAGCTGTTTGATAAAGTAATAAAATGATAAAGTGAAGCCACTGTTACTCCCAAGCAGACAAGTCTTATGATATAGTTTGCATGCTATATATGTTGGAGATTTGCGGACTAAATTTGAGATAGCAATGTTTTCAAGTGGTCTCAATAAGTCAAAGATCCCAAAAAATTTAGTTTGAAGCACTTTGCTAACCAAATAGCAAAATTTCAGACAAAAAATGTCGGAAAGTTCCAGGCGATTTGAGTTAAAATTAGTCTATAATGTCAATTAGTGGCATTAAAAAAACCCATACGAGACAGGAGCATTACAACTAAGGTTTCACCCAGGTCAGTCTGTGGTGCATGCGACTTGTGAAGGGATTTCAGGTTTGATAAGTCGTGACGCAACCAATCGTGACGCTCTAACCAATGTCACGTTTGGTTCATCTCGGAAGCTTATAGCTTCAAGGCAGGTCATACGCTTGCTCGCTCGCCCTCGCGTCTTCAACGTAAGTCCTGTTATGATGGATTTTTAATCTTGGTTTTCTAGTGCCTACGCTGGCGAGATCGCCACCGCAAGACGCTGTCGAGGCTGTCTGATGGACGACATACACGTACTGGCACCCTATGGTTCGTAGTCACGATCATTCGCGTGTACAGAGTTATTTTTTACCGCTGTATTAGTCAAGAAGTTGTCAAGATACTAATTCAAACTGCATGTTTCACATGCAAACTTTAATAGTTCAGCTTTCATGGTTTGACGTGAATAAATATGCCAATGTTTATAAGAATATTTAGGTGGTTTTTCGGCATTAATACTCATAATAGATAGCGGAAAGCAGTGTAATAGTTAATATCAAGCCTTTAGCACACCTTTTCCGCACCGATTGTCAACCCAACCAATCGTGAACAAGTATAAATGTTAACATCAAGCCGCAAACATGATCTCCCATGCTGATTGGCTGGGTGATCGTCAATGAGCCAATCGGAAGGGAATGTCAAACGAACGTCACGCTTCGCCGGTGCGAGGGGCAAATTAAATTATGTTACACGACCGAGAAATATTTATGCCAATCTCACTCACTTTGGCAACAGATTCAAGTTTATGTCAGTACTGTAAGGACCTAATAACAACAAGAAAGTTGACTACTCACAACAATAATGACTGAACAGAACGTGGCTGTATCAACACCAGTTGATGATCCATCTCAAGTTAGGAACCATCAACTAAGCAATGCCATAGCATCGGCTGTAAACCATGTATTGGATGGCTACGATTGGAGTCTGATACCTTTGCCTGTACGAGTAAACGGAGGACATAAAGCAAAGGCACACGTAAAGAGACCAATGAACGCTTTTATGGTGTGGGCTCAAGCAGCTAGAAGAAAACTTGCAGATCAATACCCACACTTGCATAACGCCGAACTAAGTAAGACGTTAGGAAAGCTATGGAAACTTTTAAACGATTCAGAGAAAAAACCTTTCATTGAAGAGGCTGAAAGGCTGAGAATAAAACACAAGAGAGAATATCCAGACTACAAGTATCAACCTAGAAGAAAGAAACAAAAAGGCAATGGAGTTGGCGAAGCAACAGATTCGACCATCTCGGCGGACGATCTTCTTAAAGTACTGAAAGGGGACACTAGGCTTATACCGGATAGTTGTGAAAATAGTATGGCCACGAGTTGTGCAAGTCCTGAGAGTTTAAGTGGCAGCGATGTCAGTAGCCCGAGCAGTATGTCAGCACCGAGTCCTGAAACTCCAACATCTATAGCACCACCACCACCACCGGCTTCAACAGCATCAACGGTGAAGGTGGAAAATGAACTGGGACTTCACTCAAACGGGGTCAATTCACCGTTTTCATCGTGCGCTAAGAAGAACGATGTCACCAACGGACACTCGATCGATTTCGACGTCGATTTTACAAGTGATTTTATGTCGATGGGAGAAGTGGATACGACAGAATTGGACCAATACCTTCCTCCTTATACACAAGCATTATTGGACCCACCCATGGTAGCAACTACATCACAAATCTCAACACAGGTAAATACACCGGCCATTAAAAACACCACGATCAGTCTACCTGTTATGACCGCACAGCCTTCTACAGTATCTACCAGCTACACAGAGTTCATGGCACAACTGCAGAAACTACCTACAGAGAGAAGTTTTCCTCCTAATCGCATCGCACCATCAGCCACTATGCAACAGCGAACACAAGTCGATTCTAACGCTGCGTTTTTTCCTTTCTCTGAAGCAGATGTCAACCTGGTAAGTCAGGCAAGTCGTCCACAGTTTGTATCGTTACCTACGACTATCAAACCATCGATGCATCAACTGCCTACCACTGCCCATGGGAGAACACACACGCTTGTATGGAAATAACTAGTTCGTGATTCTACACAATAAAAGTCGAGGACAAAATCGCATAAGATTCCCATATACTTTGCGCTTATCTGGGGTACAAATCTCGGATACCCACGAAACAGAAAAATATGCACAAGGCAGTCACGAAATGGTCCACACGGAATGAAAGGAATATGGAAAAGAAACGAACAAAATTATTTGACACACCAAGAACATTATGTCATTCAATAAATTTATTTTTATCGAGTTTCAAGAATTTCTATGTAAATATTTCAAGCTAAGATGACATTTGACATATTTGGTAAATAAGCGTGAACGAAACTGCACCAATGTTATATATATTTTTTTCCAACAAACTAAACTTTTTGTACTTGTTAAATGTTCACCAGACTATGATAAAAAATTGGAGAATTTTTTTGGTCTTGTAATTCAATCCAGCCAGTTGAACTTTGTGAGAAATCCATCGTGAAGAGCTGATGGCGTGATATGTTTTTTAACATAAAACAGACAATCATCCCGATCTCAAATTTGAATTGTTTTCGATCAACCTCTAATGGATTGATAGACATCGAGTTCACCAACATATGTTGTTAATGTTTTTTAATTGACTGTAATTTAAACATGAAAACTATTTTCAATAAAAACAATATATCAATATTTAGCTGTAGTTTTAGTGTCTGGCGTAGAAGAACATTAAATACTTGTTATTCTATTGATTAACTAGATGTCTCGAAAAGATCATTTTCATTGGTATTTGATGATTGCCGAATTTCAATGTTTTCATGATAGTAATTGAAACATTTTCGAACAATTATTGCAACTGAAATTTTGCAAAGAAACTTTTAGAGGAATTTTTGAAGGAGATATATATTTGCTAGCCTGTGTTACATCCGGAATTTTCTCTCGTATTTATCAAGAAATTCCGGATGTAACGCAGGCTATGTATTTTCTGGTTATAAAGATTTGAGTTGCTTCAGATACTAGAAAATTATCTTTTTTATCTTCGTTTATCATTGTGTTTTTCGTTTCTGTTGCACTTGTTTTTAGGAACTTTGTTACCAAACAGAGAAGAAATTCATATGATCTGCGGTAGTATCTGGTTAACATTTGTAGGCATTCCTTTATATACCCCATAGTGATGAGAAAAACTGTTTGAATTGAAAACAAGCTAATCCGGCTTAAGAATGTCTTATAGAACAGAGCATGGGCAATTCCTAAAGTTTTATAGAAAATATTCGGACGTTTTGCTTATATTTGATGTGATATACATCAGCTATGATAAAAGTAAATATGTATTAGTTTAAAATTAGAAATAGTAACTATCTAGTAAATAAATCTTATTAAGATCATTAAACACATTCTCTATTCCAAGAATATAGATAAGAAAAGAAATCAAACCTCATATTTTACTGCTCTATACTGAGTTGGTATATAAGTGGTATTGTAATGTGACACTCAGTGAATTTTTAACCTACAGGTCGCAATAGTTCCGTTTTTTTGTAATAACACAATTAAAAATAACTACAGAACGACATAGCTTTTCTCTCAGACTAATTAGCAGCGAGAAACAACGTCCCAATCCTGTACGCAAGTTCAAACATATGAGTAGTGACAACTTTAAAAGGTTATTAAGATTTACACAAGTGTTTGATGGTTCTACTTTTTTAGGAAAAGATATATTAAGTAATTATAATAATGGGTGAATGCGGTATTGCATACGCAAATCTCAGTATCGTTAACTAGAGACACTTCATACATGAACACATTTTCAAGAATTTATTTTGATTATTTAAATAGAAAATGTGATATTTAAAATATTAAACTGTTTTGAATGTTCAACATCAAAACAGAAGAATCTTTTGTAAAAAAAAAAAAGCGTAATTGCAAGCATGATTTTATTATTTTTGTCTTTATTTCCTAGTTTTAGCGCTTACAAACGCTCAGCAAAACAAACAGATAAATCACATAGGCCAAAGAGAAGTCCGAGTTCACGCAGATATGCGTCTAGTTTATTTTGGATCAAAGGAGAAATGCTACGCAAACAGTACAGAAGTATGGCGTCTCGTCTCATGTTATCTTGCTGCGTCGAAGTGGTCTTAGGTCTCTAGACCTGTTCTAAGCCATGGCTCATATATAATTTAATTGTTACGCATTTTCGCGATGACCATTAAATAATGCTTTTTAATTTCTTGGCAAGCTTTGATAAATCAGTGCCAACACAAACTACAATCTCCGCGCGTGGATATGCTCTTTTACCGTGATGTTATGTATTATGCTTTCAAATTTCTTGGCAAGATACAGAGATGAAGAGATACAAGCAATTCACCAGCACAGGCAGCCCAAACAATCTATTTGACCGAAGCACATTCAGCCAAATGACAACCGACACATCTACACTGATATTCGTTTCTGATTAGTCAATTAATAGTGAGTTTTCTCTTCATAGGGGAAGATCATTCATTGATCTGAGAACATTCTTCTCCGCATCCACTTGCATACATGTGTTTGTGTTTGGTATTGGCCTTTTTTCAACAGATTCACATTTTTTGAAGATTTGTAATTCATAGAAAATTCCACCTTGAATCCCCCCCCCCCCCAAAAAAAAAAATAATAATAATAATTAAATACAGTGAATGTTTGATGAAAGGGATTGTTATTTTATGTTATTATTATTTCATGTTATTAGTCTCTTTTCAGTTTAACTTAAACAGATTAATATAATTTACTTGTGAAATGTAATGTTTAGATTGAATAAAGTGTTGTTGTTGTTGTTGTTGTTGTTGTCTATTTTAATTAAACACCAATCAAAAAAAGATATAAAATCCCGAGTGGTTTTCAACGACTCTCGTTACTCGACACGGTTGTCCACACGGGCGGCGCACACACCCATCCTATCTCATTAATCTCCACATATAACTATAGAGGTATTAAGATAATATTGGATCGGAACATTGATAAACGTGAGACTCTTCCATGTTTTGCCTACAGCAAAGAACCATCGTGATTGTTACGAGTGATTACGAATTGAGTATTTAGTGATACGAATAGAGTGCAAACACTAAATGTATGCAATAATTATCACTATTTAGTAGCAAATAGCACCATTCAATAAGCAGTGGTTTCATGTTGCACACTTTTAGTGTTTGCATTCTGAAGGTGATAATACCTAGTTGTTTTAAGGCCGGTACACACGAGGGAGCTTGCTCCCGCAACACGCTCCCGCAACATGCTACGGGAGCAAGCTCCATCGATTTCACGCGAAAAATATCATGATGTTGCGCAACAAAAATTTTGCTCCCGGATTTTGCTTCCTCGTATTAAAGCCGGTACACACGAAGGAGCTTGCTCCTGAAACACACTTTTGCAACATATTTGCTCCCTTATTTTGCTCCCACATTTCAAACCAATTTGATATGAGGGAGCAAAACCAGGGAGCAAAAGTTTTGTTGCGCAGCACATTTTTTCGCGTGAAATCGTTGGTACACACGAGGGAGCTTGCTCCGGGAGCGTGTTGCGGGAGCGTGTTGCAGGAGCAAGCTCCCTCGTGTGTACCTGCCTTTAGCATGTACAGATTTTATTGAACGTAATGGCAGACATTTACATTGCATACCAAGTAGTACGAAAGACGCATTTTATCAGAAGTTGTTTTTGTAGCTACTGTATTGCTTTATTAGCCGAGATACTCCCCTATATTTGCTGTACAGGTATGTGCCGCTGAATGGGGTATGGCTATAGCATTCGTGTCTTCAATAGGTTTACACTTTGCCAAAATTGTCTTGAATAGGTCTACCAATTTCACACTTTACTTTACAGTACAAGACAGTAAAATACCGTGTTTTTCTTACAACAACAACAACAACAGCTTTATAGCGCAGCAACAACTAAGAATGAATTGAGAAAGTTACCGATACATCATGAACAACCGGGTTGGTCATTATTTGAGATACTGGTGTATATGTTATTTAACAGCTTTCTGTTGTACCCAATTAACAGCAACTGCAACAATATAGCCGACTGTACTGATCTAAAGCTTTTTATCAAGATGAGATATGAGAGAACGTGTCCCCAGACCCTATGAAAAGCCCCACTCTTGCTAGAAACAACTGTTTTTAGTTTTTCACCAAGTGCATGTGTCACGCCGATGGTTTATATTATAAGTTGATATTATTATTTTTTTGGTAAAACACTTGTTTTACTGACACACAAATCATTATTCTCCCGCATTGCCGGCGTAGCCCTTGACATGGGTTCTCACGAGGCGTTTGAACTACATACGGGTTCAAATTAGGCGGACAGAGGTCAACATAATACACGACAATTTGGGGCGTTAAACACGACCAAGTCAAATATTTTCTTAAGAGTATATTTTGGTATGATAAGAAAAAAGATGTTTGTATTTCATTAACAACTTCAATCTTCAAAGATGTCTGTGCTATATTAATGAAACACAATCTATAATCAATGTATTTTATTAAGTAGCTTATTAGAACTAATTCCAGAAACAAATTAGAAAGTATAAATTAAAAAAAAAACATTGTGAAGAACCTCAACTGGCTAGGAGACAAATTAAACCGTTCTATTAAATACATACAAAACATCAGTGGTAGAGAAAATGTAAAAACACAATCCAACCAAAGGTTGCGAGGCGAACGCCCAGACCACTCTAGGTTTTTCCATCTACAGAAAATGTTAGGTTTCCATTTTAAATCTAAATCTAAATTATTATTATATAAGAAGAAAATTTTCTTGTTTCGATCTAAAGCTCTTTCTTCATTGATACTATTCCTTTTTCCATCCTTATGTTTAGTACTTTCGCACAGGTATTTTCGAAAAAAAAAATGATCTTAATAGTTAGGTCTTTTCGCACGTTTTCCTTTATCAAATTTGAACAAGTGCTCGTATCTTTAACAGTTATCTAAAGGTTAATTATGAATCGTATTTGTGTTTCATCTTTTTCGTATTTCATCACTATACTCTATCGGTTCAGATACAAGTAATATGAGCCATGCATATAGAGAATTTATAAATTTGACCATTGGACCCCCAGGGGAAGGGGGTAGAAAACTCCCATATGTCAGAGGGCGGGGATGCTGGTCATACCTTTTCGGGGTCAAAAACAGAGATCTGATGTCTTTTAGTGTCTATATTAGGTTTTCAAACTCTCTGAAATAAAGTTGGTACATTTTTAAGTATTCACGAATATTCAAAAACAAGGTCTTGATTTTACGATTTTTGTTAGTATTTGAGTTGGTACGTTTTAAAGGTAAAAATCATGTATTGCCACGCCCTTCTCGATAGGTCATTTCAAAAAACCTCCGAAGAGCACTCCAGCGCTATTCCGATCGGAGGATTTGACTGTAACATAGTTCCTTTGCCGGCTGGAATTTCGTAGGATGAAAGGAGGATCAAAGATGGATCGATGGCAAGTATGGATGAATGAACCGATTGGTAGGTTAGCTAGGTTGGGTGAACATTGGGCTGTCAAACGGGAGGCTACAGTTTCGAACCCTCAGCCAGACCATCACTAAAAGTAATAATTTAGGGACGGACCATTAGATATTTGAGGGGGGTTGGGCAATTTTTTTGTGCAGGATGTGATGGTTGTGCTGGATATTTTCTTCCTCTTTGCACGACATTCTTTATCGGCACATCTGCCGTGCACGATATTTTTTTTCTCTGTTTAAGGATTTGCTCGATATCTATATTTATATATATACATATTTTTTAGTATTTGCTTACCCCCCCCCCCCCCCCCTACTCTAAAAAATATCTCATGCTTGTAAAAACGAATTACATTGTTACATTGCATTACATAACATCTGTTACATGAAAAGGAGAAAATAATGAGGAGGAAGGGGAGGGAGGGGGATGGAGAAGGAGATGTGAAAGTGCGAGACAACATGAAAGAAAAGATAAAAGGAGAGGAATAACAAAAAAACATATTTTCAAAAACAAACACGATAGTGTGTCAACAAAACGCTGTGTTCACAGAGACCGAGAAGAACATTGAAAAAAGAAAGCTCCTTGACCTTCATTATGGTTTCAATTTATAAACGTTTCATTAAAACGTATTTCAAGAATGTCCAAGTTATCGTTGAAATGATCAAAATCGGAACAACATGACAAAGCAATAGGTTAAAGATTATAAATAGTTAAATTAAATTCAAAAACTTGATATCAAATTGATCTTAAATTATTCAAGTTCAAGGGTAAAAACATATGAACATGCTTCTAGTCAGGCGCAAAGGAACAAAAGTAAAACGACATTGCAAGACTGCATATATGTGGTCACCAAATGTTAGTTTGTGTAGGTTATAAGGCCGGTGCACTTGAAGGAGCTTGCTCTTATAAAATGCTTCCGAACTATGTAAGGACTAGCGTACACGAGGCAACATTCGAGAGAGCTTCTGCAACAATTTGCTCTGCAGAAGTCGACGGTCCATAATAGATTTGGCGAGACACGCGATTGTCCTTATTTAAAAAGCGGGATTCGGCATGGATAACAAATAGACTTTTTATCATCCATGGATTCGGGAAACGAGCTAAAAAGGAAGTGGAATGCGGGATAACGAGCGGGAGCGGGACTTGATGGTTTTGACGATCGTGATTTACGAAATATTTCAAGCGGTGTGTTCAGAATAAAAATTATCTTTGTGAACTCCTTATGAAACTCTTATAGCGGGATTATGGGAAAATGAGGGTTGGGATGGCAGGATCGGAGGTCCTCTATTGTGGACTATTCCTAGTCAAAGTAAATCACCACCACCCACCTCACCCCAACAACCACGACACAGGCTAACCACCACCTACCTTGACTCAATCTGCACACAAACGCAGGTTACCACCACCCTGTGGGGTTTGGGATCGCATATGACATATGACAGTGGGGATAAACTGAAGATTTTACTATTGTGTTAGTATGATGGGGCATGACCATTTATATATACGGTAGGTGAATTGTTTTTGTCAAGCCGGCCTCTAATTGCGAGCTTAGTACGACTAGTGCACTAGTATTGATCCAAACAGTAAGATCAAATATTTTTAATTACTCTATAACAAATCAGAACTTTTATCCACTTATATTGCAATCTGGTAATCGGGTCCGTACCGGAATCTAGGGTTATCTCAGACACGAATAAGCTTTGATACCTATGCACACTCAATAACACATATGTTATCTGGATTAAGCATGTTTGACGTAAAATGTCTGTAAACAAAAATGCTTCTCGACACTAACTGACCTTAATTTTCTAGCACGATAAAACATTCAAAAGAAATATATTTAAATGGAACACTGGACGGAAAGGTCAGACAAATTGCTGAAGAAGCGGCAAGTTTTCAAAGCGCAGATACCAGTTCAAAAAGATCCTATTAAAAAAACATGTACCGCTAACAGCAATACACCAACGGCACTATTATCAGAACAGACGTTGTAAATACGAACCATCATTGCCAACGTTTACCAAAAATCACAATCATCATCATCATCAGTTCACTGTCATCGTCAATAAATAAATCAATTAATCAGTTTAATCATCACATAATCACACGAGAAGTTAGCTAGCAGTTGCAAAAAAGAAGCGTACAATGTATAATTTTGTTGTGTTAATAATATCAATCAATCAATCAATCAATCAATTTTATTGTCTAGTACCCTTATTTACAATGATATATAGAGAAAGAATCAAAACAAGAGATTTTTGGGTACAGACTGTCTATAATAACTTGAAAGCTAAACTAGATAGACAGCCTTTTTTGTGAACGAAAATGTTTAGATTAGGTCCATTTGACGCACTGAAAGTGTGCAACACAAATACCACTAAATAGTGCTATCTTATGCTAATTTTATTGTTTACTTTTTTCAGTTAATTAGCGCTGTTTAACACTAAACAGTGACAATTGTGCATACATTTGGTGTGCGCTCTCTAGCACCACAATGTTTATTGCTATTTATATGAGACAAATTGATTGGCAAACGTTCGGTTTTTGCTATTGTTCTATTGCCTCTGTTCAATCCTGATCTCAGAGGGTAACCACCGATAGGAACCCATCAATATCATCACCACGTGTATCTCACGAACGCACTACCATCATCGTTTATGCTACCACCAATCACGCACTGTCAAGCATCGTCGCAATCGCCAGTTCATATATTTCCATCATCGTCCTCATCACTATCGTGCGAGCAAGGCCTTTAGTCTATAGTGCATGTGCACGCTCCGAGATTGGAGAATAAATTGTCTCTAGCAGTACGTGAATCACCGTCGGACAATGCCTTTAAGGTATCAGGGGACCCTAATGACCACTGTTCGCTTTTCTTTGTATAGGGCGCAAAATATGCAACCGATTTCTATGATTTATATATCATCTGAAAGCTGAATAGTTGATGAAAACAACTATGTAAGAAAATATTGACAATTTTTCAATTTTTTTTAGTAAATGGTGAAAATATTAATTTATACTCCGTTTTTTCAAAAAGTCACAGTACAGCAGAAATTTATCCGATCAAAACACACTTATTGTAGTCGTAAAGACGAAAGATTGAACTAAAAAACCGTGTCTCCGATTTTTGAGTTATGCCCTCGTTGCGAAGATATCTGTTTCTAAAGTTAAAAATCGCATTTTTTGACGATTTTTATACAAATCACTCAATATCTCTTGAACGAGGCAAAAAATCAAAAATCGGAGACAAGGTTTTTTAGTTCAATCTTTCGTCTTTACGACTACAATAAGTGTGTTTTGATCGGATAAATTTCTGCTGTACTGTGACTTTTTGAAAAAACGGAGTATAAATTTATATTTTCACCACTTACTAAAAAAAATTGAAAAATTGTCAATATTTTCTTACATAGTTGTTTTCATCAACTATTCAGCTTTCAGATGATATATAAATCATAGAAATCGGTTGCATATTTTGCGCCCTATACGAAGAAAAGCGAACAGTGGTCATTAGGGTCCCCTGATACCTTAATACACGGCTGAAGACATAACTCTCCCGGATAAAACAATCTCAGTATTTCATGTTCACTGGGTAGTGCACCCCCCTGGAGATGATGCACCCCCTCCTGAAAACAATCCTGGGTCCGCCTATGACAAGCACCCTCTTATATACATGGGTCATGGACCGCCGTCGTTATCATTTATCTACATCATCGTTATCATCATCATTACCATCATCTACGATAAGGTCGCCGTTCCTAATCGCCATAGTTATCGTACAGCGACCAACCTAATACTATCAGGTTCCACATCCAAATTTACGGTGAAGTCATAAAAGTGGCGGATGTAACCCTATCGACATCGTCTGCACAGTTAACAGATTGAGTCTCAACGCCAAAAGGGCGACGAAGCTATACATCTAAATGTACTTGACTGCTTTTGAAGATCAAGTACAGTGATAAAATGTACGGTGGTCGCTTAGCTTAAAAACATCTTCAAAATAAAAAGGTAATCTGAATATATTTTGTCAGGACAAAAGACGTCTGCAAGTACCTTCTCCATGGGAGGAGATGGGAACATCAGTAAGTGCAACACGGCTTTATAATAGTATTCATTCATTCAGTATTCTTTTCATAGCTTTCATATTTAGTTATATTTATAGCACTGTTATACTTGCATGGGACAATTTGTTATGCAACTAGCATGTACTGATTCAGCATTGCAGAACATGTGTATTATCATGCATTGCAGTAGGTAACATACTAAGTCACGACAAAGAACTATCAGAACACAGTTTCAGCAAATTGTGCCTGATTTCGACAAGTTGTCTGCACTTGTTTAAGCCCGTTTCAGACCAAGTTGAACGTCGACAAAATTAAAATGGAGTTCCACTTTGTGGAGCGACGCCAATACGGTCGAGTCTCGCTTACGTTGTAAAATAGGTTACAATGCAGCTTTATGCCTTGCATATAGGAAGCACTTGCTGAAAAAAACTTGTAAACAAGAAATACATAGGCACGCCTTTAATTCACGGTATTAAACTTTGGTAGAAAGTATTGCAAATGTTAATCAATTTAACATTAAATTGCAAAGCACTGAAAAATGTGGTTATACAAGAGAATTGAGTGATGTAGTCAATTAATGGATTGCTCAGCAGAATATGCAATTGCAAGAGGTGGCATCTCATTTTGAGGTCTTTTTCAAGCACTTGCTTAAATTCATCCGTGACGATCATTCAATTTTACAATAAATTAAGTGTGAAAAGGTGCCAGTGTAACAGCACCTTTAAGAAATAACCTAAAGGTGTCTCAGTGACGTGTATTTCAAGAGCTATTGCTCTCTAAATCGATTTTCAATTCTGCCTCTTTTCTAAGGGGGGGAAGGCTTATTATATTCTTGAGGCAAAAACGTAATATCTATTGTTCAGGTTAGTCGACAAAAATCTATTACAGAATTGATTGTAAGATTATTTAGACAATCTCAGTCTGGCCTCTTGCAAGGGGCTTCTGACCTCGCAAACCAATGTGATTTCAAATGCAGGTATCATTTATCGATCTTAAGTTTGCATGATGATTGCGTGTCTAGACGTGGGTCACGTCACTGGAGTTCCAGCAAGAGGGTTGAGACTAAATATAGAAACAGCCCAGATGCATGTTAATTTGAACTGGGTGATCCGTATTGTAATACTGTGCTTAAATTGCCAGGATGCTTTGCTTACTTTCTTTTGTAGCGCAATTAGCACTAATTGTTCTGTTAATCTCCAAAGGGATTAGGAATTTGAATATCAAAGAGAATTCGCGTAGCATGCTGGTGGTCGTAGTAAAATGACGCCATAATGCAGATCGTTTCGAAATTTGCAAGTGATCACAATGTAAAAACTGCCTGGTTTAAAATTTTAAATGGTTAATTCCACCAATTTACCACAATTTGCAAAACTAACAAGAGCCCAGCTAGCGATGGCTATGTCAGATATAGAATTTTATAAGTTGATCATATCAAACTTATTCCCCATATTGTGGAATATTTGCTCAAACTGTCAATTATTAATTCTGTCGAATCGAATTCTGTCGAAAAATAGATAATTTATATGTATGTCAAAATACAAGAACTTTTATGTAGAATTAAATTTTTGCGGTAAACATGGACCTGAGATGCGTATTAGGGCGTTTAAGTGACGTTTAGTAACGTAACTCCAGACGTATCCAATCGATGAAATCGATAATCGATGCCAATCAATATCAATCGATATCAATCGATGACAATTAATCGATTGATTTCGGAAATTGATGAACAATCTATAAATGAAATTTGTGTGTGAATCGATTAGCATCGATTATCGATGTCAATTGATGTCTTAATTGACATCGATTATAGTCGGGTTTTTTTAGGTACGAAGCTGAACAAAGAGACCGCAGATTGTTACAAATTTACCTTTTTTCTCTTTTTTTTCACAAATAACAATAACAAAGTGCAATCTCGGAAAATATAAAGTCATTTTTAGATATATATACAATATGAGCGGGCGATTTGTATGGGCTGCAAGCGAGCTGTTTTAAATCTGTCTGCCAACGTCCCTCGGCTATCACTGACCCTCAATCCTATTCCAAAATCATTATTCCCTCTAACTCGGCTTAACGTGAAGGTTTCCCCACCTTTGCTTCAAAAGGAACTGGCACAGGTACCCTTTGACGATATCGCATGAACGATGACTGAACTATCTCCCGGCCCTGATCTGCTATATTGACCTCGTCTTCAGAGATTTGCACAAGCACGGTTTATTTCAACATGTGCCTGAGTATTGTGTTTCCTGGGATGCTAAAGATCGTATGAAAGATCATCGATTGGCTATCGATTGGCTATCGATTGGCAACCGATCAATTTTTCTTGTGTGTGAATCGATTGGTCATCGATTGCCAACAGGCAATCGATATTAATCGATAGACAGATATCGATTGTTATCGATTGATCGATTGGCACTGAATGCCGTAATGGCTTGAAAACTACACAGTATGACAGCTATAATAGTGTAATATTTTATCATCGTGGTAAAAAGTTTGCTATTTCAGAGGGTTTTGAGTAAAACGGCAATATGCTGAAAATTTTATGGAAGTTATACGGTGTTCTCGTATAAAATACAAGATTCTTTTGCTCACTTTTAAAGCTCTTCACCATCAATCTCCGCAATACATCAATGATATGATCACCATCTACAAACCTTCAAGATCTCTTTGTTCCTCAAATTCTCTTCTTCTAAAACCACCTTATTATAATCTGAAAACCTATGGATGTCGATCATTCTCGTTTGCTGCACCTGAACTGTAGAACTCTCTCCCTCTGTCCTTAAGATCCTGTTCGTCTGTCCCTGAATTCAAGTCTCAACTCAAGACTTATCTATTCAAAACTTATTTTGATTGATATTTTTCATTTATGTTATAGCATTTATTTGGATATGCGCTCATACAAATGTTATTATTAATATTACTAATATTCATATGAAGTCGGAAATGGAGCGTGACACTGGTGACTTCAAAGGGGCTTTTGTGACAATGAGTTTGATATGGAAGAGACATACTGAGCGACGAATCAGTTCTCTGGATGTGTGTTTTGTAATTTATGTGCGAGTGTAACCTTCAAACTTTCCGACCGAGAGTACCCTGGTACCTTTTTTTCCCTCTCGACAGGCCAATATTACCACAGGAAATCCACTCAGTGAAGAAGTATTATAAAACGCTTATACCAATCTATGCGTGCGCAGTGCAAAACGTTACACGATCGAATAAGAAACGAATTGTGGTTTTTGTTCAAAAGATTTGTCAAGTCGTTATTAATGTCGTTAGCGAACCTATATCACATTATATTCTGAGTCACCGTCAACTAAAGCAGAAAACAATCATTTTCATTATCTTTTTTTACAACTTCGCTTTTAACAAAATGCGAAAATATACCGTTATATAAAAAAAATATTCTAAAAACTGAATAAAAATGAATAATTTATGAGCGCCAATTTTCAAAGCAAAACAATACTCGTTTTACAACTACTGATATAGAACTGTCCTAATTTGGAAAAATATAGACATACGTTTGGAGTTTTAGAAGCAATTGATAAAATTCGAATTCATGTTTTATCGGCGCTATAGATACGTGGCTTCGTCTTGTATCTATATCTACCGATAAAACACTCATTCCCATTTTATAAATACTACATAATAATAATCATTGTTCTCATCACAACCCATTGTTTTTACTCAGCATTATCCCAACGAATGCATAGGTCACACTTCAACAAACAGCAAACTGCATTATCAAAAATAATGCTTCTAGCTAAAAGCATTATTTTTAATAATGCAGCGAGTTCCGCCTAGCAGTCAATATAACGAAAACGAATAAGACAACGATAAGAACAATAATCATTGTTCTCATCACAACCCATTGTTTTTACTCAGCATTATCCCAACGAATGCATAGGTCACACTTCAACAAACAGCAAACTGCATTATCAAAAATAATGCTTCTAGCTAAAAGCATTATTTTTAATAATGCAGCGAGTTCCGCCTAGCAGTCAATGTAACGAAAACGAATAAGACAACGATAAGAACAATAATTATACTAGATAATCACTTTATTAGAGTTTCCTACAAAAGTCTCGAAACTCTTACAAAGTAAAAAAGATATATACATATATACATAACATAATGATAAATGTTAAAATTATTACATCGAGAAATATTGGGATGCGCTTAACAAGAAATAAATTATTATTATTATTATTATTACAGCCAAATTCGTTGTATCGCGACCCGCCGTTTAAAAACTTTGTTTTCATTTTGGTGTTTTCTGAACCGTCAATCAATTTCATAGGGCGGAGGTTGCCCTAACATGTTCTGTCATTGGTTAATCTAAAATAAACTCCGCCCTTGAAATTGATTGATGGTTCAGAAAAGACTAAATCAAAACAAAGTTTTTAAACGGCTGCGTCGCGATACAACAAATTTGGCTGTAACTATTCGATAATAGTATAAATCTGTAAATAATTTGCCTAGCAAAGCCTTGTCCGGTTGATAAAAATAATACCAACAATAGACACAATATCGTCTTTCCTAATTTTTTTGTTTAAAAAAACATCTTTCAATTGTAATATTTATTTCAAATATTGATAAAATCCGGGGACCAAGGGAATCTCAGGGTCGCATCCCCATCCAGCACAAAACCAACGTCACCAAAGGAAACCAAGCGGTTATCCTGGCTCTCGGATATCGGGGAAATTCCGGGATTACCGTGTAAAAACCCGGTAAAAGTTCAAGTATCCTTTTGAAAACAACGCTCGACAACACTTGAAATCTAAGTGTTTCTTGACATGATCTACTTATATGCCCTTCAAATCACTGGAAAACAAGACCAAAGCTTGGATCCAAAAAAAAAAGATTCCACTACAAATGACATTGTCAATCAAGAGATTAAAGTCGAAAGAGAAAGTTATGAGCTGCTTCCAATCTTATTTGTTCTGTTCAGTGTAAATGTCGAACTACATGTTCAAAACATTTTGACTGACTAATGTCGAAACACATTTTAACAGCATTTTGACTGAACTAATGTCAAAACACAAATGTTAACAGCATTTTGACTGAACAAATGTCGAAACACAAATTGAAAGAACTGTTGATGGAGCAAATGTCGAAACATATGTTTACTTGAACGGAGTAAGAAATAATGATATAGCTGTTGCGGGTTAATGTTTAATATTTATACATACATTTTACTACTAATTTGTAAAAAGAGAGCTTTGCACTAACAATTCAAAACTGCAAAGACCATACAGTTCGCATAAATGTCGGATTTCTTTCTTTTTTATTGCTTTTTTTGTAAGAGAAGTAATTTTTGCTGGTTTCTGTATAAGTGCGCAAAAAATATCAATTTGAAATCATCCATTAAAATGTCGTCATAGCACTTCGAAAATCTACAAATAAAATTGCGAATGTACTCGAGTTTCAATATGAAGCATAAAGCCTGCAAGAAACCTAAATTAAGAAGAATGTGACAATGTCCACACGTCTCCTAGTATTTTTGAAAAACACAGCGTTACCTAGTCGTTTTCATCCGTCTCAACACGAATACGCACGACTATATAAATGAAAGAACTACGGTATCGTATTCAAATACCTCCTTTTTCGACCGTCCACATGAGCCAACGTTTTCAAAAATGTCCGTTTTCAATAGCATTTTCAAAAACCTTTCTCGGTGCCCGAAACGCAGTTTTTGTTTTACTTTAGATAGTTTCATAATTTTCATTTTTACCGCAACACAAGAGAAACACTAGCCATTGAAGCTACGAATGAAGGCGTTGGTCACAGCGAAGAATCATTCATAATTAAGTAAAATTGTCAAAACAAATTGTGAAAATGATGAAAAACGAATTAATGAGAACATGTTTGAAGTCGCACAATTTGCAGAATGAGTTCCTCGTGAAATGCAAAAACGCAAGGAACAAATGCGCAGTGATGAACTTTGCGAACTGAGACGTGAGCCGGATTACGAGTTGCTGACAAACAGAGAATAAATCAACCACAAATGACCAAAAAACATAACTCTCTAACCCCAATTTTCCTAATCTAACTATGCTACAATATTTTGGAAGTAATATAAGCCTTTAAAGACTGATATCCCGGAAAAAAAGTAAATGAACAAATCTTGTAGCGAGTCGCAAGTACACTGACAGCCTTCTTCGTGAAAATGACAGAATGGAATTCCAACTTTTATGTTGTTTCAGGAAACGTTTAGCTGTTTGATATAAATTGAATACATTGAGCAAAGCTCCAGCAAACATGAATTTAAATTTAGTTGGGATGTGTTTAACTATGCAGTTCATGGATTTGTTGACAAAGATGAGCATTAACATGACGGAGTTAAAAACAAATGAAAATATAAATGATGTTTCTATCCCATTCGTTTTAAGCCATTGATACAGTTTTAAAGGTAAAAACTACTATAGCAATTATTTACAATTTTTCATTTAATAATTACATCATGGTTAATAATAACTTAATTCTAAGGCTTGTCACTCACCATTTTGAGGCGAACGCAATTTGGCTCAAAGTAGTAAGCAAGTGGACCAATCCGCTTGACAATCTTCAGTTGTATTTTAGGGAGCTGAATGATAAATTCCATTTGTAGTTTGAAGCTCCCATTAACCAGGAAAATGCAATACAAACGAGCGAAAGCAGGCTATTGCCCAGCAAGGTCACGTTGACATCTCTCAACTTACGAGTGAGTTCTCTTTCATTGTAGAAATGTCTTGCAAATACATCAATACACAGAAAATATTCGCCCCAGCTTTGAATAAGTACTAATTCTACATAGATACAATGAATTTTTCTGACAATTTTTTACCCCGCTTGAGATATCACAATTTGAAGTCCTGTATGTGGAACGGGTTTCAGACTAAGTTGTGGCGGCAAGAAATGTCAACTTGATTTGATTGGTTGATTACTGTAAACAATGACATAGCTCGCATTACGCTCGTTCTCACATATAAAGCGCCCTTTGTTTTGCTGAAAAACACCGTTCTTTTGTGTCCTGTAAATCTCACATATGATGTAACATAAACAGTCATAGCATTTAAATACCGCCAGGACGCCAACAACAAAATTAATAACTTAGCAAAAATGATGTTTTTGTCTCGCAAAATTTGTCAGAAACTAAAGTAACTCGAAAATATCTTGAAAATTTGTGCTGGATGTTCTTCACGACTCTTTTAAACCGCTCAGTTACCGCGAAATCGCATTTGGGCTTTATACAGCTGGTCTGCGTCTTTTATTTAATTGTGCATTTTTGAGGTATGATGCGTCAGAGAAAGAGTTGAGGATGTTTTTAAGAACTTGTCGACCTTGGTTCATTTTGGCCAATATTCAAAATCTTCTCATAACTTACAATATGTTTGGATTATAGTACTTAATACAAGTTTGACCTTGCACTTGTCAGGACATGGGCGGATCCGGGGGACGGGTTCGTACCCAATCCTGCACCATTTCCGTATTTACATTGCATGGCCACAACACATCTCTTGATAAATTTCTATTTCGAGCTCGCCTCGATTTTCTGTCCTGCGAAGCTGTCGTGATTTATTTACTGAAAAAAGTTATACGGTGAGGAAAACACAACGTTTGCTACCATACTGTTTTCCAGTTTTATTCCGCGGCTTATGTTCGTACTCTCATGACTTTTTCTTCATCATTGTCCCCGCGACATGTCGCCTCAGTGTGCACTGGTCCAATATTTGTCGCCAATACATCTGATTTTGTCGCTGCGACTGGTCGCACGAAATCCAACCGGTTGGATTTTATGCGGCAAGTCGCAGCGACAAAATTCTGTCGCGGCGACAACAATTTTCACCAAAAATACCTAGTGCACACGGGGAGAAATTGTCGCTGCGACCTGTCTCGTGGACAAGTCGCTGCGACTTGTCGCCTAGTGTGTACCGACCTTAAACACCACAAAATTCCAATCCTTTTGCGAATGTGCTTCGTATATATATGTTGGGGGTGTGTCCGTTACTTTCTCATCGCACTTCCTCATAAAGGCCGGTACACACGAGGGAGCTTGCTCCTGCAACACGCTCCCGCAACATGCTCCTGGTTCATTTTTCAAGACCAGTACACACGAGGGAGCTTGCTCCCGCAAAACGTTCCCGCAACATGCTCCTGGAGCAAGCTCCCTCGAATGTACCAACGATTTCACGCGAAAAATATGTTGCGCAACAAAAGTTTTGCTCCCAGGTTTTGCTCCCTCGTATAAAAAACGGTGCACACGAGGGAGCTTGCTCCTGAAACACACTTTTGCAACATATTTGCTCCCTGATTTCAAACCAATTTGATATGAGGGATCAAAACCAGGGAGCAAAAGTTTTGTTGCGCAACACATTTTTTCGTGTGAAATCGTTGTACACACGAGGGAGCTTGCTCCGGGAGCATGTTGCGGGATCAAGCTCCCTCGTGTACATCGGCCTTTTAAAAAGAGCCGCTTCGTACACTACCGGCATAAATTTGAAAATTTCAACTTTTGTTCCAAAATCGTGACAAAAATTGCTCGTTAAAACAATAGAATTGGCATAAAATTGTTTTGGATTCATGCGTTTTAGTGTGGACAGAACGCCTAACCGGATAAATAATAAAGTCTTTAAATCTGCGGAGTTTTTATTTGACCCCCCCTGTAGAGATATCAATTGTTTGATGTAAAATATCATAGCCCCTCCCCCCCCTCTTGTAAGACAGCCCTCCTAACAGTTTCAATTATAATATTTGTTCAACAGTTGTCGCTATTTATTAGTTTAGAATTTAAAAAAAAATCGAATTAGCACAAAATAGCACTACTAAGTGGTAATCGTTTCACTTGTGCACTCTAGCATTTGAATAAAAGATCATTTTGAATGAGTAATGAATAGTGCTTCAGTTAAACACGACTTACTTGCTATTACACAGTTCTACTATATATACAATTTAAATAACAGTTCTATTAAATTAAAAGTTGCATAAAACTTCAAGGCCGGTACACACTAGGCGACAAGTCGCAGCGACTTGTCGTCACAACATGTCGCCTCAGTGTGCATTGGTTCAATATTTGTCGCCAATACATCTGATTTTGTCGCTGCGACAATTTCCGCCAAAAATACCTAGTACACACGGGGGGAAATTGTCGCTACGACCTATCGCGACAAGTCGCTGCGACTTGTTCCCGCGATAGGTCGTAGCGACAATTTCCCCCCGTGTGTACTAGGTATTTTTGGCGGAAATTGTCGCAGCGACAAAATCAGATGTATTAGCGACAAATATTGAGCCAATGCACACTGAGGCGACATGTCGTGACGACAAGTCGCTGCGACTTGTCGCCTAGTGTGTACCGGCCTTTACTGTTGGAAAGCATTTGGTAACGACTAGTCAGTTAGACACAAAAAACATCTATTTTTAGATGGTCCTCAAAATTGAGATGCCATAGATGTGGATTAGAATATTAAAATGCAACTAATATGGTTTTGTAAATGTTCCACGTGTCTTAAAAGAATTGCTGGTTATATTGTTATAGAAAAAAGTTCATATAAAGCCATTTGTACTGGGAAACATCGGAGAATTACAAGGGACTTTATTCAAATTTAATTTATTCTGAAAATCTAAGATTCCTAGTTACATATTTAGTTTTTCAGTTAGTATTTTTTCGGGTAAAAATTTGCAGACCCCGTATGTTTGGTTTTATATATGGTCGAATATTTGTTAGCCCCCCCCCCCCCTCCTCTAAATCACAGAAAGCCAAAAATAATTCTCCCCTCAAAATCATCATACCCCCCCCCCCCCACCCCCACTAGATAAATTATGAATGGTCACTAATTTTCTTCTTTGTATATTTATCCTACCGAAAGACTGCAAGCGAGTGCGCTGCCAAAACTTTTTTTTGCGCCAAATGGAGACACAAACAGAACAAAAATACAAGCTGGAGATTCAGAAACTTTTTGAAGGAAATTTTTATTTTATTTTAGATGAATACAAATCTTTGTAAATGTCATGCATTCATTCATATAGTGGCACCTGAAATAAAAATGAAGAAATTAATAAAATGAAAACAATAGAGAATATACTTTATGACAGGAAAAACAAATGTGTGGTCAGTCAAAATTGGCTTGAAAATACAGCACAGTATCACCATGGTCGATAAGTTGGGGAAAAAAGATTCATTCATCATACCACACAAACATTAAAATATATATATCTATATAATAATATAAATATATTATAGATCATTTGAAGGTTCATAGAGATATACCTCTTTGCAGTTGGCAATATCTTGTGCACTTCGTCGAGGCTGAGATTGACTTTCAAGAACTAAGAAAGTCTATTTGACAACAAAGCAACTTCACCATCTTTGTAGTTAATATTTCCTACAAATTTCTTCTCTGTCAGGTGAGAAAAAATACAAAGGACCATGATCAACTCCACTCACATTCAAATAACTGAAATCAAATTGAGAATGCTAATGTTAATCCAATATGGGACTGATTTAGTGGAATTAGAATTGTTAGACTTTTGTCTCAAGCCATCAGACATCCAAGGAAGTTCAACCATCACCAAGATACGCATTTGCATACAGTATCCTATCTGGTGGAAACTGCGAACAGGGAATACATCATCACATGGCTTTAATAACAAAATAGGATTTGCTTGTGGTTTTACCAAGGGGGTTTGTTTTTTCACTACACAGGGTTCGTGCTATATTTCCAATATAAAATTCAAGGACTTTTCAAGCACAAAAAATTGATTTTCAAGGGCTAATTTCAAATAACTGAAAACAAGAGGAGCCACGAGCACGTACAACACATGCACAGTACATAGGAACACAGGAACCTCAGATCAATGCAGGAAGTTCACAAAAATTTAATTACAACATTAAATATACGAAACAGAGCAACAAAGTTGAAACTCTTCAAATGTTTTTCTTCAAAATTCATTTCAATAAGACAGTCCGATTTTTTAAATCAAATTCAAGGAGTATTCCAGGAGTTTAACGATTTTTTCCCATATTCAAGGGCTTTTCCAGTGCCCTTAAAAACGTGTTGTCAATTCCAGGGCTTTTCAAGGATTTCAAGGAGTAGCACGAACCCTGCTACAACTCTCCCCCAACCTACCCTGGGTACCAGAGGCCGCGAGGGGCTGAGAAAGAGACGAAGAAGAGAGGCAGCCTATGGTCAAACGAGTAACGAATCTCACTTCCATGTCTGGCCGATGTTATCTGAGATACCGCGTTGTTCAGTGGTGTCATGTTCATGTCCTGAAACGTTCGCACATCAAGTCGAGTATTTGGAAGATATATTGAGCTTTAAAGAGTGGGAAAAAAGTCTAATATAAAAGAAAGTGCTGTAACGTTTGACATATAAAATATTTCACGATACGGCTGGAATTTCTCTGATCAAAAATAAAGGAACAATTTTGTATGTAATTCGAGACCATTGTTGATGGTAAACATGAATACGTTGATGCCCTCAGAGGTCAAAACCAGTTAGTGTAAGGAACCAATGAAAACACATTTTGACTGAGATTATTTCAAGAGCCAATCACAATCCGAGTTCAATATCTGAACTCATGGAAGTGAGATTCGTTACTCGTTTGACCAGAGGCTGCCTCTCTTTTTCGTCTCTTTCTCAGCCCCTCGCGGCCTCTGGTACCCAGGGAACCCCCAACCACAACTGTCATCAACAATTTTTGTCTTAAACTTACCATTATTCTTAGTTGTTCTAAGAAACCTCAAAACTGCAAAAAGACACAGATCAACACTTGTCAGAGAATGCAAAGCAATGACAACGACATCTATGTAATGTTAAAGGAGTGTGGTCAGTCAAAATTGGCTTGAAAATACAGCACAGTATCACCATGGTCGATAAGTTGGGGAAAAAAGATTCATTCATCATACCACACTCTAAGAACAACAATTTAATGTCAAAACAACGTTTTGAGATGGAGTGTTGTGATGCCACATATACATCACTTCACTTGTCTTCTGCCCACCTACTGGCACATAAAACCTCAGCACATAAATATACAGCAACCGCAATTACCTAAACAGTGATGAAGTCATCGACTGCAAACCTTCCCAACAGTTTCATATCTATAACAAAACAAAACTGTAAGTACATGTTCCTGTTGTTTTTGAAATCACCTCACAGTCAATTATGACAAAGTAGTGTCATCAGACATCCAAGGAAGTTCAACCATCACCAAGATATATACAGCATATGCACATATCCTATCTGGTGGAAACTGCGAACAGGGAATACATCATCATTTGACACTGTTGTAGTAAACACGCACCAAAGAAAGGCCAACTGGACAAAGTGTGTCACTAGTTTATCAATTAGACAAGCATTTTCGGTGAAAACATTGTCACTTTACAAAGGCTGGGTTACGCTTGCAACATAAATTTCATGTCGGGTTATTCAACTGCCATAACATGACCTGCATCATATTTCCAATTCAATTAGGAGATATAACCACTTTTGAGGCAGGACATCAGAACTTTGATGTTATGTCTTTTGGCCATATTATTCCTTGATTTGTGACATAAGGATTCTTTTGTAGATGATGATGTTTTATATAGTTATGTCACAAACACAACTTATGCACAAGCTACATAAAAAATGTAGAGACATGTGGACTTGAAATCAAAATGAAAAGTTTCATAAACTTGTATACAATATTATTTTGTCAATAGTGAAAGGCCCATCAGAAATAATAAGTTAAGAAAAAAAAAGTACACTTACCTAGATGACAATCCAAAGAAAGTCTCCTTATAGAACCTGCAGATAATAAACTTCTATGATCAGAGAAGCTGATTGTAATATCAATCAAATCAAACGACTTGTTTTGAGTATTCAGACTGACGTGTCATCTCAACATCTTGTTTCAGACAGGGATAACTTATCTATCATCATTTACTCAAATTATGGAATTTTAGTTCCCATACTGTAGCATATCTACCAAGTGGTTCTTTATCTGCACTCGAACACTATGATTTTTCACACCTCATACATAACACTAATCACTGTCTTTTTTAATTTTGTGTCGAGTGAGGAAAGCCAGAGTTCTGTGACCAACCCTTGTGGCATGAGATAGAAACACATTAAAAATAAACTCAGTTCACATATCACCCAGATTGATCCATGGACTTAACCCAAGTCACAACACTTAGCCACATACAATATTGGGATTAGTCAGTTGTTTGTATCACCAAACTTTTTTTTTTAATTTATTAAACTTACCATTGACTACTAACACCCAAAACTCAGTCATCTAGGAGATATTCTGGAAGAGATAATGGTCACGACTCAAAACAAAATATGCTGAAAATTTACTACTATGACCGGAGTATAATGACAGTTTTTCACAAGATCATTATCAAATTAAATAATGTTCAACTTGCAAGTATCGCAGCATAGTTTTAAATCAATGGTCTCAGTCCAAGTGCACATTGCGTTCACTGTGACAAGCACTCATACAAGAGGTGTCAGAATGCAACATTCATCATTGACACATTGACAAACAAGTTATGAATGAATTCAATTAGAAACTTGTAGGGGAATTGAAATGTGCATGTTAACATGTACCCTTTTTTTTATTTTTTAACGTTTTGCAAGCATAAAAATGTTTTTATTTCAGAAAAGCTTTTTGATGAAAAACATCAAATGCTCCAAGTTTCAATCATTACGAGTTTCAGATTCAATGTTCTTGCACTTCTATTCAAAAAGACACAATGCTCGATATAATAAATTCAAAAATAAAATACATATTTCCATACCTTTTTCTTGAATTCAAGTAACTCACTCTTCATCTGAAAACCCACACTGACAAGCAGAGAACTGAAAACAAACCCAAACCGAACATTACTCAAGAATGAAAGCAAGAAGCAATGTAATATAATTCCTCAGAAATCCCATTATTTCAGAAGTTTAAATTATCTCCAAGATCACAAGGTGATCAATTCAGAGACTCTAGTCTAGTTTCATCATGACATAGGTAAAGTTTCCACTATAGTTAGGGATGGACAATTAGATATTTGAGGGGGGGTTGGGCATTTTTTTTGGCACATCTGCCATGCATGATTTTTTTTCTTTAAGGCTTTGCTTGATTGGTATTTGCCCTACCCCCTACCCCCATCAAATATGTAATGGTCCACCCCTTACAATGAAACTATATCATTGGGTAATGTGGCAATCAAACACTCACCAGAAATATTGATACATGAGTCAGTCTTTGACTAGTTTTGTGACTTCAGTCTTTACTTTAGTTTTCTGGTACAAAATAAAAGAAAACAGAATAAAACATGTGTTGGGAATAACAAGTGTGTTTAAAAGAGTTTCTCCCAAGCCACTGGATTAATGCCACCCAATATAAAATATTTGAGAATATCTACAAGAAGTTTCAGACAAATGCCTCGGTTTGACATCACATTGCAGCCAACTTACAAAACGCAGAAAGCTGCAGCATGAATTCAGTCTCGTCATCTTGTGTCATCACCAACTTCAGATAATAATCAGGGAGAGCACGATTTCAAACAAGTATCGACTAAGGCACTCTTAAAGCAGAAATCTTAAATTGAGCAAAAGTTTCTTATTTCTAGATCCTGAGACAAGATCACAGATCTTAAATTAAGTAAAACAATGGGTTTTTGCTTAATTTAAGATCTGCGATCTTGTCTCAGGATCTAGAAATAAGAAACTTTTGCTCAATTTAAGATTTCTGCTTTAAGAGTGAGGAGTGGGAGCCTAGGAGGTAGGTAGAGCGAAGATTAAAGGTGTACAGTCATCTTACCCCATCACCATCTCGCCCCATTCCAAATTGGTTATCTTGCCCCCACAGATCAGTCATCATGTCCCATCAGATATTTTAACTAATAATAACGCTAAATACGTTAAAACTGGGGTTAGTTTTCTGATACTATAAAAGTATTTCCGTCATAATTTGCTCGATATATTTTTAGTTTAGAATAAAGAAGCAAAAATTTCAATTAGACATCCCGAATTTCATTACATAAACCTCCGTCCAAAAACAGCTTCGACGTTGACTCGTGGTTTTTCACCAACCAGCTCATCAAGTTTCGCTATTTCACCAAATATCCCTCTAAAAACTAATTTAACAGACCACCAGATTTAAACATTTCTCATAAATTGCTAAATATTCAAAATTCATGAAAAATGAACTGGCTTTGGACAGAATTGCCGTTTACAAAATCCGGCCACGTGCTCAGCCGATTTCTAAATTGCTAGATTTTGATCAAATTATCGGACAAAATTGTGCTCAAAGCATTAAGTAGCTATTAGTCAATACTAAAGTTTCTATTTTAACTAGAATCTATTATAATTTTAATGAACATTTCAGTAGGAACACGATGAAACACAAACCTACCTCTCACCTTGTCGAACTGGAAAGGACTACAACGAGGTGACGCCACGGCTTTATATAAAAAACCACGTGATCCCAAGTTGAATTTTAATTGGCTCGTGCAATAAGCCGCTGACCCAAACAAGTCGTCGCTTATTACCTTTTCAATGGAGCAACTATCAAGCCTCACCAATTTTCTGAAATTGATTGATAGTTCTGTTTTTTTTTCTTCTTCTTTTATGGAGAGTGATTGGGAGGTGGGAGGGGGGGGGGGGGGGGGGGGTGAGAGATAGAAAAATTTGTGAAGCCACGCCCTTTTGAAAAACGTCTGCTATCTTTTAGGAGTATTTTTGAAAAATTCCGACGAGCATCCCCGATCCTTTATCCCCGAAGTCCCCATACGGGGGGCCGGGGAAAAGCTGTCACAATGGCCATTCTCGGCGCTCTGAAACAAGGAAGTGTTATGTCGTACCGGCTACCTGATGCTTATACCACGCTTGCTCCTCATGAAAACATAGTTAGGTAAGAATAATTATACACTGCCCTACAGCATGAAGTATGACGGACCCCCATGACGACTTGGCATTCAATCAATGAAACGTTTTCAAAAAAGTTGAAAAGTTTATTTAACTTCACATCATATATTTACAATAAACTGAATATATTTCAGTTTATTTACAGTTTGCAGATTTATTTACCACACCAGTTAGCTAAGTGGGTGGATTAGGTAGGGGGCTACCATCCCAACTTGCATGGGTGGGGTGAGTCGCCAGGTCTCCAAAAATACTAAAATATGGCATTTTAAAAGATTTTGATGAAAATGTGATAAAAATCTAACCCTATCTTCCCCATCCCGGACTCAGAGATTCAGAAGCTGAAAATCATACCTGATGGCGGCACATACCCTGGCCTTCGATGCATACGGAAAAATTTTCAGTACCGGATGCAACACAGGCAACGCATACCCGCATTTGGAAATACAAGAGAGCACCCCTCGTCCCCGGGTTGCCAAACTAGATAATTACAGTAAATGATAAATATGTTTTTCATAGATATTATTTCGCCGTATTTCTTTCTTTTTTTATTTGTTTTTTGTTTGTTTGTTTGTTTTTCATTTTTTTGTTTTGTTTTTGTTTTGTACAGAACACTCCAAAGGTTCGTTCACATAAGGCTTAACTTGAGAGGCACTTGAATATTCCTATGAATGTGGTAACAATAGTCAGAAAAGCCATGTTAGTGGTGATTTTAACACCGAATACTACAAATCCAAAATTACATCGCTCAGCGTACTCCAAAAACCTTGGCATTTCATAGACATCCAGAAACACTTTCTTCTTGTTAATATTATAGTACATTTTCTTGAATCGCGCAGTCGTCCTACTGGCGGACAAAAACGGGAAACAAAATTTGAACGCAATGAGAAATGACGCTAAAAGCTGCGAAGCCCAAAGAATGGGATGATTGTCCAGTCTGCTATTTTTCCCTGTGATTAAAAACCATTTAAATATAGTACACATCATAATAAAGAAGAAAAACACATTATGAGTTGTGAACCACTTTTCGAACTTCTTAATCATGGCCTCACTGTAATGGAGTAAGTACTCATGGCAAGCTTTAGCTTCGCTATACGACCGTGCCCTTTCCAGTATGAATATTTCAGTGACGTCAACATGACGAGCTATGTCGCGTGTTAATATGAAGAACATGCAGCAAGAAACAACGGCACACATAAGCCCCCATACGAATATTCCAATATACGCGTGATAGACAACTTTCTCGGCGGCAGAAATTTTGAGGCTGAAATTATGGATTCCCCAAAAGTCAAAATACGCGTTAAAGCACATATCCACAATGATGATGAACGCCACGTCTAAAATACCCAAGCACAAGCAAATATTACTAAGCAACCAATCAAAAGGCTTTGGTCCACAGTCTTTCTCTAGATATTCCTCCAGTTGAAACTTCACATACGGGATAATATCACAGTTAGACCGCTGAAAGTCATGACTGTTGTCGTAAAAGAAGCGACAGGCCAAAATGAATGACACACACCCAGATGTGAACAACGACAGCTCGATCACCATGGTGACGATGGGAATGTGTGGATTGTTTCCGACTAACCAATAGGCTTTGACACAGTAGATGTATTCACATAAAGCTGCGAGTTGGAAGAGAGCAAATATAACGGACACCATGACAGTAATGCAATTGACAGTTTGGGGCCAACATGGTAGCAAACCGTATACAAAACGACAAGAAAATCGTAGCAACAAATCGGTCTGTAGGAAACAAACCCTGAAACAGAGAAAAATCATTATTTCAGTACCACACAGACAGACAGTAGGAAAGTCAGCCAGACAGACAGACAGACACAGAGACTTTGAAATTATACGAGAGTTCAAATTTGTATTTTATTTTTCAGTTGAGAATAAATCGGAGAGTTTGGAATGGAATCGAACTAGTTTTTCAACCGGCATCCGGTTACTTGTCTCTTTTTCTCTTGTATTTCACTTTCTATGGTCTGTGCGTTTGTAACCTTTATCATTCTCTTGGATGTTTTGTTCCTTTCTTCTTACAATCGCTAGTTTCATTATCAATCACCTTTATTTGCTTATAGTGTAGGGAGCGTTCATTATTTATGTGGGGGGCGGAGGCAGTGTTATCTTTGAAGCCAGAAGGAGTCTGAAGTTTTCAAACGTTCTGGAGGAACGGGATGTGGAAAGGAGCTCGATTGAGATCAATAAGCATCCTATTCAATGACACAGGAGAGGTCATGGAAATTCAAGCAATATTATTTAGGAGGTGTCATGCCGCTTTAATCCTGCTTGAACTAAAAATCATCAACCCTCTCCCCTGACATGAACAACAAACGTTTCCTCACAGGTTCGTATTCGATGCTTTACTCGACGACAGAAATAGCGGATTGTGAGTCACGACTTGATATATAGGGGTGGTATATATATTACTGCAAGGACATTCTGATAATTTATTCAAATTTTAAACACATGCCAGCGAAAACGAAGAGGGGGTGGGCACTCATCTTGAGATGCATATTTAGCTGAAGATAAAGTTTCTGGAGGACGACTTCCGGTGTACTTTTACACAAATTGTCGAAACGTTCGAATCGCACAAACAGTCTTTCTGAAGACTGCAAGTCGTTCTTATGAAGTCACTCTCATGCATCCATCCTTCCCGCAATTAGAATGGATTTAATAAACCCGTAAAACTATATAAACAGTGATCAATAAGTGCTAAAATAAAATCAGGTGACAGTGCCGTATCTAAATTGTCGAGACGATATCTGTACTATAGGCAGATCTGATAAAGTACTATCGAACTCGAATTCTGTAAATAGCTAATAAAAACTAACGTCAAATTGATGTTTTCCCATTAAAAATCAAGATTTTTTTAAAACTTTATGTGGAGAAAATAGAGTTTCAAGTTTATGCAAATTATAAATTAGTATCAGTAGTTACAAAATTCGTCACGATTATTGATTTGCTTAATGGTCTCCACGGGCTCCAACTGAGGGGCAATCCCCGGCTTCGTCCAAAGAATTCGAAATTGAAATTGAAACATAACGAAATTGCCATCAAGAATGCGAAAGTAATTCATTACATATAGTTAGAATTACAAATACTTTTAATGCCTTTTTTTGTTTTTATACCGCTAGAAATATAAATACAAAATAATAAATCCCAATTGCTGTCAAATTTCAAGTTCACTCCGGCTTCTCCGTCTGTTAGAGAACCAAAATGGAAATTATCATTATATTTAGCCGTTAAAAAACTCCAATTATACATGCAATTCAACCTCAATCTCACTGTAAAGGTCTGCGTAAATAGACTCAGTACTGTAACATTAATTTTGTTCTTTCGAAAAGTTTAACATGCTTCCAAGAATTTCAAAGGTCATCTTTACCTTTGCTTGTGTTTTTCCCTTCCAACGAGGTTCTGTAACGATTCTTGTTCCTCTGTGTACGTTGTTTGTGGTTGATAAAATCCAATAGTTTCCTCTTCATTTTGATTCATATTTTCCTAACATTTAATGTGAGAGACCGTAGAAAACTCCTTTCACTTATTTGAAGTAAGGCCGATCTTTTAGTTATTCCGCGAATTGTCAACAATATATACGGAAAGCACGTGACAGTACTAGTCGCACAATCCTGACCGTCACGCTAGACATTTTAACCTCGAACATATATAGTTATCATAATATTTTGAAATGTTCGTGAAAGGGGCACTTAAAAATCAGGTTTTTCTTATGGTTTAAGGCCGATGTAGTTCTGTTCGTGAAGTGTTAATAATATAAACACGGGAAACCCCCTGGACCTGTCACGTCATACAATCAACGTCACGCTTGACGACACTTATAGGACCGACATCAACAATGACATCAACATAAAAAATATGCTTTGTGAGAGAAAACAAAATTTTATTGAAATATGCAATTTTGATTATTTTTAGTAATTTTTGTTCAGATTTTCACTGAGTGAGATGTCGATTATCCATTTTGACCCCAGAGTTTTTCCTCTTTTAACCGATGGGTGATTACTTTCATTTCGGTTTTGCATTTTGGGGTAAAAAAGTCGAGAAAAAACAAGTATTTCAATTTGATTTCAAATCGTCGATAAATACTGAATAAGAAACGCATGTGCATTATATAGATATTTTGATTATGATTAATATATATCAGTATTAGAGTGCAAACAATATATCCCTGAAACACTAATTACTAAATAGTACAAAATAGTGCTAATTAAACAAAAGAAAACAATACAATTTGCATAAAATACACTTAATTTAGTGTTTTTTTTATGTTACACACTTTTAGTGCGCGCACTCTGTTGCATTAGTAGAGTGCAAACAATTAATCCGTGAAACTTTAGTAATACTAAATGAAGTATATTTTATGCTAATTCTATTTTTTTCTTTTGTTTAATTGTTGCGATTTACTATAAAATAGCAATAACTGACATTTGCACTCTAGTCTAATTTTATGATAATTCAATCGTTTTCTATTGTTTGATTAGCACTATTTTGTTCTAAATAGAAAAGTGTTTCACAGATTGTTTGCACTCTAAACAAAATGTGCGTAATAACATGTAATAAGGTGTAATAAAGCGTTGAAAACACCAGTGAAAATCAAAAGAAAATGCGGAGAGAATAAAGCGTACCGATAGGTGATAATAATCACCAGGTGCATCTTATTCATGGGTTTGTTGAACAATATGTATATATACGCTGTAGTACATATTCTGAAATATGCCGTTGAGACCATGCATTGACAAGATCCTCCCTCCTCCCTCCTCCCTCCTCCCTCCTCCCTCCTCCCTCCTCCCTCCTCCCTCCTCCCTCCTCCCTCCTCCCTCCTCTGTCAACCCTCAACCCTCCTTCTTCCTCCCTCCTTCTTCCTCCCTCCTTCTTCCTCCCTCCTCTGGACAGGTTGTTTAGCAGCCATGCATATCTATTCGGAATGATGGATGACCTCTCCATTCCAGAACAACCACTCTGACATATCGGGCCACGATTGCTTGAGGTAATGGTGTGGTCACAATATCGTGTCGAGAGCTCGCATTATGATAGAAGTTCTGTAAACAAATCAATAGCGTCAGTACGTAGAAATATGGCTTCCAGAGAGCGATAAGTAATAAATACAATATGAGCAATATTGACTCCGATGGGATGGGGTGGGGATTCTGGTCGAATTTTCAAAAATGGCCCGTAAAACTGGAATGATTCCATAAGACGGTCCCAGTCGCTCTCCGTCCGAGCGAAAACTAATCACTTATGGAATCATTCTACCGTAAAACGTACCAAAGTTCTATCCAGAAGTGCGTGCCAACACGTTTTTTTATCCCTGAAATGTGCCAAAAATCAACCAAATGTGCCAAGTTAAACCACCAACCGGACGGTGATCAATGCTGCAATCAGGTAATAAAGTGAAACAAAAGATACAATTCCTCTAATAGCGATGTTTAATTTTGTTTTCGAGGGAAAAAGATGCAGGCGCAGATACATAATAAGACACTTTTTCACAAATAGAAATCTCACCACATAATTCCCTCCACAGGCTGTCAGACCTCCATCGTAATTTTTCCAAACATCAGTTAACGTTTTGCGATACTGTAGGTGAAATTTGGTCACCGATTGATCATTTCCTGCTCGTCCTTGGCTAAGAAAAGATGTAATAGTTTTCACGCTGCTGAGATCTACTTCAAGCCATTCTCCAACATTTCTCCCAGCGGCACACCAGCCATCTCCATTTAGGCGACCTTTAGATGGAACACAAGGGGAATTTGCGTAGCTTGAGGCCTTGAAATTGACATTAGGAATATTGCCACCTAGTGCAAGGCCCAGTGAAGCCGAGGTGCTACAAGCTATAAAAAATCAATTAAAGAATGTGGCATATTTATGATAAATTGTTTTAATTGTTCTCCAAAAAAGTATTTACGTCATCCAATTTCCATCAACAATACAATCATCTGATCATATCATCATCATCATCATGATTATTATTATTATCATCATCACAATAATCATTATTATTGCCACCATCAACATCACTGCCGTCATCACGTCATCAATTCCTCCACCTACATCACCTCTATCATAATCAAATCCGCAACACTATTAGCAACATCATCAACATCACTGATCATCCACATCCATTTTCATCACTATCAACACACCTTCGAGAGAGTATGAGATAAATGAGCTTATCCCTGGACCCCATCAATGGCTCTACTCGTAGTGCTATTTTTAGAAACTTGTTAACAATCTCCGCACTTTTGTCTTGAGATGTTTTGACGATGCGACCGCGCCTCCTGCAATCTGCCCGATCACGTTCCGTTCCCGAAATAACTTCAGTTTAACAATAGAATAAAAAGATCCCTTAATGAGTATAAAGCCCAATATGGGGGATAAGCTCTCTTATCTCATAGTCTCTTGACACCACATATATCATTTCATTGGAAAGGTACCGGTTGATTGAAAATTACTTTCACTTGATTCACTACAGTCGCTGGCATCTGTTTGTGTGAATGGATTTTTACATTTTCGCTTTCGTACTCGGGGTACTTGGCAAAAATCACTCCAAGCTCCCCACGATTCCCACATACCATCTGCAAAACATAGCATCATATTATCGTCATCATCATGATCATCATTAAGCTTTACAATTTGATTGATTTACAAAACTGATCATTCGTTTTATGATAACGTGTTAGCCTTTTGCTGTTAATCTGACTTCATCATTATCATCACTAGCATGGCAACCGTGCAAAAAATATCGCTAATTGCATATTGCTAAGCATGTTTTACATAATTGCATGTTTTTATATAATACCCATTGCCTCGATGCAATTTAACTCACCTTTGCATTGATATGAACCAAATTGTAAATCGGGCAAACAGAACTTCCCACCATTACAGGGATTTGATGAACAAGGATTCTGCAAAGCGTGCAGACATTGACAACTGTCATTATTATAGTCACTGTTGGTATGAGTACAATGTAAAGAACAGCACAGCACAGCACAGCACAGCACAGCACAGCACAGCACAGCACAGCACAGCACAGCACAGCACAGCACAGCACAGCACAGCACAGCACAGCACAGCACAGCACAGCACAGCACAGCACAGCACAGCACAGCACAGCACAGCACAGCACAGCACAGCACAGCACAGCACAGCACAGCACAGCACAGCACAGCACAGCACAGCACAGCACAGCACAGCACAGCACAGCACAGCACAGCACAGCACAGCACAGCACAGCACAGCACAGCACAGCACAGCACAGCACAGCACAGCACAGCACAGCACAGCACAGCACAGCACAGCACAGCACAGCACAGCACAGCACAGCACAGCACAGCACAGCACAGCACAGCACAGCACAGCACAGCACAGCACAGCACAGCACAGCACAGCACAGCACAGCACAGCACAGCACAGCACAGCACAGCACAGCACAGCACAGCACAGCACAGCACAGCACAGAAAAGCGTATAGTACAGAAAAGCGCACTACACAGAAAAGCGCACAGCACAGCACAGTACTAAATCGCTGACTACAAATAAGTACCGCACATAACTGCGCTTGTACTGCATTTAATAGTACATATGTACATCACCAAATGCTCTTGTATCACAGTATACATGCAACCAAGACCATACATCCGAGCTACAAAAGGCGAATCCAGAAGTTTTGAAGGGGGTGCACTAATCAAACATATTCCAGAAATTTTTAAAGGAGAATGCACTAAACCAAAAATTACTGATTAAAAAATTTAAAGTACTATCTATAAAAAAATTAAGGTGTTCTCAAATAGGTGGAACACCAGCCCTCTGGCCAATCCCCTTGATCCATCTCTGACCTGCAGCACAATAAAGCGAAGTTTACATACCTTGACTGGACAATAGTAATAGCCTGGCTTTTCGCTGGCATCAAGTTGTGGTGCTGTTGTATGGTCAAATTTGTTCAATTCACAGAGTCTATTTTGACTCTGTATAGGGCCCAAGTTGTACGAGACACAGTCTTTCTCCGCGAAGCATTCGACCTCGCAAGCCTCGTTTCCAGGTTCTTTCACCTGCTTACTTTTAATCACGTGACCGGCTAGTGCTTTGTCTTTGGTGCATTGTAAGAACAGCAAGGTCCTGCAGCCAGAAGCTGTAATGATAATCACACTATAAGAAGCAAGGATGGCACAATTGGCAAGTGCGCGGCCTTCGGTCCGAAAGGTCCCGAGTTCGATTTCTGGTGACTTCACATCCTTGTTTCGACTTCTTTCTGTTCAGTGTAGTTTGTAGTGGCTTTAAACACCCGTAAAAAGGAGCTTTGACAGTGAGAGGGGAGGTAAATTGAGCGCACTGTCGGCCTCAGGTTAAATTTGTCAGTTGAAATACTGTTACGAGTTACCAACATAAAATAAAGAACCTTTACCTTTTATACTGAACGATGTTGGAAGCGCCAACAATTTAGTATGTACAATGAGAGACAATGAGAAAATGACAAGTTAATTCTATTGTCTGAAGGTTTCCTAAGTAACTTACAGATAGTAGACTCACAGTTCGTTCAGAATGCAACCTGGAGGACAAAACAATGGATTTCACAAGACAGAGCAAACGTCTTTTGTTTTCTCCTCCAGGTGGGCGTCTTTAACATCACATGTAAGGACTCTATAAAATTATTTTATTGACCTTACAAGATATAGTGCTCGGCCAATCGGAGAATCAAGATAGTGAAATTATTTGTGAAACAACCGACAGCTCCAAGTGAGTTTTTTAGCGAGTACTTAATGCGTTTAACATAAAAAATTGACAAAAACATGACGTTCGCTAAAAAATTGGCGATTATATGGACACCAAATTGATTGTTATCACAGGCCTAAGAGATAAGACAAGCATCCCGACATTTTTATTTGATAGTCCTTATTGAATGGACACAGTAAAGGGCATATTTGAAAACTGTTTGTGTGTACTTAAATAAAAAAGTTAACTTTTAAGTCAAGAGAGTCTTACGTCGACTCGATGAAGAACGATTGCAGTGTTGAACAAGGTGCCAGACACACCTTCAGTGTAAAAAAAACTATAGGATATGTTTCTTAACTTCTTCACTCAAATGTGACTCAGCATCAGACCTACCTTGGACTGTTTTGATAAGTGCAAAGGCGAAGAGTAAACTCTGCATTTTATACATCGAGGTAATTGGTAAAGCTACTACATCCATGCAAGTTATCTGAAGTATTTTTTTTTGTCTGAAACCGACTTAGTAATAACGAACATTAAAAATTAACGATTTTAAACTTAACTCATTTGAAAGAGAATACTAGGCTCGTAACATGGTATATGGCATGGAATAACAAATATTAAAAATCATCATGATTGGCATTACTAGTAATAGAGTACTGAAAAAATGTTATATTAAAGCTTTAGAATGTCATACATTAAATTGTACGGAAAATCACATATTCAAATAGTAGGGACCAGGTAACATTGATTTTTGATTTTGTCTGTCCATCTCAAAATAAACACTCTCAAATCAAAATAGCATTTTTTGGACTATAACTGTGAATAGAGCTACAATGATATATTATTTTGATCAGGCTGCACATGGAGTGCAAAACAAAGTTGTCAACGAATAAAAACTACGTACCCCCTTAGCCAGAGAAGAAAAACATTGTTTGTGGGTGGGACCAGTTTCCTACAAATTTAATCTGATTCATATTATATAACACACAAAACATGTTTCAGGAGAAATATTTAATTTTCAAGTTCTTCTGACAATCCTGAAAAGACGGAGCATGATTATTACTTTCTAATAATAGATTATTACAATACGAAGTAAATAGATAATATTATTAATTAGTAATAAAATACTCCCGTCCAATAAAAAAAGGATCTTTAATGTTACACTATTATATTAATCTACCGAAAAATAACAGTACTAAAAACGGATGGTAAAGTTTTTGTCGCAACCAAGTTTTCGCTTTTTCCAACCAGATGTAGTTTAGGTTGAAGGTAAAATTACATCAACATGAGTCCCACGTACAATAAGGTTGTTTTAACATATTTTTTTTCTTTATTGTTCAACGATGATGCAACCGTCTAAATAAATCTATCACCCTTCTATCATCCTATACTACTTTTCAATGCTTCTAAGAGCCACTTCACCACAAGAAACCCAAAAGCTTACCTAGATATTTATTTCCCTCGCATTCGTCAGGAAAAAATAAGAGTTCTGTGACACACCTGTCCTGACAGATGCAAAGGCATTCTCGGACCCAGTGAAAGCAGAGAATAGTCTAGGTTCGACACCCAGACGCGTTTAACAGCGTCACGCGTCACACAATCTCCCTCACACAAAACCGATTTCAGTAAGGGGCTAAAACTTACTAGTTAAAATTCTTATTTGCATCGATTTAAAATACAAGCATTTTTTCATGCAGGTTGTCTTGGATCAGCACGTCTAAAATACCTTGATAATTGTGGTTGCATATTTTGATAGTGAAATTTATTATGACATCACATTAAAAATAGAAAAAATAATAAAATTGAATATATTTATATAACATAGAATAATTTTACCTCTAAAATTGACATTGTTTATATTTCTAATTAAATCTAAATTGATCTGATATTTATACCTTGTTGCATTCAGGCAGGTTTCCTGCAACCGACCACTGGTTAGTTATAGTAAGCTGAAATATTCCTTTCAGCCTAGGTATATAGAATGATAACTTAGCGAATAATAATTGCACCTCGGCAAAAGGCATTATATAGCTTCTATGTCCATGAATATATTGAACAAAGTTACTCAGTGATCCTAGTAAGAAGCTGTGTATGCCTTTCAATGCGTATCAACTGACTTTTTTTTTCAATTTTTACCTAAATAAACAACTTTAGTTTTTGAATGTTAGCAATAATATTGTCATATACCTCAAAATAATATATCAACGCTGCATGAATATATTGCAGATGATGAAATTAATAAGTTTTAATGCCGCCTTTTTTTAATGCCATCTCAACCAGGAAATGAATCTTACACTGAAGACTGACTATTAATAATTGACAGTTGTTTGTGTTAAGATACAAAATTTGTATCTTAACAGACACTTCGTGTCCGTTAATGAGAACTACATGGATCTCAATACACAGAGTCTTAGATATTATAATCTCGGCAAGGCACCACATTTACTAGAATATAATGCCTATAAACATCGCGCTGAAATGTTGTATTATTTTGTACAATCTCTTTCAGTATTATTCTACATTTAAAACAATACTATACTATATAGTGCTATTAATAATTATCACTTGCTAAATATACAATGCCATATTTTGACTATCCTTCTATGGACTTTGATCGTGGCTTGATAAATGATCGTCGTTTTGCTTGATGGACTTCTTCTGCCTCCTGCATATCTGCCAAATGATAATAATAATAATCACAATTATGAAAACTATTGAGTTTTCCCTTAGTTTTATAATTTACAATATTATTACAACTAATAATAATGGTAATGGTGATAATGACATAATAGCAAAGTACCGTACAATATATTATCACGCATAACAGGAGTAGTAGCAGACAAAACGTCACTTATGACATGGGTAATATGAATGTTTACTATCTCTAGCTATATGTTCAACATAATGATTGCCATCACCACCATCATCATCACCACCATCATCCTCATTATCATCACCACAGTCATCATCATCATCATAACCACCATTATTATCATCATCATCCCCACCATCATCGCCATTATGATCATCACCACCATCATTATGATCACCATCATCATCATCATCACCACCATTATTATCATCATCATCCCCATCATCATCGCCATTATGATCATCACCACCATCATTATGATCACCATCATCACCATCATCATCATCATAACCACCATTATTATCATCATCATCCCCATCATCATCGCCATTATGATCATCACCACCATCATTATTCATGATCACCATCATCACCATCATCATCCCCACCATCATCGCCATTATGATCACCATCATCACCATCATGATCACCACCATCATTATCATCATCATCATCCCCAGCATTATCACCATTATAATCATCACTATCATCATCATTATCATCACCATCACTAACATATCAATACTACTACTACTACTACTACTGCCATTGTCATCACCACCATCACCACCATCATCTTCATCATTGCTGTCATTACCATCATCAATAATACTTATGTGGCAGGGACCAGTTCCGTGATGCCTGGATAATACCATTCACTAAATAAAAAGTTATAAACTCCATATCATTTTTTTTTTAGAAATATCCACAGCTGAATAGGGATTTATCCAATGAACGGTCAGACACTACATTATTGTTTTTAGTTACCTTCCTTCTCATTTTCTGTCAATGGCTCTGATATAACTTCCTGGAGTGCCTTCATCCACATATCTCTCTCATTCTCAGTGTCAGCACTTAGGTTAAATTTACGCTTAGGAGTTACTAATGTAAAACAATATCCTTCACATTTGTGGCCAGTTGTGATGCCTTCATGTACTTGAAAACCATCAGCTAAGGATCCAATGTATATCTCACCTTTTGCATAAGCATCCTAAACATTACAATCAAAATGTTTAAAATTGACTATGATTATTCATTGGTCAGGAGAGACATGGACAGTCAAGATTTTCCACCACTGCAACCCATGGTAAGCCTGTCTGTAAACAGTATATTTGTCTATAAAAACAGAGGCTGGGATAAAACGTCTAAATGCAGGCTTCCCAGGTTTGATAAATGGAGTTTTTCTCTTTTATGACATCACAGCCAGGACCAGTTTTCTATGGGTTACCCACTCAAACAGGTTTTTTTTCATGAAAAAATCAGGATATGAGTTGAGAAGAAAATAAAATAAGTAACTAATTTGGTAATGGAGAAAATGCCTAACCATTGGTTTGATAAATGGAGTTTTTCTCTTTTATGACATCACAGCCAGGACCAGTTTTCTATGGGTTACCCACTCAGACAGTTTTTTTTTTGTCATGAAAAAATCAAGACATGAGTTGAGAAGAAAATAAAATAAGTAACTAATTTGGTAATGGAGAAAATGCCTAACCATTGGTTTCTCAAAGTAGAGTAACCGTCTACTGTCCAAGGAAAACCACCGCTTATTCCATGGTTCTCTCTCCTAAAAAAAAAAAAAGAAAAAAAGAAAAAAAAAAAAAAAAAAGTCAAATTATGTTTCTTTGTAAAATGAAGATAGCCTGAAGCTTTGCCACCCATACACATATTATTATTATTATTATTTAATTTTTTTTTTCTTTTCTTTATCATTTCTTTTCATTTCATTGTAATCATTATTCTGTATGAAGATCTTATCCTTAAGTACCCAAAATACATTGTAAACATTTTTTTTTAATTGTATTCAGTTTAGTCAATTCAAGAAGCCGATTGTAAATTACCTTAACAGTGAGATTTACAATTGTATGTGAAAAAGTAAATAAAGTTATTATTATTATTATTATTATTATTATTATTATTATTATTATTATTATTATTATTATTATTATTATTATTATTATTATTATAAACTAACAACAACAAATGGCAGGCAAAATATTGTATAACATTTTGTATTTTTTGTTCAAAAGTATTCTGAAATGAGAGTTCATTAAATTCAGGAGTATTCATTAGTATTTTCAGCATTAATTCAATTTCCAAGGGCTTTTCAAGTGCATTTAAAAATCTGTTTCTCGATTTCAAGGAATAGCATGAGTTCTGCATACACACCCTTGGTCCTGTCTTCTTGAGAAATCCTTCCATAGTAAAATCCTTAGATAATAAATCATCAACCTTGAAATAAAAGATATTATGTGTTTGCATTTAGTGTTTATAATAAAAAAAACAATATGCTTATGAACTTCAAAGCTCACCTCTGAGCCACAAAGCTAATAAGAAATATAAAAAAATGTGAGCAATTTCATTTTTGTAACATTTCGATACCTAAAGATACCATTTGTAAACAGACAAAATAAGTGGTAGGAATTCATCCGATGTCTGATAATGGCAAAAATATTTAACATTCCAACTTGCAAGTCCTTTCATTGCCTTTTCATGATCAAACAAGTGAATTGACACAATTTAGCGGTTTGCTAAATACACATTAATTCACCTCATCTGGACAACAGATGAATGGATTAATAATTCACTAGAATTCAACTAGCACACTTACCTCTTCAGGTTTGATACCAGGTTTGTTGAGTCCAAGGAGATTGAACTTTACACATCGTATCGCCATGTACCAATCAATGATTTCCTGAAATAATATAGTGCATGATCACAATCATTAACCCTTTCACCAATCATCTACTGTTGTAATCTTCTCCCAGAAAGTGGGAAAACCAGCAAAGGAAAAATATCACTTTTTATCAAGTCCATTTTTTGTGTTAAAAAAATAAAATTAATCAACTATCAATAAATCAATAAACAACTATCATGTGCACTTGCTAAATAAGATAACTCATATACTACCATAAATCCCATTGCAGACAGAATAACTAGTTATATTCGCCACAGTGTATTCCCTGAAAACAGGGAAAGTTTGTCCCAAATACAGTTACATTATCCCTGTTTTCAGGGATAGAGTGGTGAAAGGGTTAATCATAATTAACATTGAACTTCACCATTTTAATCTCAACTTTTGATAAGCAAGGATGTCTGTGTCTTTAACCGCAATAGGAATTTACATTTTACTGAAATTTAACATTGTTATAATGGGCTAAACTGTGATTGGTACAGATTAAAATGGTCAAGTTCTGAGTTATTAACCAAGTTGAACACAACATTGTCTGCACTTAAAAATATTTTTAATAGATTATTACAATCCCAAATCCTCCTATCTGTCAATGTGATATATGATTGTTATCAGAAGGTTTCAAATCATCATGCAAATAGATCAAGCAAGCAAGGAACTAACCATCATCTTAAGGGCATAGAATATAAAGACACACACTGGCTGGTATGAGCCAATATAATTGAAAATGATCTTGCAGCCACGCAGCAGAGAAAAAAAAATGACATTCCATATTTTTTATACATTTCAAAGTACCTTGATTACACATTAATGCACCTATCAATATTAAAGGGAAGCTATACTGTAAAAATATCTTTTTTTTGAAAAATATCTCCAACTATCGGAGAGCTCGAAAATATAGTTTTACCGTTCTGAAAACGATTCCTGAATTTTGTATTGAGTTTTATATATTTTCCTGCTGTGCACAATATCGTGGGCTCATATGATGTCACAACGTCAAAAAAATATCTTACAAGCTCTTTTAATAACTCACATTTTCAATTTTCGAGGAATAAATGGCACTTGGATGCAAACATTGACCATTTTCTCATTTGGTGTTGTGTCTCAGCACCAATTATTCCACAAATACTGAAATTGTGAGCAATTATAATAAAAGATTTAACGTTATGACGTCATCTGAAGCCGCCATATTGCGGCCATTATGATAGTATTGTTTTTAAGATATAGTATGGATGTTTAATGTCCTGTATAATGTCACAGTTATTCATTACAACAAACTTGCACCATGCTGTTATGGTAGTTGCATTTGTTGGACAGGTATGAAAACAGTATAAGTGAAAGCAAGTGTAAACATGGTGTAAAATAAACTATTATGTTATTGTCATTCTCTTTCAATATTGCATGTTTATTACTAACAATATGTAATGACTTACGCTTCCCGAGTCTGAGTATACATAGTAATTTCTAGTTTGTCCATTATGAAGAAAGGTAATTTGCAAACTATTTTGTTTGTTTGTTTTTTCCTCAGCGAAAACAACATTGATCTCTGTGATTTTCAGCACTTCTTTAGGGTGTGCATCCTGAAGAAAATAATTAAAAAGTGAATTAAATTATTAATAATTATTTGTAATAATGTCAACTTCAATGGTGTAATAAATATTACTACAAAATCATTTGTGTGCAAGTGGGGAGGAACAAAACAAAACAACTTACAGTTTCTTTGATAAAGTAAGAAAGGGTGTTGTCTTTCTGGGACAAAATGAACAATCGCTCATTCCAACTGTTGTCATTTTTCATTTTCTTTTTCAGTTTGCCAACTTTTGTTCCATCTGCAAAAAAAAAATGAAACATTTTTTAAATTAATTATTGAAATATTAAAATTAAATACACCTTTTTAGTTGCACCTAAAAATTTGAAGTCATTGTTCACATTGCTTCAGACTGCAGTCAAATTCATAAGAATAATCAGCATGCTATTGAGGCCTAGGTGCAACTGAAAAGGTCTATGAATGAAACATGGCTGGATGATAAATAAGAAATACAATGATTAAAAAAAAAAAAAAAAAAAAAAAAACTAAAACTAAGACTCATCAAAACAAGCAAAATAGAACATCTCAAAAATGACTTTTGAATAACGATTCTACCTGAAGATAAACCGTAAGTTGGAGTTTGAGCTCCATCTATGAACTCCTTTCTTTCATACTTAGCTCTTATCCACTGTTCACGCAGGACACTGTGGCAAGGAAAGAAATACCATATTGAGTGAGTGAAATAACTAACTCATATAGGTGATGTGTCTTTCATTTATACCCTGCTTGGTAGAAATTTCTTAAAAGAAACCTCAGTTTGCTAGGACACATTTACTTTTCCGTTGAAAATGTACTAGTTGACACCAAAGGATCTTGATACTTCCAACTGCTGATGAATCATTGTTGAATGGATTTTATTTTGAGAAATCGCTGCCAAGCACAGGGCTTTCAATAACATACGGTAATAAATATGCCCCCAGATGCTCTAGAAAACCTTTGGGACACATGGGTCTACTTCAATTACAGAGACCCTTTTTCAAAAAGATAATGAAACCCCTGCAAGCAATGGACTCTCATTAAAGATTTGTTAAGAACAAATTGCACTCAAATTGATTCCAATTGTAGTTAAATGACATGAATTTACAGATATGTAATATTTTTATTATTTTAAGTTAAAATTGTAAAAATGGAGCTTGAACGAGCGGAGATATTGAGCGTCAAAGTGATGACAATTTCTTTAGAAATTTCCCGACTTTGTCCCAATTCAAAATTGCAGACATAAACGTGAAGTGGTCTATTAGACACAGAAATAATTGTCAACAAGAGAATGATAAAATACTAAACAGAAGAGGCTGGTTGCACAAAGCCTGAATAGTGCTTTCCACTGGATAAATCACTGTCCAGCGGATAAATTATAAAGAAATTCTAGGGAGTGGATAACATAATGCAGTGGATAACTTTATGCAGGTTTTGTGTACCTGGCCAAAATGTGCAAGCCAAAAAAGTGAAATAAAAGTTATCAAGCAATATCAAATATCAATGCACTAGTTTGAGTAAGTATTAGTAAATATCACTGGAGGAGGACAGTTTTTAAAGTTACTCTGAAATGTACAAAATAGTGCCAATTAAACAATTGCATAAAATTACACTATTTAGTATTGACTGAGTTTCTACACCCCAGCAGAGTGCAAATTAACACTAAATATGTGTCACAGTTGTCACTATTTAGTAGTAAATAGCACTAATTAAACAAAAGAATGCTCAATCACTTTCAATGCCTTGGCACAGGGACCCCTAATCAACTAATCAATACCATTAAAAATACTGAATAAATAAATATTTTAGCGCACATAAAATCTTCTATTCTCTCTTGGGTTGCCTGTTTCAAGCGCGCGAACGAATATTGGGCTTCCTGTGGAATGGACGATATGACGAATTTTTATTTTCTCAACCTCGCGCCCGTACCGAAAGTTATTTCTCTATTTCTCTAGAATCTACTATTTTGTGACAAGGGAGGAAACTCTCAACGGAAAACTGCAACGTGGGAGTACCGGAAGTAAATAGCACAGAAGTGAAAATGTTTTCAGAGAACGATATAATTGCCCTTCTTTTGTACACATTTTACCTTATAAAATGTTTTTGATATGCATACGATATGGATCATAAAATGAATGTGAACAAGCTTGATTTTGACAACTAAAATTGCTTTTATATGATAACATTTCAGGTTCATCGAAAGCTTCATGATTTATAAAATGAAATAAGCCATTGCAAATGCAACAGCATAATAAATGGTATTTAATACAACCCTTTTCAAACATTTTTATTATTTTTTATTATTAAGAAACTTCGATAAAGAGTGTGTATTTTTTATTAATCAAATCTCTGTCTTTCGGTATTAAAAGGCTGTCAAAATCCACGCAAAAGAAGTGGGAAATGTAAACAAGACAAGAATGCCACAAGGTATCTTTCTAGCGATTCAGGATGTATATCCACAAACTCAGAGACTGAGTCATGTGCTCAACAAATCTAAATAAAAACATTAATGGCTGAAGTGCAAAACCATTTTTAACATGTTTTATGTCTGCTTATCAGTTTTTTGTTAGCATGAGTCATTCAACGAAAGCCATGAAAAGTTTACACGGTCGATTTCAATCAACTTTTTAATGCTGTAATATTTCGAGGAGATGTTTTAATTCAATAAACTTTTCCAGCAATGAAGTCTTTCAACTTGTGTACTAGCATTAGTTGTCCTTGGCTAATTTCTTGCATTGTGTCCAAATTTATACAATGCTCTTGACTGAATCTTGTGAATCCTCGTTAACATTATCCTGTATTGGTGGTCAGAAATTTGAAACCATACATTCATTCAAAAATACAAGTTAGATCCATATTCTGTTCACTTGAAGCTTCCCAGTTTCCTGGGATACCACATTTTGATTGACATATTTGCACTAAAGATCTCACTTCCGGTACTCCCACGTTGCAGTAGCTTATTTTTGATAAATTTTTGAAAATATGAGAAATTTAAAACATGTATTAACGAAAAAGAAAATAAAGTAAATAGTTTTAATGTCAGTCTACATGTGTGCGCTGTTTAATTTGTATTTACTATGGTTTTCCATGTGAAAACTATGAAAGTGTGAGAAATGGCCGTTGGGAGTTTCCTCCCTTGTCACAAAAATATATACAAGCAAACCGAAGGCAAATAACGAGACCATAGGAAGCCCAGACAAATCGCGCGCGGTGGTTTACACAGGAAACCCAAAAACGAAAACTTTTTTACGCACGCTATATATTATTTTTTTCACTCTTTTCTTGTATTTTTCTTGTTAATATGTGATAGATTAGGGGTCCCTGTGCCTTGGTAATTGAGTTCATGCTGTAACTAGCTAGATTTGACCAAATTTTAAAATGGAATCAAGCAACTTACTGCGGATCTGTAAATGTTGGTTTTCTGTACCAAACTGGGACATTCTTGGCCCAGTATGCATTGGCTTTGATGTTACCATTTTCAGCCATACACTATGAGAAATAATGAATATATGCATGAAAATAAATGGATGGCTGAATGAATGAATGAATAAATAAATAGCTAAAAGAAGAAATGATAAAATGAATGAATGAACCATATACTAAACTATACGTTTGTTGGAAACTTTTTCTATTTGACAGGAAGGGAAGTAAGCAAATTCAAACAAAACATGAACGTCTTATATAAAGAATGAAATTATCGCTCTATTAGATTAAAACAATTATGACGTCTGATTGAACAAAAATTAAAATGTCAATAATCTGCCATTAAAATATGACTATTAAAGAAATTACACTGATTAATTTAATAATCGGGGTTACGCATAAAATGCACTCAAACGATTGGGCAAAATGTTAGCAGTAAGCGAATAGAATTGTCTGTTTGTAAAACACTTATATTATGATCGTGGCATTTGTTGACAAACACACAAATATTGAATGTCGATCGGTGTACATGGCAGAGAAGTGCAAACTTCCTCATCTAAAATACGCAAGGAATTTTATGATCTTTGTTTCCGACAACTCGAATCACACCTCTGCAATGATTTAACTCTCAATTAATTTGGTTTGTTATGCTTAATGAACAAATCTAAAACGCATAAACTTGCCATCAGCTCTCAAAATTGTGATTTCCGAACACAGCACATAGTTATTTTTAAAACGCACGAGTAATCTTCTCACCTGATATTTTTCATCGTTCCAAGTGTCAAGTCTTAATGACTTTACAACAGACATATGTGATCCTAGATTTCTATGAACACCACTGCAGGTAATGCAAATAAAAATGCCTTTTGAAGCTGAGGCCCATTCTGGATCTAAAATAAACCGGAAAGGTTAATGCGTACAAAAATTCAGTCACTGAGAGTGCAAATTTAAAGATCTTATTTTCTGATGAACCAAATCGACGAATCAAATGTATTATCTTACTTTTTGCCCCACAGTCAGCGCATCGATCATTGCCTGGTTGTCTTGCTAGCTCTAACACTGCAGTCCTATTTTTCTCCATGTTCCTAGCTCAGTGTCAAACCGATATGATTCAGAACTTGATCGATCGAGCTGGTTCACCGTAGTCTTCCGCGGTCTCCGCTGTCATGCAAGTAACCAGGCCTCCTATAATCGACTCCCGCTGCTAGACGTGACGACGCTAGACAGGACGTACGAACTACCTGGAAGGGTGCGGCGTAGCTTGTAAACTAAAGAACAAATTTCCTTCTATTATATAGGCTTTATAATCTTATTGAGTGCATTTGAACGAAATGGCAAAGGCAAAGGAAGAGTTCTCAGTCCTAATAGAAAAGCTTGAAGCATGTCTTGACTTGAATATTTCTGATGACCCAATTAAGAAAGCTGTAAGAAAATTAAAATTACGACTTGAAGATGTGATCATTCACGATCAAAGTTTAGCTGCGATACGCTATCTATTTCATGATATTAAAGATATCGATATAGCCGAAAGAGCGAAAGAAATATTCAGAGAAATTATGTGTATGAAACCAGTAGACAGCGAACGAGACAAACGGATGCCTCATAAAGACCAACTTGAAAAATTGAAAAAGGATGACCCTGGACTATGTAAAATTCTTCAAGATGGAACTGTGCGTGATTTTTACGACATCCTTTATCCTAATCGAGAAGGAGACCTACAAGGTACAGTCTTTTGCTTGAATGGTACAAAGGAAGATCACACGATTTTTGAAGATCTGACTAAACGAGCAAAGCTACTGGCTAAAGAGATAAAGGATCGTATAGAGAAATCGTATAGCCACAAACCTGTGAAGTGCTACTTAATGGACGGTTTTGGCAGAGTATTTCTTTGTCTAATCAAGGCGTTGATAGATGAAGGTGTTGATCCTGATGATGATGTGGAGTTTGTTTTCTGTGAGATAGATGATGATGTCCATAAGTACCACAAGTATGTGTACCCTTCGAAAGTTACAAATCTTCAACAAAATGTATTGAAAGACTATGGTGACTATGTTGAGGCCAATAGTGTTGTCTACTTGAACTTCTGCAGTATACCATCATCAACGGATAAAAATACATGGAAAATGAACATGTCTCCTAGGTGTGTCAAAGAAAATGTTTTAAAGTTTATTCAAAAACTGACAGACCCTCCAAAAAGTTGTTCAATAATGGTGTCATTGGTTGTTAGAGATGTCATAGATGAAGGAAAAGAGAAATTTTTCCCACTAAATGGAAACAAAAGGTATATCACTGGTCTTGGATTCTTGAAAGTCATTCGTGATCCTTACTTGTTTAGTTCTGGAGATGAGGATATCCTACTTCGACCAGACGGAATCATCCCTTGGGATGATGTTGATGTTAAAAGGAAACCCAGTGCATGTGGCTTGAATGGGAAACTGGTTCAAGTGTTTGCTACTGTGATGGTTCATGGTAGATTAGACCTGACAAATTGGTTGGAAGACAACAACATTAGAATTGATAATGAGACTATTCAAGTTGATGACATGGTAAAGATAACGACTGGAGAACACAATGGCAAGCATGCTCTAGTAACAAGACGAACACAAGAATATGCATACGTCATCCTCTATGAAGGCAATGACAAACTTGAAAAACGGAAGAAGCTTTCTTCACTTGAAAAATTAGATGAAAATGAAGAATGTTCCAAAATGCGTGCAGAGATCAATGCTAAAATGAATTGTAAGAGGAAGCTGCATTACCCAAACAATAATTGATGTATTTGATATTGACCATTTTACAGTTGTGATGCTCAAACCAAGAAGTCCAAGAACACTTTCCTTTATTAAAATTTTTATTTTCTGCAGAGTAGAAACTATGGTGTTTTGACCAGGCAAGCAAACGTTTTTAGATTGTATATATGTGCACTTTTTTTAAAAAATGTTACATAATGCCTCATTATAAATAGAATATTTGCTAGCAAATATGGTTTTTATGTGTGTGTGACTTCGGGTTTCTTGTGTAATGTCTCGTGATGTAGCACAGCACGAGATGGACACGTGATTGGGGATCTACCTAAAGGTTTTGTGTGGTACCCATAGTTACTGTGGCACCTAATTGTCAGTTTCACTCAACGAAGCGTGAACCTTTGACTGTGATTTTCAGGCCACCTCCCCAGACACCTGTCCACTCTGCTTAGAATTTTCATAATACAGGCATTTTATTCGTCCTCACCTTTACTGGGCAGTAATTTAAACACCATTTATGTGGGTTTTTATCAATTCCTGTATATTTGATTTTAAACATTATTAAAGCACGGCTGTAGGTTTTAACCTACATTTTATATAGCCATTTTACACCATACATTGGCTCATTCATTTGTCTCCAGCCCAGTAAACATAGCTCCGAATATGCAGCTCTGATAAGTTTCTTTATATTGTACAGCGAGAAGCATAAATAGCCTTCTTTTGTGTATCCAGGATTTTCTCTGGTAAATATATACACCTATTGCAATAAAGGTTGTTCTTGGATTTTTCTGAATACACATGTCCGAATACTGTATTCCAAGACTATATATACAAACAATTAAGTCAAGAGGATTGTACTGCAAGTTGTATAATTTGTGTGTTTGTAGAATAGAATAATCAAACATGATTTAAGCAAACATTGGCAGACCCAGAAATTTTAAAGGGGAGTGTGACTAAATTTATTTATTTATTTAAATCTACATGAAAATAGTCGTAAAACATTATTTAGTTCATTTCCATTATACTTTGTTTATCGTATTGCATAATAGGGGTTAATGTACACTTTTGCAAACAATATATATCTACGCTAGTCCAATAGTATGGCATATTATATACAATACTTGGCTCAGTGGCTTAAGATGAAGAGAGAGATAACAACTCAAAAAGGATGATCAAGAAAACAAACATTGAATTAGGAAGAGGCTCACCCAGAGTCCCTATAAACAAAGAGGAACAGTCACACTCATGAGTGACCCTCATATTTACAATGGTTGCTTTGCTGAAAAACTAAAAGAATTAAACAGTCTAGGTCAGAAACCGAGGACGCATGGGTGCACAAAAGGTACAGCTATCAAAGTCAGCACCAAGCCTCCACACAAACCGAACAGAGCTATTAAAGTCAGCGCTAAGATTCCACACGAGCCTAACAGAGCTATAGCTATAAACAACAAGAGAACGAAAAGAGCCACTTGAACATTAAATTGTGATAAGTAACAACACAGATGCCCATTCTTGTTCATTTCAGTTGAATTCTAGTGTTCACTTCAAAGACATTTTTGCAATTCAATTATAATCATTATCAATTTACTAATTAGTATTATGTATCATCAATCTATATCATGTGTAGTATTACAATTAAATATTTTGCATGTACAATATCTAGGAGTGGTTAATTTAATCTTCAGTTGGGAAGACGTAAAATGGCTGGGGGTGTCTGATGTAGGGGCCTGGGTCGATCCTGTCACTGGGAGAGGCATTTTTCAAAAAATGATTTATAATTTTTGAAAGGGGGGAGGGCACATTGAAAAATTACTAATTATCACTCATAAAATTTGAAGAATTATCTATAAAAAAAATAAATCAAAAGGAGTGCACTGCATGTAATTTTCAGGTTATTTTCTGTGATTTGTCAATAAACAAAGAAACAGAAACTACCTGTGTCACAACTGTAATAGCAATAGTAACAATAAACGCTATTGTGCCCTATGGATTATTACATTTTTTGTGATTTCGTTGATTTAATAGACAATAGAATAAACTATTTTAAAATGTGGAGCACTTGCAACCTAAAATATCACACTGGTTGTACGGCATGTCGAAATCGAGGAAACTGAGGAAACTGAGGAAACCGAGGAAACTAAGGAAACTGAGGAAACTAAGGAAACTGAGGAAACACCTATAAATTGATTATTCAACTAAAAATGAGGGAAAACGTACTTCATCGAATGAAATCCGTATTAAAATCCAGCTCTTCACTCATTGGTGAGTGAAAACGGTGCGTCCAATTAATCAGAAGCGAACGATCCAAGCTTCACTGTCAACAAACTTTCTGGCGCCTTTGCTAGTCCAGAGCGAAAACGACTGCTCCACAATGCAGGTATACGTGTTTAAATGGAAAAAATAGCCAATTAAATAACCTATCGAATTGCAAACAAAGCAAAATAAGGACTATGCCGTCTAAAACAAGAAAAAACAGTCTTTTGATTTCGCTGCATGAGACAACTCACTTTATTCGGAGTGCAAACGTCCGAAATATCTGCTTCTTTCTATGGAAATAACCACAAAACGGAAAGATGTCAGGAGCTTTAAGGTACTCATCTGGTAAAGATATGGAATCTTTGAGTTAAGCTTTTTTCATTGAGGAAACTATGTCGATTGTTCATGACGACGCTGCTGTCGCTCAACCGAGCAACAATCCATATTCAAAGAAAAAAAAAACAAGAACAAAAAACACTGCTCTCACCTAGAAAAAAAAACATAAAAATGTTAAGAACAATGCAACTTAATCACCAACAGTAGAAAGCCAGTCTGAATCGTCAAAATGTACAAAAAGTTTTAATCAGCTTTTATAAGTTGCATTCGAGCGAAGGTTCAGTCTGCAAAGTCGTTCGCGACGAATGTAAACGTGTCTTTGGAAAACAAAATAATATTATTAAAGATATCATTTCATCTTTGGTTCTTTGATGCATTATTTGTTCGGGATGTTATTTTAGTTTGTTTTTCAATCTTTACTTTTTTACTGTACTAAAAAGGCTCAGTACATGTTGTACAAGATTGAGGATAGACCGGTTACTATAACAACTTTGAGTTAAATCAGTCCAAATGAAAGTACAAAAAGCATGTACACACAAGACGGTCTATCTCTATCAAAGATGCTCAGGACTCATTGTTTATGTATATTTTGATGTACCGCCTGACTGTCGAATCCGAAACAACATTCAACAAGTTTATCACTGGCACTGCGAACTGTAGACGATATTATAAAGTAAGTTAATAATTTTCAACTAATCCAATGAATCACATATACAAAAGTTTCCTTAGTTTCCTTAGTTTCCTCAGTTTTCTCAGTTTCCTCAGTTTCCTCAGTTTCCTCAGTTTCCTTAGTTTCCTCAGTTTCCTCGATTTCGACATGCCGCTGGTTGTAACAGTTAGACAGACCATGATATACTCAGGTCATGGGATGCACAAGATGGGATGATCAGGGAGCATGAGAACCATTTGATATAAAGTTTTGTATATCATAGTTTACAAAATGTATATGAAATGATTTACATAATTAAAGTTAATGAGAAGAGAACTGGTCCTGGTTTGGGGGGGTGGGGGGGTGGGGTGAATTCTAAGGATAAACTATCGGGATGCTCGTCAGGATTTTTAACAAGTACCCTCCCATTTTTCAAAATGGCGTTGCTCAGTGCTATTCAACCCATGATTAAAATTAAAAGTTACCAAAAAGTGAGAATTTGTCATATTTTGGAGTTCCCCACCCCCAGGGAACAAAGGGAACTGGTATTACAACTTGTCCTAGTCTCCCGCGGAGAGCCTTAGGAGCCTGGCCTAGGAAAGGTAAAAACGGGTAAGTACTTCATGTATGACCGTATTATAATGTCCTGAGCCTGTTATACTGTCTAAGAGTTTGTCTAAGCATATAGTGTCATGCATGAGCATGCTATGATCATATGTCCCAAGCAATGATTACCTGTCCCTAGCTATGATCAACTGTCCCTAGCCATGATCAACTGTCCCAATCAATGATCAACTGTCCCTAGCACTGATCAACTGTCCCTAGCTGTGATCAACTGTCACTAGCTGTGATCAACTGTCCCTAGCTGTGATCAACTGTCCCTAGAACTGATCAACTGTCCCTAGCTATGATCAACTGTCCTTAGCACTGATCAACTGTCCCTAGCTGTGATCAACTGTCCCTAGCTGTGATCAACTGTCCCTAGCTGTGATCAAGTGTCCCTAGCAATGATCAACTGTCCCTAGCTGTGATCAACTGTCCCTAGCACTGATCAACTGTCCCTAGCTGTAATCAACTGTACTCAGCACTGATCAACTGTCCCTAGCTATGATCAACTGTCCCTAGCTATGATCAACTGTCCCTAGCACTGATCAACTGTCCCTAGCTGTGATCAACTGTCCCTAGCTGTGGTCAACTGTCCCTAGCTGTGATCAACTGTCCCTAGCTGTGATCAACTGTCCCTAGCTGTGATCAAATGTCCCTAGCTGTGATCAACTGTCCCTATCACTGATAAACTGTCCCTAGGTTTGATCAACTCTCCCTAGCTGTGATCAACTGTCCCTAGCACTGATCGACTGTCCCTTGCACTGATTAACTGTCCCTAGCTGTGATCAACTGTCCCTAGCTGTGATCAACTGTCCCTAGCTGTGATCAACTGTCGCTAGCTGTGATCAACTGTCCCTAGCACTGATTAACTGTCCCTAGCTGTGATCAACTGTCCCTAGCACTGATCAACTGTCCCTAGCTGTGATCAACTGTCCCTAGCACTGATCAACTGTCCCTAGCTGTGATCAACTGTCCCTAGCTGTGAGCAACTGTCCCTAGCTGTGATCAACTGTCCCTAGCTGTGATCAACTGTCCCTAGCTGTGATCAACTGTCCCTAGCACTGATCAACTGTCCCTAGCTGTGATCAACTGTCCCTAGCACTGATCAACTGTCCCTAGCTGTGATCAACTGTCCCTAGCTGTGATCAACTGTCCCTAGCTGTGATCAACTGTCCCTAGCTGTGATCAACTGTCCCTAGCTGTGATCAACTGTCCCTAGCTGTGATCAACTGTCGCTAGCTGTGATCAACTGTCCCTTAAGCACTGATCAACTGTCCCTAGCACTGATAACCCCACCCTAGAACTGATCAACTGTCAACTGAAAAATCAAGCGCCATATATAGGTATTTTAAGTTAATAACTGTTTACGCCTTCAAAATCACAACTAGTTGATTATGTTCAATGTTAATGTTCTATATACAGTGCTTGATTATGAATAATAGTTCTTTCTGTTTTTAATACACAGTCACAAATAGAAGATTTTTGGATATGAAGTGAATAAATCAGCATTAAATAGAAAATATGTGCAGATAAATAAATAAATGAAAAATAAAATTTTTGATCAAATCATAACAGTTGTCCTGTCAAATACAATATCATTTATTTTATAACAAATAAGGTAACTAACAATTTTAGCAATAATATATATGTCATCGCGTCAAGAAAGCCATGCAGTTTAGACTCCACCCCACCAACTTTAAAAGAGATAGCGGCTTTGAAATCCCAGAAGCATACAAGTCACGCCATCAAAATGCACTCCCATGGGAATAGACGAGTATAAAGTGTTGCGTCATCCCTTTCTATGCAATTTTCACCAGATGATGACTAGCTGAATGCAGTCGAAACGTTTCCTTTTTTACTAGACTGAGACAAATGATAAGTAACTTTTATTTATTTATATATCCTTGTTTTATTTCATAACTTCCATATTTCAGTAAGTGCAACTTATGATTCTAAACTACTGCACTATTTAGTAGTTATGAGCACTTTAATTTATATTTAGTATTAATTAGATAGTAGAATTAGCATTATAAAATAGAGCATAACTACAAACATTTAATATCATTTCTTAATTTCTAGCTAATTAACCCCCTAGATCATAATTATAATGCTTGTTCAGGCTTTTTCTGGCTTAGTACTCTGTAAAAACAGCAATGCAAAGTCAACTATTTTTTGCAAATGCCCACACAATTCATAGTTGACAATTTGTCATGCAAATTAGGTTAAATCTCCATTAACAGTAAATAGTTAAAGAACTAGTCACAGCTGGTATGGCTTGCTTTGAAAGACACGTCTCATTAATAAATGTCAGTTTAAATAGGGACTGTTGATCACAGCTCGGGACAGTTAATCAGTGATAGGGACAATCGATCAGTGCTAGGGACAGTTGATCAGTGCTAGGGACAGTTGATCAGTGCTAGGGACAGTTGATCAGTGCTAGGGACACTTGATCACAGCTAGGGACAGTTGATCAATGCTAGGGACAGTTGATCACAGCTAGGGACAGTTGATCACAGCTAGGGACAGTTGATCAGTGCTAGGGACAGTTGATCAGTGCTAGGGACAGTTGATCAGTGCTAGGGACACTTGATCACAGCTAGGGACAGTTGATCAATGCTAGGGACGGTTGATCACAGCTAGGGACAGTTGATCACAGCTAGGGACAGTTGATCAGTGCTAGGGATACTTGATCACAGCTAGGGGCAGTTGATCAATGCTAGGGACAGTTGATCACAGCTAGGGACAGTTGATCACAGCTAGGGACAGTTGGTCATAGCTAGGGACAGCTGATCAGTGCTAGGGACAGTTGATCATAGCTAGGGACAGTTGATCACAGCTAGGGATAGTTGATCACAGCTAGGGACATTTGATCGGTGCTAGGGACAGTTGATCACAGCTAGGGACTGTTGATCATGGCTAGGGACAGTTGACCATAGCTAGGGACAGTTGATCATAGCTAGGGACAGTTGATCACAGCAAGGAACAGTTAATCACAGCTAGGGACAGTTGATCAGTGCTAGGGACAGTTGATAACAGCTAGGGACAGTTGATCATAGCTAGGGACAGTTGATCAGTGCTAGGGACAGTTGATCACAGCTAGGGACAGTTGATCACAGCTAGGGACAGTTGATCATAGCTAGGGACAGTTGATCATGGCTTGGAACAGTTGATCATGGCTAGGGACAGTTGATCATGGCTAGGGACAGTTGATCAGTGCTAGGGACAGTTGATCACAGCTAGGGATAGTTGATCACAGCTAGGGACAGTTGATCATAGCTAGGGACAGTTGATCATGGCTTGGAACAGTTGATCATGGCTAGGGACAGTTGATCAGTGCTAGGGACGGTTGATCAGTGCTAGGGACAGTTGATCACAGCTAGGGATAGTTGATCACAGCTAGGGACATTTGATCGGTGCTAGGGACAGTTGATCAGTGCTAGGGACAGTTGATCAGTGCTAGGGACAGTTGATCAGTGCTAGGGACAGTTGATCACAGCTAGGGACAGTTGTTCAGTGCTAGGGACAGTTGATCAGTGCTAGGGACAGTTGATAACAGCTAGGGACAGTTGATCACAGCTAGGGACAGTTGATCAGTGCTAGGGACAGTTGATCAGTGCTAGGGACAGTTGATCATAGCTAGGGACAGTTGATCATAGCTAGGGACAGTTGATCAGTGCTAGGGACAGTTGATCACAGCTAGGGACAGTTGATCACAGCTAGGGACAGTTGATCATAGCTAGGGACAGTTAACCATTGCTTGGGACAGTTGATCATGGCTAGGGACAGTTGATCATGGCTAGGGACAGTTGATCATAGGTATAGACAGTTGGTCACAGCTAGGGACAGGTGATCATTGCTTGGGACATATGATCATAGCATGCTCATGCAGGACACTATATGATTAGACAGTATAACAAGCTCAGGACATTATAATACGGTCATACATGAAGTACTTACCTAAACACGTGAAGTTGGTAGAGAAATTCAACCGCGTACCGTTTTGTTTTTGAAAGTTTTTGAAAGTCTTTTACGGTTATAGGTGAGTTAGGTTCTTTTCAGGTTTAGTGATCTATTTAGATGAGTTTTTATGCAGATTTGCCGTTCGAGGTAGTTGACAACAAAATCACAGTGCACACAGACAAAGTGTACAACATAAATACCACTAAATAACGTTTAATTAACTGCTATTTAAAAAACTAATTAATGGTGACAACTTTGCGCACATTTAGTATTTGCACTCTTTATTACATGTATTGGTCTATGTACTGTTTTTTTGTACAAAGTATCGTACTTTTTATGATTCAATTTCCTAGAATTTAAAAAAAAATTGAATTGGCAAAAATTAGACTAGCTATTTTAACTATTTTTAATAGACAAATCATTTCAATCTTATTCAGAGCTGCTTCTTTTAAAACTTTATCAACTACTTACAACAAGGTTATTCTAACTTGGGAATATGGAAAGATGGGCTGTAAAATTTGAGACCTTCTAATATTCACTTCCTCAAAAAACAGCTGTCCACGGCTCCTTAAATTGCACTGTCAAACATTTTGTTGTTGCTGTTGTTAAGAGACCATTATAGGCCTAAAGGCTATTTCATCTGGATGGCTCACAATTTATATACTGCACATGTTCAATCTACATTTTTCATGAGCTGAACCCACATGGTTTATTGTCTTTACATTTTACTTTTAGTTCAACAGTGGGTACATCATAGTGCTCTAGCTTCACTGTGCTGATAAGAGAAGACACCTCCAAACATTTTTGTTGGTTGTTAAGAGGCCATTGTAAAGCCTAACCACAACTTCATGGCTCACAACTTATTTACTTCCCTTGCTCAATCTATAAAATTTTATTGATAACCGTCAATAATAAGAACTGTCATCAAATATTAATCAATAAATGGCCACAAATGATTTGGATATTGATTCAATTTCTATATTTTTAATTATTCTAATTTTTATAGATTATCAACATTATCAATGAATTATTCTGGGATTATCTTTCTGCTCCCTATATAGCCTCTCTAGATCCCACCCTGCTCTAGATGATTGTTGAAAAAAAAAAAAAAAAAAAAAAAAAAAAAAGAGGGAAAGTTACCATGCCACAGAATAAAGTTATATTTTGTGTATATTTTTTAGAATGGATGAAAAGACTACTAAAAAAGAACACCAGGAAGCCATCAAAGAAATACAACATAAGAAGAAAAAGAAAAAAGATAAACAAGTCAAAGAATTTTCAGTGGAAAAGTCTCCAAAGGACAAAAATGCCAATGAACACGACACCCTTGAAGACATAAGATCCATTAGTGATAAAAACCTAACTAAGAAAAAGAAAAAATCAAAAAAATACAAAAAAGAAATCACCAACTTGGATGTGTGCAGCTCCAAAAATGAAGAAGAAAAAAAGCAAAATAACAAAGATATTTCACTGCTCACAAAAACTGCAGAGAACAATGAAGATGACAGTAGTAATAGTGATGATAAGCAAAAGAAAACTAAGAAGAAGTCAAAAAAGATAGAGGATAACGGTCATAAGGACAAGGCAAAGAAAAAGAAGAAATATACAAAAAGTAGTAGCGATGAGAGTGATGACAGTGATACTCGAGATGAGAACAGGAAGAAAAACTGGAAAGATAATGCTGAAAAGAAAGAAAGAAAATCTAAGAAAAACAAGAAATATCAAAAAAGTAGTAATGATGAGAGTGAAAGTGATGACAGTGATACTGAGGGGGAGAAGGTAGCCAAGAAAAAAAAGAAAAAGAATGATGAAAAGAAATCAAAGAAAAAGAGGAAACAAAGAAAGAGTAGCAGTGATGACAGTGAAAGCAATGACAGTCATAATGAAGAGGACAAGGAAGTGAAGAAAAAAAAGAAAAAGAATGATGAAAAGATAGAAAAGAAATCAAAGAAAAAGAGGAAACATCAAAAGAGCAGTAGTGAAGACAGTGAAAGTGACTATAGTTCAGAGGAGGATGAACAGCCACGTAAAAAGAAACAAAAACACCAGAAAAGAGAGAAAAATGACAGTGAAATAGACAAGGCCTGTAAGAAGAAGGAAGAATCTAAAGATAAAGACACCTCTCCTCAAATCTCATCTAGACCTTCCTTTGGAAATCAGGTAAGACTATAAATCAATCAATTTACACCAATGAATTATTCAATCAATAGCCATTGCATACACACCTATACATGGATAAAGCAAGTATTCATGCATACCAAACAAGTTATCAATTTGCACCATGTAATATTACTAGAAGTATAAGCAAAAAAGCTTCAGTAACTTGTAACCTTGTAAGGATTTTGTAAAGAAAGAAACAGCCAGAGGGTAACCTGGAAGAAAAAGAATAGTTTTTAATGATGTAGTGCACGTTAAAACGCATTTCTCAGTGCAATACAGATTAATAAAACAATAAAATTTTGTGCTTTAACATTAGTTTAATAAGTCCCTTGATTAACTATGCTTTAAGATGACACTTCAATGCTTTGTGCACATGCTGCAACTAACTTGGATACAGACTGACATATTAATTTCTTATGATCTTATCTTCAGTTCAACAACTGGGGCAATGCATCTTTTGAAAGTGAGGAACGCAAAGAGAAGTTTCTTCGTTTGATGGGAGGATTTAAAAAGGCAAGCAATGTTGAGTCAAATCCAACTTCATCCCAGCCAAAGACACTATTTGGGGCAATGTCCAAGAGTCAGGAAACATCATTAAACACAGCTTTAGAAAACCAATATCAGCGTGCCTTCGACTTTACTAGGAAAAGCAGAGGCCGAGGTTTAGGTTATGATCCAGATCTCGATCCAGAAAACAAAACATTTTATATTGACAAAGAGTCCAAGTCAACAAAATTTTGAATGGTCTAATACCAAGTATTCTGTATTTTTATTTTTTCTTGAGGTCAGTTTACTAGTCAAATCTCAAATATGTCAAGTTCAATCAAAACAATAGATAATAGCTGGAATTAAATTTGATGCATGTGAAATTCAACTTATAAACTATACATAATCTGTCAATCCTGTGAGCAAAGGAATTGTTTTCCACTGGATAAAGTTATCCACTCTAATATCTCTAGAAATTATCTGCTATTATCTAGCTGGGATTTATCCAGTGGATGCTCCATCCAGTCTTTACACAAACTGCCCCAAATATTTTTTTATTTTTTTAAAAAAAAGCATCCTCTCCTCACATGGTACAATCCCACTTGTATGTTAACCTTCTCATAGTACTCTAAATGGCAGTCTAAAACCATTCCTAGAGACCAGTTGTTTTGTTGTGATGAAATAAATAACTTGAAAATAATCAGTTTGTTAACTGACAGACTGCATTCTATTGGAATCTAATTGGAAGGGTAAATAATCGTGTGGTAATTTGTTTGAGATAATGCTAGTCATTAAAAAAACTGCCTTCCGTGTACCAAGGTATAATAGTCTGTGTAAATAGCTGTTATGGTTTGCCCCCTAGTCAATTGATTCCCTTGATTGTCGTGACTGGAGAAGCAGGAAACTGTTGTTTACTTGGGCTTATAGCAACAGTAGCAAGGGTCTATTTTCTTGTAATAGCTTTTCAAAATTTATCTGTGCATTTGTGTGCTCGCATCATGGCACACACTAATGTTCACGTCTGCCCCTTAAGTTGTTGACCTTGCTTATGTTGAATGTAAGAATGTCCCTTCCCCTGGGCGAAAGGTTGGTCTTTCTTTGCAATCACTCGACAGAGAAAGACTGGGTACAAGAAAGAGCTTCAAGGCGAAGCTTCTAGAGCTTCTACTGTTTCCAGCTTGAGATGATCAAGTTAAACTTTTAGTGGTATTTCTTTACATTTGATTTGTTCTTATGAATGTGCTGCAAAAATCTCACAGTACAAAAAACAGGTTAGTGGAAGGCAATCATTTAACTATTTATCCGAGATGACCACTGAAAAATCCCTGAAAATTGGTCTGTGTAGTCGTGGCGTCTCTTTAGGGCAGGGTGGGCCTTGGCAACATAAAAACTTCTTAAACTATGCATTTTAATATAAACGTATTGTCAATTTGACTCTATAAAAGCACACAGACACAAACTCACAATATATTTTTGGAAGGTTATTTATCGACCACAAGTTTCAGTCCAGGTATTAAGGTATTTGCCTCCGTTATTCTTCTATCGCCATTAAAATGTCATAAACTTCCATCTTGTATTATTCGAGCTAACCATAGTTAACATTAACTATGAGCTAACTTTTACACCTAAGTTGGATTTAAGTTAGTTTTATTACAGCTAGTTTATCGCGTTTTAAAGTAAAGTCATATTTTGAACTCCTTACTAAATCATCCGAATAGAAGTGCAAACTAACTTTTCATGGGTACTCAGACCGGTAGTTGCATGGACAGCAGCGCAGCTTGCAGATAACATAATTGTTGGACACTTGAATTTCGCAGTTTTACATCCAAAATTTGTCGTGCAACACAAAGCCCCAAAGAGAAGATGAACAAATACAAATACTTGAATTGTATATAGATCCAAATTTTGAAAATGAATTTCCCCTATTTTGATATTGTTATAATTTACACCGGAATAAATCTAAAATGTCTACCTTGCTTGGTATAGATTTATCAAATTTCTGAAAAAGACCGTTCTGTTGGTGTGCTAGCTGAAGCCATAAATCCCAAATGATCAAAATATTACACTTCCTGAATCGCCAGTGAATGTTTTACCCATCCTTACAGAGGTGTCTTTTGAGAAATCTCTTCCACATAGAGTACTTTTTTGAAATTTGTGACACAAAATTAACATAAAAGTATACCTGTTCAAGACTCACTACAGAGTGATTTTTGTAACTTATAATCATAAAAAAACAATTTAAAACAAGCATTGTCAACTCTAATGATAATAATAATTGTTATAATAATTATAATTATTATCAATGTATTTATTTCATAAATATAACTAAATAATGTTTTAATTACTAGATGAGAATGCAAGGCAAGATATTCTGGTTTGCTTTAGCCATCGTTATCCAAACATTTCTGTTATTTTTCTGGTATGGTCTACATAATCACCATAAGACATGTTTACCACAATCAAAGGATAGCGACAGATCATCCAATGCAGACTTGGCAAGGCTATCAGAAGAAATAGATTGGAGTACAGTAAAGAAAAAACCTCAAGTGACAGAGTTGCACGACAAATGGGTGGTGATAACAACTATTAATTTGCCTACGGATGATGTGAAGATGTTGGCCAGTATGGAAGGATGGAAGGTTGTTGTTGTGGGCGACACAAAAACTCCTCCATCTTGGAGGTAAGTTTGAATACATATATCTTTAAAATACCTCGTACTAGTTTTGATATGGATATGTTATCATGTGTACATCCTACAGTATGTTTGCATTATGTTTCATTAAATTTCCTCAACATGTCAATCATTTAATACAATTATTGTTGACATTGATCATTCCTTTTAACTTTTTAACAATTTTAGTTTGCATTGAATCAGATGTATTTTTTCATCCATCCATTGTTTGATCATTATTGTCATCTCAAATCAACTATTGTGTACAATGTTCTAAAAGCTTATCTTTTAATCCTTTAGCCATCCCAACTGTATTTTCCTCAACATTGAAGACCAAAAAAAGCTTGGATATCGCATTGTGGACTTTCTTCCTTACAAGAGTTATGCTCGTAAGAATATTGGATACCTCTATGCTATACAACATGGCGCTAAACAGATTTACGACACTGATGACGACAATCATCCAATATCAGGAAAGCTCTCATTCTTTGACAAAGATACTGGTGAATTTTATGTCTATAGCACACAGGCCAGAGCTGTCAACCCATATTCACACTTTGGACAGGGTACAATATGGCCTAGGGGGTACCCCCTAGAGAATATATCTGATCCTACAGAACATGTTTTTGACAAGTGTCAGGGGGTACAAACTACAATACAACAGGGTGTAGTTGATGGGGACCCTGACGTGGATGCTATATTCAGACTTACAAGAAAAGATAAAAATGTTCGTCTTGATGTGAAGTTTGACCCAAAGGTTCATCCAGTCCTGCTCCCCCCTGGAACCATGGCTCCTTTTAACTCGCAGAACACTTTCTTCCTATACAAAGGATTATGGGCCACCCTTTTACCAATAACCACAGCATTTAGAGTGTGCGACATCTGGCGTGGCTATTTTGCACAGAGGCTGATCTGGGAGATTGGTGGCTATTTGTCATTTTTCCCACCCAATGCTGTTCAGGTCCGAAGCGCACATGATTATCTGTTGGATTTTATTGATGAGAAAGATCTTTACCACGATGCTGGCAGGCTGGTTAGGTTTCTAACCACTTGGAAATCTAACAAGAAAGACTTCTTCAATCGAGTTTTAGAACTTAGTGTAGCTATGGTAGAAAACCAGTTTTGGGGAGAGAAAGATGCATTGTTAACAGAGGCATGGCTGCAAGATTTAGTAAGTGTGGGTTACAAGATCCCACAACTCCAACCAACACCTAAGAAGTGTGAAAAAACTACAGAAACAGGAGTAGCTTTAAAACCAAAGAAACAGCCAAGCTCTTACTTAGGTAAAGGAAAGTCTCTTGTTGAACTTTGAATGACAGTATATGTTAGTATTAATTTTGAACATTGTTTTCTTATTCTGAGAGGTGCACAGTTAATACACAGCCAGAAACATGTGGCGGATTGGGGAATGTTTATCACATTAATGGTTGCAACAAATGCTTTATGCAAATACTTCAGTAATGATCCAATTGATTTTTATTGAAATGTTTCGGACGAGTGTGAAATGCTGCTATTACAATGTAGTGGACCCAGTGCTTATAAATAGAGAGAAATGACAAAATAGTGGAATGACAATTACAAAGATAATTTACTATTTATAGTGGGTTTCAATAACCTATTAAATACATTTTAATACAATACACGTTCACACACGTTACATATACATGCCAAAATACTTCAATGTCAGTCTGAAAGTTTTTGGTGAAGTAAGTAAGATAGACTCCCAGTTACAATATCTTTTCCCCACTTGGAACTATTGTAATCTTACTGTACATGTCGCATGACCTCATTTCCCGTGAGGCACACTCTATAAAGATGATTGTCATACATAATATAAATGTGTATTTCTGATTAGAAGTTGAGTGCAAACATTAAATGTATGCAACAGTTGTCACTATTTAGTAGTAAATAGCACTAATTAAACAAAAGAAAACAATAGAATTAGCATAAAATAGCACTATTTAGTGGTTTTTATGTTGCACACTTTTAGTGCGTGCACTCTAAAGTGCAAACAATAAATCCTGTGAAACACTAATTACTATTTAGAATTTGCATGACATTGCACTATTTAATATTACTAAAGTTTCATGGATAAATTGTTTGTACTCTCAGTATCATCACACATAATTTACACAGTTTCAAAATATAAACATGTTTGGAGTTTTAGAAGCAATTTATAACATTTGAATTTGTGTTTTGTCAGAGGTATATCTATGCAGCTTCGCCTTATATCTGCCGATAAAACACTCATTCTCATTTTATGAATACTAGAATATGTCATGGGTATTGATTTGTTTTGAAAGACACTCATTAATTATTAAGGGATTTTAAAAAGATGTATAAACAATATTGTTTTATTTTGAGTATTGAAAATGCTCTGTATTTATAAAAGATATTGCGAAGTACTACATATCTGTTGTTATGAATTTAAGCCTGGTTTCCATTAATCAACAAAACAATCACACCATTCTGATCGTACCAACAGGAAAAGTGTTTCCATATAATCATAAACAATTGAAATGGATTGAAACAGTTCCTAGGATCAAAGAACTTTGGTTTCCAATTATATAATCTAATTTTTTTCCTCAATCGTTTGTTACAGTTCTCGATTGTTTTTAATATACATGAAAACGAGGCTTTTCTAATTGTACAACAGGATAGATGTACAGGTGTATAGATTAATAATTAATTCACGCTTTCAATCGCACTCACCTTCCAATCGCCAAGTGCTCTCCCAGCCCTCACAAGGGATCATGGCCTCCCACAGGAAGCCTGTGTTCTTCATAAAATGCATAATGCACTGAAAATTTTGATATCTAATAAGTGTTTTGGCAAACTCGTATCCAGTTGCTTCATATTGCTCGTGCAGAGCACGCACGAAGATTGGAGAATTGATGGGAGTAAAGGACTATTGCCAGGAATTGTGGAAAGAACTTTACAAGTGCTTTTCCATGCCCCAGTACGCAGGCAAGTGACAACTGCATATGAGTCTGTATTTTAGGAATTGTTGTAAACATACCAGATATTTTTGCACTTTTAGCTAATCTAATAATAATTATTTTTAAAATAGTTAAAATTGCTGTCAGGTTTTATACTGAATAAATATGATAGTTAACTTATTATGATTATTATCCCATTTCAAAATGGAACTTTCAATGCCTTAGTGCAATAAAATTCCTAGTCTTATTTGGTTATATACCATTATCTGCCCCCCTCCCCCCAACCCTCAACAAAAATTGTAATCACCTAACCTATTTTCATTTCTTGAAAAACATTTTATAAATATTATTCAGATTTATGTCTGTTCAGGCTCATTAACTCCAACTTTGTTGTTTGTTTTCTTCTGCATTTCTTTCTCGTAATCCCGTACATCCTGTATATCCATTTCTATGAAAGAAAAAAAAGAATGAGAAAATCTTGGAACTATTTGAACCTACAGAATATTTACTGGTTATACAAATATTGCAACTGGAGCTATATTTTACTATGCCATAATACATGTACACATACTCTTTACAAGCTTTGAAGAAAGTGGCATGTAAAGGATTGTATAACGTTAAGTTTGCACAAAAATATTTGGTTAAATTAGTAAGACAACTTAGAATTTGAGTCATCAGTTCTTACAAATTTTGTGGGTCACCTCAACCAAATATTTTCACATACAGCTCTAAAATGTTTAAAATAACTGATTTGTACTATTGTCTATGGTCTGAGATCTTACAAAATCCAGAACAAAACTTACCATACCACAGGTCAATCCAAGCAAAAGCTTGTCTATGTCCAACCAAAAGTATATCTTGAACAACCTAAAAAACAGTGCCAATCAGTATGATTGTGTTGTACTGCACAGTGAAAAGTAAAATGTCGACATTGTATATTCAGGCTGGTGAAGGGGTTTCCTGTGATCCGTGATTCGACCTATATTTATGCCGTGATCTGTGAAAACCAGAAAAAACATGCCGTGAATCATGATTTTAGCAATTATATGTAGTGAAAAAACTAAAAACAATCTTGCAAACCTCGTCCTTATCTCTGGCTATTTCCTACTAGCCTAAGACAAACAAAAAACCTTGAGCTGACTTGACACCTGAGATCCCATTGCTTTAAACTCTTAGGGCCCAGTTATATGACGTGAGCCAGCCCGGTTTAGCGGGCTGGTTTCTTTTGTGTTCAAGCTATCAGAGCATAAGAACAAAAGAAACCAGCCCGCTAAACCGGGCTGGCTCTTTTCATATAATTGTGCCCTAACTGGAATAAGTTATCATATATTGTTTGTTTATTGATATCAAATTCCACCCTCGTGGCTCTACTTGCTTGCTTGCTGGCAAACATGGATAGCTCCACGACTACTGTTACTGTTTTTGTGTATCTGTATTCTTACTCTGCTGGAAAGAGTGCCATTCAGATATACCAATTTCTGCAGTGAAACACAAATCTTTCTCAGAGTTTAGCTAGGAAGCATCGATTGAATTTCGACAAAGTCGAAGACGAGTCCAAAAGACGAATAAAATAGACATAGAAAAAAAAGCAAATGCAAAAGTTTGTGATTCATGAAATGCCTTTTTTTAATGCCGTGATCTGTGAAATTAGCAAAAAATCGTCAGTGATTCGTGAACGGTACCCCCCCTTCCCCAGCCTGTATATTCCATACAGATCGGCCGCTCATATTGTATATATTACAAATAAATTATACCTTGTGTACATAGCTTTCTACTCGTTGACTTAGACCCCAGACGTCAAATGCAACTTTGACTAATTTATATGAACACATGATAGGCTGTTGATTTTCCTGAAAAAGGAGACACAAAAAATGTTATCAGCAGACAAACAAATTGACAGTGGTCTGTAATGAATATAAAAAGCAAAGATGTGGTTGGCATAGAAATGTAATAATTTCATTCTAAAGTCTCAGTGGCAACCACATATTTGCTTTCTTCTAACCCAGCTTTGCATCCTATAAAAATGCCAGCTCTATGCTTTGTTAGTAGTAAGTAATTATTTAATAATAGGTTTGGTGTATGAAATATCACATGCTCTCGAAGAGATTCAAACTCACATCTAGGTTAGCAAATCGGACTAGAATACCAAAGACATGGATTTGAATCCTGCCAAGAGCATATGATATCTTTCTCTTATTCTTTATTGCTATACTTTGTTAATTTAGAAACATGAAGAATGCAATGGTTTGCTCACATCTTCTGTAAGAGATCAAGGTCCTTCAGAAATTCTACTCATGGTGACTTTGCAATGATATCTGGCACAGACTTGCTTCTACTCGTAATCAATCGATGATCAAAGGCCTAGTCAACCCATCAATCATATTATTTGGTATTCTGCTTCAGCTTGATTTCATTAACTTATTAAGGAGTTTCCTTACACTGATTACACTTATTACTGTAAAACGTTCTACAAATAATTGTGTATTATATCCATGTCGGGTTTTAGGCATATTATATATCACACTGATTCCATAAGTCATAGTTTTCACTCTTTTGTATTTGGGAGGTCACACACAAGGAGCAAAAAAAAAACTGACAGAGAGTGCTTTATTTCTTCAGTTGATAAAGCACAGCAAGCAAGTTTTTATTCCTCTTATAAAATACAAATTGACAAAGGAGAAGCAAGAAGTCAAAAATAGCTGACATTTGTTCCATATTCAAACGTGTGCGTGCTTTGTGCTCTCATAAAGCATTTGACGAATTGACCATTCAGAGCCTGCGGTGTATATTAGTTATTTTATAACTGTCCACTAAAACAAAGTAATGAAAAAATCATTCTGGTAGTTTCTTTTGAGACTGATTTAGTCCACTTTGTGCTTACCCTCCATCCTGGTTGTAAGGGTCCTCTTCCAGTGACCTTGGATTTGAAATGACGACAGTCCTAACAATAAGTGACAATTATTAAATAACCACTAACCATCAAAACTGCAATTAATCAATAATCTTTATAAGTGGGGGGTGGTAGGCAGAATTGTGGGGGGGGATAAAGATTTTTTTAGAAGCCTGGTTGGGGGGGCACCATATTAAATAATTCTGTTTAGAAGGAGGTTAGGGATTTTGTGAATCGTAATAGGAGGGGTTGAGATATCATTACTGAAATGCTAGGGGGAATGGATAATGTTTGCAGACCGCTACATGAAATTTTGTCAGATCCTCCTCCTTCCCCATGTGCTAATAAATGAAAGCCCCCCCCTCAAGGATTGAATGTTGATATCAAAGAATGTAGTTGACATCCATCTTACCTCTTCAGGGACATAGTATTTTTCAGGGACAGGATCATAAGCAATATCAACATGTATAACTTCTCTGGCATTTGTTAAATCATCATCAAGGTTAAAACACTGAAAACAAAATAATTTCAAGCAATGTTAAGAGAGATTTGAAAGATATGATGTCAAACTAATTAACAGTGAACATCTTCAAGCTGTAACAATATATAACAATTGAGTAATAATGATAATAATGATAATGAATTTATAAAGCGCTTATACAGGTCAGTTCTAAGCGCTGAAGGAACATCTAAATAAACACACAAACAAGTAAACGAACATACAAACAAACAAACAAACACAATAATACAAACATTACATATTAAAGGTTAGCTTAAATAAAAATGTCTTAAGTATGTCTTAAATATGGTGATATCAACAGATCAGAATGCTTACATTTTCGGTACATCCATTATCATTCAGGTATTTTGTTTCAACTCGAATATAAAATCTTGGTAAAAAAGAGCACTGAAATAAAGATCAAAATAATAGTTGAAGTTTTAAAAACAAAAAGTCACAGAAATCAATACAAAAGAATAGACAATTGAAATAAATAGTAAGTTGAGATTATTTTTATAAATCATCATTATTAGTACGACATAAAATCAAAATTTGAAGGGTTAGTAAGCTAGTGTCATCTCAAGAATAGCCAGACACTGATGGTCAACCAGATGTCAAATTTTAGAACAAAATTAAAATTTACTTACATAGTATTCTTTCAGACCAAAATCAAAGTGAAGAATAAGTCAACAAATATGAAAAATAAACACAACATTTAATTTAGCAGGCATTTGAATGTGCTTGTTCATTAAAATATAAAAACAAAAATTAAAACTTTGTCTGGACAAACATGTTCTTTACTTTACTTAATTGCCCTGCAGGAGAAATTTCAAGTGAAGTTTAAGAGAGATCTTTCTCTCTCACTCTTATAAAATATTAAATTGTTCAAAAAGCTGGGGGAGGGGTGGTATTGTCTGTCCTGTGCTGGAACTTACCAGTTATTGTAAATGGGTAATAATTCCATGCTTTTTCAACTATGTAGAAGAATCTTGGAATATAAGATCTTACCCATGCAGGTAGTTTACTAAAATACAAAATTAACACAGTGAAAATACTATTGATTGATCCATGCACTATTTTATTTTATTTATTTTCATTTCAATCACTTTGCCAGGGAAATGGCAGGAATATAGACACAGGGCATCCCCTCCCCCCCCCACAATGACCTTATTTTATTATGACGTCACATCAAAACAAATCTATTGTTTCAACGCTAAGAATCATGGTCACTAGAAGGGATACAGCATGTTCAATTTGATTTAACATAGGCTAAAAATCTATTTATAATAAAAGACCAAAATATATGTTCAAGTGCAAAGCAAAATGTGCTAAAGGAAAACTATTTAGCCCAAAATAGGTCTGTTCTTATTCATGTATTACAAACCATGACGTCATAGTGAAATTGCTTGTCAGTATACCCTTAAAAGTGAAAACTTAAGATAATTATAGTAAAGGTAAATAATTACACAATTGATGCTAGAAAAAAAAAATGGCAAAATGACATACAAACAGCCGGTCAAAAATATATCAACATAAAAATTAAACCATGAAATAGCATGGTCAACAAGACTTGACTACCAGCATCATCATCATTACCATCATCATCATTGCCATTATCATTATCATCATTGCCATTATCACCATTGCCAGTATCATTGTCATCATCATCACTGTTATCATCATGACTGCCATCACAAATATCAATACCTTGATAAATATACTTGTTTTTCAGTATACTGTCCAGTTCCATACTTTTCATCTTCACAAGGTTCATTTTTGACTACATGTACACCTTCTCCTGAATCACTCTGTTCATTGCTATGTCTGTTTATCATATATAATTGACCAATACGATACTGCAGATAAAAAAGGACATTAATAGAATGAAAAACACCATTCATCATGACAGTATGTAAGAGGGGAACATTGCAAAAATATAGGACAACACGGTAAAGCTGCAAGAAAAACGGTACACTGCATCATACACCACTTTCATAAAATCTAACAACGACCAAAAATGATTTCTTAAGATTGGTTCTATCCTGAATACGTTTAGTACAACTACGTCAAAGATCTGTTGGAAATAGACACTTGTGAATATTTTTGAAGCTTTTTACAAAATTTCAACAAAGTTATGGAGGAATGAAAATGCAAGGATTTGTATGGAATTTTTTGCTGAGGCCTTTGTAGCCTCATTTTGGTTTTTTTTTGGTCATCTCAAACTCTTATAACTTTAAGGAGATTTTACCTTTTTCTGTCAAACTTTCAGAAATTATTTTGAGCTTTGATAGGTATGTTTTTAAAATATTTCCTTTCAACAAAACTGTTTTTAACAATAATATGTTAATTAGTTTTGGCCATATTTGAAAGTTGTGTATTACCACAACTTTTTTTGTCAAAAAGATTTCCATTTACAATGATATCACGTTGGAAAGAGAAGCAGCTTACAGTAAAAAATGTCATGCCTACCAACTTGACAAAAATTAAATGATTGAATAAATGAACGAAAAGATAAATGAATAAATGACTGATTGCCAAGTGCACACTACAAGAAATAATGAAAAATGGACATCCACATGTAAAAATAAACATGCAGTAAAAAATATATATAATACTAGTAATACTAAACCTTACTTCTGGCTATTTGTATAATATTAAATTCTCGATTCCACAAGGGTCAATAAATAACGAGATTTCATACTTTTCACCATATGCAAATCTGATTTTTTTTATGGACTGTTGATATAATATATAAGAGTTTAAACTTGAAGTGCAAATAACACATCTGTGAAATATGAAACTTTTCGCAGCTTTCTCAAAATATAATTAAATTCTGCGAAATTAATCGGTGTCCTTGAAATTATTTTATGTGTAATGCCACATAGAAAAAAGAACACGACTTTACTTAATCAAATTAACACAGAAAAAATAAACAAAACAAAAAAAACAGATTTAGTATTATATAATTAATCACTGTGTTTACAAGAAATCTACCACAAATCTAATTGCAATTTATAAAACAGCCATTGATCAAATAGCAATTATAACAAAATATATGATTTTTTTGCGTTATTTAAAGTAATATGTTCCTCGGAAATCTTAGCTTTTCGAAGCTTATAAAAAAGTGTTTAGTTTTTCATGATATGTAACTTTATAATAGGTAAGTTCTCAAATCAATATTAATTTTTAATGCGGTATTTAGTTAGAGATCCGGCCATACGAACATTGTTATCGACTATCCTTTTGTCCATTCAAAACTTTCAATAAAAAAACAAACAAAAGTAAAATCTGTCAAATATATAAATATCTTATACAATTTATCTAGCCAGGATTTCAGTGGTAAAATGAAAAACAATTCTTGTTCCGGGATAATCACGTACAGTCGAACCGAAAATCACTTTGAAAGTTAATCCCAAACTTGCAAGAAATTCCCTAAAAAAATCTTATGGTTATAGACTATTCATACAGTAAGTGACATCATACCTCATCAACAGTCAAAGGCATACTGATGCGATATTCTTTGACTAACATATTTAGAGTAGAGAATTTCACTTCGTAAAACCATCACAAACTCTTGACAAACTACTGCTCCATTTGCTGAAACACGCTTGGTTACCTAGTCAACCGTGAAATGATGCTTGGAGTCTGGGTTCGTCACTCAAGACCACATCCATGATCATCCAACACATCCATCCAGCTACCTCCCGTCCTGACTCGTCGGGACTTTCTCCCCAAGGTCTTATTTCTTAAGTGCCAGAGGGCAGGAACTTGGGAAATTTAAGGGCGGGGAAAGGGGTGTCATGTGGTGCAGAATAGTCAAGACAAATACCCTGGATTATTACCATGGGCACTTTAAACTTTCATCTATGTTTTACATTGATTTACCAAGTTGCTACGCAACATGAAGGTTTATAAATCAATAGGGATCCTTTGCTCATTTTCCCCCATAATCCCTTTATAAGAGTTACATTAGGACTTCACAAAGGTTTATTTTTATCCTGAATCCTGTTCCCTCTTTAGCTCATTTTCTGAATCCCACTTTTAAAACAAGGCTAATCCAATGGCCATCCAAACCAATGGTGGACCCTCTTTCAACAGGTCCCATATTGGTGGTTTTCATTCATTCCCAGGAGAGTGAGTGGAACAAAGGATCCACCATTCACGGTGGTGGTTTTCAACCATTCCCAGGAGAGTGAGTGGAACAAAAGGGTCCACCAGTCGAAACAAGGATGTCAAGGCACTGGGAATTGAACTTTTGGCCTCTTGTACAGAAAGCCACTCACTAGCCAACTGTGTCATCCCTTGTTCCTTTCACCAGGACTGTGGAAAACATCACCCAAGTGGCCTGAGGGACTTTTAGATAATGGTGGTGATTATGATAATAATTCAATACAAAAAACTTCTAAATGCTTTGAAATTCAGTAATTTGCAAATAAAGAAGGAAAATGTTTCCTTAAAGTATGTTGGCATGCATGATTTGGATGAAAACGTTTCCCTTAGATCACCAGCTGATCATTTTTTAGTATTATTACTGTTGCTGTTTGTGAGCAGTGGATTATGTCCATCCAGTATTATAATATACACCAAAATGATTCAAATTAATCTAACATTTTATTTGAGATAAAAAAATGAATTTATTGTGGATATTTTGACCCTCCGCTAGGATATTCACATTGACCTTGCTTTGCTTTTGTGGTTTGTATGGGATTTTCTCCACTTGTTTACATGGTTCATAATCACATTGATAATGGTCTTGGAATTCTTCAAAAGAGCTAAATCTGCACTGTCTGGAAGAGTCAGCTGTTCCATTCCAGGACTATAAAATTTCTCTATCTTTTGTTTAGTTGAGAGCCACTCCTGAAGAAAGCAAAACAAAATAATTATTCCATTGTCAATAAGTAGTTAGGGCGGACTTCATTCTCTGAATCCAGGTTTTGTTGTTTAGCAATGCAGTCTTTTTTTATGTCACAACAAATATTTATTTCTTTACAAAATACCTCTTCTAAATACATTCAATATGGTCATAACAATAATTCCATTAGTTCATCAGTCATCACCATCATCAATACCAGCACCATTGTGACCAATTATAATTGTCATTATCAATATTACACTGTTCACCCTGTTCAGCGGGTCATCATGAAGTATCTTGAAGCTCATTTATAATATTGGTTGAACAGACAATAGTCCTTTGACATGTCTTTTTAAAATGACCAATGAACCCATTGAAACATATTGTTCTCTACAGCCAATCAAAAATGACATTCAAAACACCCGCGTCGCTTCTGTGTTCAGCATTTAAACATTGATCATCAGTTTAGTCCTTATCTTTACAATCATGGTATTCATTATTCAAATATTGATATGACAGGCAGCCCAAGCTCATTATCTGTCATTATTTATAAAAATCATTTCAGTCTTAAACTTGAACTAAATTAAGAATAATGAGTTTGGGCTGCCTGTGTTGATATACACCTAATTCAAAAAAACATTGTGGGAGAGAAGAATGCTGAATGCTGATAGTCAAATGACAATTATCTGCATTGCAGAAACAAAAGGTAAGAAACAAAAATATGATAATTTAACTATTATAATAACAATGGCTGATAAAAAGTGTCAAGCAATTGAATGGACTAGTTTCACTTAGAGGTCATGTGATTTTTTTAAATGATTGTATTGTTAGTTACCTTATTGAGTGGGTCAATGGGTGTCTTACTATATGTTTTACTTGTAAGCACCGTAATTCCTATACGTCCTGGGTTAAATCTCTTAAACTTTGACAATGTTCTCATCTGTGAGAGACTTTCATTTGCAAAGTAATACTCATCAACAGCAGAGCTCAAGTGTGCAGGCTTGCACATCAAATACTTCTGTCTAGCTACAACATCTTTAGAAACAAGTTTCTCGTTGAATGGAATCTTCATCAAGTTGAAGATAAATCCTAACCTTGAAATTCCTACAGCAGCACAAAACTGTAGTATTTGATATGATGAAATGTGGCTACTAAGCCAGACATTGGTCCAAGGATCATCATGACCAGAATTGAACAATCCCTCTATCAAAGGGTTAATTAAAACAAGCCCAGAAACATCATCTTCAAATAACTGTGCATAAAATCTTGCATTAACCGCACCAAGTTCTGCACCAACTAAAATAAATGGTTTTGATTGACTGCTTGAACCTGTGAAAAGTCTGTGGAAGTCATCGACCATTCTTTCTGTTGTCGAAGGCTGTCCATGATTTGTAGCTTTTTCTGCTGATTTATTGGCATAAGGGCGATCACTGAAACCAAGCCCTGCTCTGTCGTAGAAACACACCCTGGTTGACTTGGCAACAACTGGTGCAATTAGTGTCCATGCATCTGATGACATTCCTGTTGGTGCGTCAAGTATCACTGTGGGTTTGCCATTACCTATACAGCTCATGAATATCTTTTGACCTTTTCCAATGTCATAAAGCTCACCTAAAAAAAAACACCCACCAATTGAATATATTAATGAATATACACATAAACCTTATAATTGAATGGTATTATCTTCACAAATTCTGGATAGCGCTATCCACTGGATAAATCACTGTCTAGGAGATAAAGTATACAGAAATCTAATGGAGTGGGTAACTTTATTCTAAAGTAAAACAAACAAAATTACAAATACCTGGCGGTTTGAGACCAATTGCTTCACGAAATAATGCAGCATGATTGAGAAAAGCTGGCACAAAAATCACCAACAGAATGTACTTTAATATACCCGAACAACGTCCTTTGCTTGCTTCTTCAGAGTCAGTATTGCTTTGTGTTTGAGTTTTGCCTACAGCTTGTTTTGGAGGGTCAATCTGTAAAACAATATATCATAAAAATGGAATAGATACAAGAAACATTCAAAACTATGCTATGACCTGTCGTAAAATGACAGTGTGAGCAAAGGAACATTAAACTGAAGCAAATAAGAAATGTACGAAAGACATAAAGAAAGAAGGTTGGAGGAAAGGAAGGGATTGGGAATAAATGAAGTAAAAAAATGAAGAAATGACAAAGATAAAGAGAAGGCTAACTTTTGTGCCTAATTTATAGAAAAAAAACACGAGGAAAGCAAAACAAAATAATTTTAGAGGAGGGCGCTATATATATAAAATACAAGATACAGATATAATTTAATATAGACAAAACAAAAACACTAATAACAATAACAAGCCCGTGCATCAAAATCAAAGTTTAAAAATACCTTTCTTTATGAAATTTAAAGTAAAGTTTACCCCTACTTTAATTATAAATGAAGTTCGGTGTTAAGTTACATAATTTTTTAATAAAATACTAGCCTTTCTTGGTGATTTTTCAGAGTCATTTTGCCTCAATTTTCTCTTTGTTGCTACCATCTTGCTTTCTTTCAAAATACACACGTGCATGTTATAATCACGTGACTTGTATAATCGGACCATAACAGCTAGTCAGCGGTTAAATTGTTCAGCAAAAAAACCGGTAGGTACTTCACATATGATAACTATAATGTCCTGAACATGTCTTTGCCTATGTATGTGTTTGCTATGATCATCTATGCTCATTAGCAGTCCTTGGTTATGATTATATGTCCTAAGCTATGATTACATATCCTTAGCAATGATTAGATGTCCTTCGCTGTGATTAGATGTGAGTAGCTGTCCTTAAGTGTGAGTAGATGTCCTTAGCTGTGAGTAGCTGTCCTGAGCGGCGAGTAGCTGTCCTTAGTTGTGAGTAGCAGTGATTAGCTGTCCTTCGCTGTCATTAGATGTGAGTAGCTGTCCTTAGCTGTGAGTAGCTGTCCTGAGCTGTGAGTAGCTGTCCTGAGTGGCGAGTAGCTGTCCTTAGTTGTGAGTAGCAGTGATTAGCTGTCCTTCGCTGTGATTAGATGTGAGTAGCTGTCCTTAGTTGTGAGTAGATGTCCTTAGCAGTGAGTAGCTGTCCTGAGCTGTGAGTAGCTGTCCTTAATGGTGAGTAGCAGTGATTAGCTGTCCTTAGCTGTGATTAGATGTGAGTAGCTGTCCTTAGCTGTGAGTAGATGTCCTTAGTTGTGAGTAGCAGTGATTAGCTGTCCTTAGCTGTGAGTAGATGTCCTTAGCCGTGATTAGCTGTCCTGAGCTGTGAGTAGCTGTCCTTAGTTGTGAGTAGCAGTGATTAACTGTCCTTAGCTGTGAGTAGATGTGAGTAGCTGTCCTTAGCTGTGAGTAGATGTCCTCAGCTGTGAGTAGCTCTCCTGAGCTGTGAATAGCTGTCCTTATCTGTGAGTAGCTGTCATTAGCAGTGAGTAGATGTCCTTAGCAGTGAGTAGCTGTCCTGAGCTGTGAGTAGCTGTCCTTAGTTGTGAGTAGCAGTGATTAGATGTCCTTCGCTGTGATTAGATGTGAGTAGCTGTCCTTAGCTGTGAGTAGATGTCCTTAGCTGTGAGTAGCTGTCCTGTGCTGTGAATAGCTGTCCTTATCTGTGAGTAGCTGTCCTTAGCAGTGAGTAGCTGTCCTTAGCAGTGAGTAGCTGTCCTTAGCTGTGATTAGTTGTCTGTAGATTTGAGTAGCTGTCCTTATCTGTGAGTAGCTGTCCTTAGCAGTAAATAGCTGTCCTTAGCTATGAGTAAGTGCCCTTAGTTGTGAGTAGCTGTCCTCAGCTATCAGTAGCTGTCCTTAGCAGTGATTAGCTGTCCTCAGCTACGATTACATGTCCTTAGCCGTGAGTAGTTGTCCTGAGCTGTGATTAGCTGTCCTTATCTGTGAATAGCTGTCCTTAGCTGTGATTAGTTGTCCGTAGCTGTGTGTAGCTGTCCTTAGGTATGATTAGCTGTCCTGAGCTGTGAGTAGCTGTCCTTAGTTGTGAGTAGCAGTGAGTAGCTGTCGTTAGCAGTGAGTAGCTGTCCTTAGCAGTGAGTAGCTGTTCTTAGCTGTGACCAGCTGTCCTTATCTGTGAATAGCTGTCCTAAGCAGTGAATAGCTGTCTTTAGGTATGAGTAGGTGTTCTTAGCTGTGAGTAGCTGTCCTTAGCTATGACTACCTGTCCTTAGCTATGATAATGTGTCCTCAGTTGTGATTAGCTGTCCTCAGCTATGATTAGATGTCCTTAGCAGTGATTAGTTGTCCTTAGCTGTGAGTAGCTGTCCTTTGCTGTGAGTAGCTTTCCTTAGCTGTGAGTAGCTGTGATTACATGTGAGTAGCTGTACTTAGCAGTGAGTAGCTGTCCTTAGCAGTGAGTAGCTGTCCTTAGCTGTGATTAGTTGTCTGTAGATTTGAGTAGCTGTCCTTATCTGTGAGTAGCTGTCCTTAGCAGTAAATAGCTGTCCTTAGCTATGAGTAAGTGCCCTTAGTTGTGATTAGCTGTCCTCAGCTATGAGTAGCTGTCCTTAGCAGTGATTATAGCTGTCCTCAGCTACGATTACATGTCCTTAGCCGTGAGTAGTTGTCCTGAGCTGTGATTAGCTGTCCTTATCTGTGAATAGCTGTCCTTAGCTGTGATTAGTTGTCCGTAGCTGTGTGTAGCTGTCCTTAGGTATGATTAGCTGTCCTGAGCTGTGAGTAGCTGTCCTTAGTTGTGAGTAGCAGTGAGTAGCTGTCCTTAGCAGTGAGTAGCTGTTCTTAGCTGTGACCAGCTGTCCTTATCTGTGAATAGCTGTCCTAAGCAGTGAATAGCTGTCCTTAGGTATGAGTAGGTGTCCTTAGCTGTGAGTAGCTGTCCTTAGCTATGACTGCCTGTCCTTAGCTATGATAATGTGTCCTCAGTTGTGATTAGCTGTCCTCAGCTATGATTAGATGTCCTTAGCAGTGATTAGTTGTCCTTAGCTGTGAGTAGCTGTCCTTTGCTGTGAGTAGCTTTCCTTAGCTGTGAGTAGCTGTGATTACATGTGAGTAGCTGTACTTAGCTGTGAGTAGCTGTCCTTAGCTGTGCGTAGCTGTCCTTAGCTATGATTACCCGTCCTTGTCTATGATCATGTGTCCTTAGTTTTGATTAGCTCTCCTCAACTATGATTTCATGTCCTTAGCAGCTATTAGCTGTCCTTTGCTGTGATTAAATGTGATTAGCTGTCCTTAGCTATGGGTAGCTGTCCTTATCTGTGAGTAGCTGTCCTTATCTCTGAGTAGCTGTCCCTAATTATGAGTAGCTGTCCTTAGCACTGGGTAGCTGTCCTTAGCTATGAGTAGCTGTCCTTAGCAGTGAGTAGCTGTCCTTAGCAGTGAGTAGCTGTCCTTAGCTGTGATTAGCTGTCCTTATCTGCGAGTAGCTGTCCTTATCTCTGAGAAGCTGTCCTCAGCACCAAATAGCTGCCCTTAGCTATGGGTAGCTGTCCTTAGCTATGATAATGTGTCCTTAGTTGTGATTAGCTGTCCTCCGCTACGATTACATGGCCTTAGCAGCGAATAGCTGTCCTTAGCTGTGAGTAGCTGTCCTTAGCTGTGAGTAGCTGTGATTAGCCCTTCCAATTCCATCTTTATCACTTCTTTGAATAAATCATTACTTTTATGGAGGAGAAAGCACTACTTAACTCCAAAATTACTCCAACACTACCAACAAGATTTTCCATGAGAGGTTTTATTTCTGCTTGATGGTAGGGATGGCCACAAGTGTTGCCACATGCCAGCATACGTATTATGTGTTAATGACTGAGAAAACCAGTACTGTCAAAAGATCGGTGTCAGCCAATGGAATTGAAACCAAATGGTACGTTATCTTTGAGGGGTTACAACTGAAAATTCATTGATTAAACTAATTTTTCCATTTAAAAATTGTGAACTTATTAACTCCAACAATCTCAAACACTCCATTTTTGTATTCATTGATAGACATGCAACAACAGCTAAGGACAACTAGAGACAACTAATCACAGCTAAGGTCAGCTACTCACAGATAAGGACGATTAATCAGAGCTAAGAGCATGAAATCATACCTGAGGAAATCTACTCACAGATAAGGACGATTAATCACAGCTAAGGACATGAAATCATACCTGAGGAAAGCTAATCACAACTAAGGACACATAATCATAGCTAAGGACAAGTAATCATAGCTAAGGACAGCTACTCACAGCTAAGGACAGCTATTCACAGCTAAGGACAGCTACTCACAGATAAGGACAGCTACTCACAGCTAAGGACAGCTACTCACTGCTAAGGACAGCTACTCACAGATAAGGACATCTACTGTCAGCTAAGGACAGCTACTCGCAGCTAAGTACCGCTACTCACAGCTAAGGACAGCTACTCAAACATAAGGACAGCTACTCACAGGTAAGGACAGCTACTCACAGGTAAGGACAGCTACTCATAGCTAAGGACAGCTACTCATAGCTAAGGACAGATACTCATAGCTAAGGACATCTACTGTCAGCTAAGGACAGCTACTCGCAGCTAAGGACAGCTATACTCACTGCTAAGAACAGGTACTCACAGATAAGGACTGCTACTCACAGCTGAGGACAACTTATCACAGCTAAGGACAGCTAATCACTGCTACTCATAACTAAGGACAGCTACTCACAGCTAAGGACATCTACTCATAGCAAAGGACAGCTACTCACAGCTAAGGACAGCTACTCACAGCTAAGGACAGCTACTCACATATAAGGACACCTACTCACAGGTAAGGACAGCTACTCACAGCTAAGGACAGCTACTTACATATAAGGACAGCTACTCACAGGTAAGGACAGGTACTCACAGCTAAGGACAGCTACTCACATATAAGGACAGCTACTCATAGCTAAGGACAGCTACTCACATATAAGGACAGCTACTCACAGATAAGGACAGCTACTCACATATAAGGACATCTACTCACACCTAAGGATTGCTGCTTACAGATAAGGACAGCTATTCACAGATAAGGACAGCTGCTCACAGCTAAGGACAGCTACTCACAGAAAAGGACAGCTACTCACAGATAAGGACAGCTACTCACATATAAGGACAGCTACTCACATATAAAGACAGCTACTCACAGGTAAGGACAGCTACTCACAAAAAAGGACAGCTACTCACTGGTAAGGACAGCTACTCACTGATAAGGACAGCTACTCACAGCTAAGGACACCTAATCACATCTAATCACAGCGAAGGACATCTAGTCACTGCTACTCACAACTAAGGACATCTACTGACAGCTCACGACAGCTAATCATAGCTAAGGACAGCTACGCACAACTACGGACAACTAATCACAGCTAAGGACATCTACTCACTGCTAATGACAGCTACTCACAGATAAGGAGAGCTACTCACAGCTCAGGACAGCTACTCACGGCTAAGGACATCTACTCACAGCTAAGGACAGCTAATCACATCTAATCACAGCGAAGGACAGCTAATCACTGCTACTCACAACTAGTGACAGCTACTCACAGCTAAGGACAGCTAATCATAGATAAGGACAGCTACGGACAGCTACGGACAGCTAATCACAGCTAAGGACAGTTAATCACTGCTACTCACAACTAAGGACAGCTACTCACATCTAATCACGGTGAAGGACAGCTAATCACTGCTACTCACAACCAATGACAGCTACTCACAGCTCAGGACAGCTAATCATAGCCAAGGACAGCTACGGACAAGTTATCACAGCTAAGGACAGTTAATCACTGCTACTCACAACTAAGGACAGCTACTCACAGCTCAGGACAGCTAATCATAGCTAAGGACAGCTACGGACAAGTTATCACAGCTAAGGACAGCTAATCACTGCTACTCACAACTAATGACAGCTACTCACAGCTCAGGACAGCTACTCACGTCTAAGGACATCTACTCACAGCTAAGGACAGCTACTCACATCTAATCACAGCGAAGGACAGCTAATCACTGGTACTCACAACTAAGGACATCTACTCACATCTCAGGACAGCTACTCACGGCTAAGGACATCTACTCACAGCTAAGGACATCTAATCACTGCTACTCACAACTAAGGACAGCTACTCACATCTCAGGACAGGTAATCATAGATAAGGACAGATACGGACAACTACTCACAGCTAAGGACAGTTAATCACTGCTACTCACAACTAAGGACAGCTACTCACAGCTCAGGACAGCTACTCACATCTAATCACAGTGAAGGACAGCTAATCACTGCTACTCACAACTAATGACAGCTACTCACAGCTCAGTACAGCTAATCGTAGATAAGGACAGCTACGGACAACTTATCACAGCTAAGGACAGTTAATCACTGCTACTCACAACTAAGGACAGCTACTCACAGCTCAGGACAGCTACTCACGGCTAAGGACATCTACTCACAGCTAAGGACAGCTAATCACTGCTACTCACAACTAAGGACAGCTACTCACAGCTCAGGACAGCTACTCACGGCTAAGGACATCTACTCACAGCTAAGGACAGCTGATCACTGCTACTCACAACTAAGGACAGCTACTCACAGCTCAGGACAGCTACTCACGGCTAATGACATCTACTCACGGCTAAGGACATCTACTCACAGCTAAGGACAGCTAATCACTGCTTCTCACAACTAAGGACATCTACTCACAGCTAAGGACAGCTACTCACATCTAATCACAGCGAAGGACAGCTAATCACTGCTACTCACAACTAAGGACATCTACTCACAGCTAAGGACAGGTAATCATAGATAAGGACAGCTACGGACAACTTATCACAGCTAAGGACAGTTAATCACTGCTACTCACAACTAAGGACAGCTACTCACAGCTCAGGACAGCTACTCACGGCTAAGGACATCTACTCACAGCTAAGGACAGCTAATCACTGCTACTCACAACTAAAGCCCGCCGCACACGGTGAGCAATTTGCCTCGCGAGCCATTTCCTCACTGGCTCGCGAGAAAAAAAACTCACCGTGTGCGGATAAAATTCGTCATTTTTCACCGCTCGCGAGACGTCTTGACGATTTCAAACACGCTAGAAAATTGACTCAGCACCTCGCGAGCGGTGAAAAATGACGAATTTTATCCGCACACGGTGAGTTTTTTGTCTCGCGAGCCAGTGAGGAAATGGCTCGCGAGGCAAATTGCTCACCGTGTGCGGCGGGCTTAAGGACAGCTACTCACAGCTCAGGACAGCTACTCACGGCTAAGGACATCTACTCACAGCTAAGGACAGCTAATCACTGCTACTCACAACTAAGGACAGCTACTCACATCTAATCACGGTGAAGGACAGCTAATCACTGCTACTCACAACCAATGACAGCTACTCACAGCTCAGGACAGCTAATCATAGCCAAGGACAGCTACGGACAAGTTATCACAGCTAAGGACAGTTAATCACTGCTACTCACAACTAAGGACAGCTACTCACAGCTCAGGACAGCTAATCATAGCTAAGGACAGCTACGGACAAGTTATCACAGCTAAGGACAGCTAATCACTGCTACTCACAACTAAGGACAGCTACTCACAGCTCAGGACAGCTACTCACGTCTAAGGACATCTACTCACAGCTAAGGACAGCTACTCACATCTAATCACAGCGAAGGACAGCTAATCACTGGTACTCACAACTAAGGACATCTACTCACATCTCAGGACAGCTACTCACGGCTAAGGACATCTACTCACAGCTAAGGACATCTAATCACTGCTACTCACAACTAAGGACAGCTACTCACATCTCAGGACAGGTAATCATAGATAAGGACAGATACGGACAACTACTCACAGCTAAGGACAGTTAATCACTGCTACTCACAACTAAGGACAGCTACTCACAGCTCAGGACAGCTACTCACATCTAATCACAGTGAAGGACAGCTAATCACTGCTACTCACAACTAATGACAGCTACTCACAGCTCAGTACAGCTAATCGTAGATAAGGACAGCTACGGACAACTTATCACAGCTAAGGACAGTTAATCACTGCTACTCACAACTAAGGACAGCTACTCACAGCTCAGGACAGCTACTCACGGCTAAGGACATCTACTCACAGCTAAGGACAGCTAATCACTGCTACTCACAACTAAGGACAGCTACTCACAGCTCAGGACAGCTACTCACGGCTAAGGACATCTACTCACAGCTAAGGACAGCTAATCACTGCTACTCACAACTAAGGACAGCTACTCACAGCTCAGGACAGCTACTCACGGCTAATGACATCTACTCACGGCTAAGGACATCTACTCACAGCTAAGGACAGCTAATCACTGCTTCTCACAACTAAGGACATCTACTCACAGCTAAGGACAGCTACTCACATCTAATCACAGCGAAGGACAGCTAATCACTGCTACTCACAACTAAGGACATCTACTCACAGCTAAGGACAGGTAATCATAGATAAGGACAGCTACGGACAACTTATCACAGCTAAGGACAGTTAATCACTGCTACTCACAACTAAGGACAGCTACTCACAGCTCAGGACAGCTACTCACGGCTAAGGACATCTACTCACAGCTAAGGACAGCTAATCACTGCTACTCACAACTAAGGACAGCTACTCACAGCTCAGGACAGCTACTCACGGCTAAGGACATCTACTCACAGCTAAGGACAGCTAATCACTGCTACTCACAACTAAGGACAGCTACTCACAGCTCAGGACAGCTACTCACGGCTAATGACATCTACTCACGGCTAAGGACATCTACTCACAGCTAAGGACAGCTAATCACTGCTTCTCACAACTAAGGACATCTACTCACAGCTAAGGACAGCTACTCACATCTAATCACAGCGAAGGACAGCTAATCACTGCTACTCACAACTAAGGACATCTACTCACAGCTAAGGACAGGTAATCATAGATAAGGACAGCTACGGACAACTACTCACAGCTAAGGACAGTTAATCACTGCTACTCACAACTAAGGACAGCTACTCACAGCTCAGGACAGCTACTCACTGCTAAGGACATCTACTCACAACTAAGGACAGCTGCTCACAGCTCAGGACAGCTACTCACGGCTAAGGACATCTACTCACAGCTAAGGACAGCTAATCACTGCTACTCACTACTAAGGACAGCTACTCACCGCTCAGGACAGCTACTCACAGCTAAGGACATCTACTCACACTTAAGGACAGCTACTCACATCTAATCACAGCGAAGGACATCTAATCATTGCTAAGGATATGTAATCATAGCTTAGGACATATAATCATAACCAAGGACAGCTAATGATCATAGATGATCATAGCAAACACATACATAGGCAAAGACATGTTCAGGACATTATAGTTATCATATGTGAAGTACCTACCAAAAAACCTGTGGTTCTTGCGCAAAGTTTCGATCAAAAATAATTATATTGTTCAATATAAAAATTTCCCATCCAAAATGACGATATTTTCTAAAACTGTTAGCTTCAACGATTTGGTACCTCTGCTACCGAACTTGGAAATACCACAGTCTTTGAAAGCTGTTTTTTCATTTACGAATTTTGTGCATGCATTGTCCGGAGCTGTTGTAAGTATACATTAAGAAATTCTTAAGATAGGAATGAATTCATATTGTATTGCCCAATTTCCTTTAAAGGATGAACGGATGTTTCTAGATTTGTTGATAGACAATTAGTTTATATTGTCTTTATGAATTTTAGAATTTGAAAAAAAAGTGTTCATTTCAACATGTATAATTTGCGATGTCCCTTTGTCAATGCCGGCTGGCTTGCTTGACTGTACAAAAAATGTACATACTCATTTACGGTAGCTGTAGCTAGACCCAATATCTGACTATTGAGACCAGGCAAATTTAAAGGATACCTCGAGTACAAAGTAAACATATAGTTTTAAAATCATATATTCTCAAATTCCAGGGATGGCAGAGCAGTTATTCAATAGGCTAAGCCCAATTTCTTATCCACCCTCCCCATCCACATCATTTCTCAAACAAAAAAATCAATCAATCTGATCCCCTCCCCCTCTGGCTCTGTTATTGCTGGATTTGTCAGCTTTATTTCTGCCCTTCATCCATGCACGAAAATAATTACTTAGATGGTATCTGTATCCTTTCATGCTCAGGGAAGTGTAATGGCTATGTCAACATTTTATCCACTTGATACAGCAAGAACAAGATTACAAGGTAATGAATGCACTGTGGGGAGGAGTGGGGCTAATTATGGTAAGAGAAAGGGGGGGGGGAGGTGACATTTAATCAAAATTTTAAAAATGCTGTAGTTTTGAGTTGTGTCAATAATGATGACTGCAGACAGTTTAAAAGTTTTAATCTGTTAATGATCAAATACTGTATCAATGAATGTTCTTAATCAGATTTTAATGTATTTCAGTTGATGACAAAAGAAAATCCAAAGGAACATTTTATGTCTTGTTGGAAATTATGCAAGATGAAGGAATGTATGTGGATGTTTTAATTAATGCACCTATCAGCGGCTTCCCCTTGGGGTTGACCCCCGGGCTGACCAGGGAGGTTGTAAAAATTCATAAACAATCGGTTGATAATTTTCCCCTGGGGAATGGAAAATGTCCTTTCCAATGTCCCCTGGTCAAGGCATTCAATAGTGTACAATGTCCCTTCATCGTAATAACAAAAATCACAATTTCCAACCCCAGAAATTTCACAACCAAATCAATGTCACTAATTTCCCCTACCCCAGGGGCAATAACTGGATCCAATCTACCTATATTCCCCCACCTATCTCCCTGGTCAACCCGGGGGTGAACCCCAGGGGGAAGCCGCTGATAGGTGCATAAATTTCACTACCTATATATATATCTATATGTTTTTAGGCCTGGGGCAGACCACAATAGCAAAAAAGTGGAGAAACAATATTATTTTGAAATACAAAAACAAAAAAGGCAAAGAAAAAAACTTGCAACATTACAACATCTGCTTAACCTTACCTTTCTGTTGTTCATCTCTATTGATGCATCTTTTTCCGATGAAGAAAATGCTCCTTCATAAAAACAAAATTTTATTTAACTTGATCTGCACCAGGCCTAAAAACATACCAAACAAATAATATTCATCATGTCTACAGATATTGTTAATAGAAATGAATTTATTGTTTTATTTATGATGTGTTTTTTTGTTGCAGACAGTCATGGTATCGCGGCTTAGGTCCAGTATTGTTTAGTCTCTACTGCTCAAACTTTTTATACTTCTACACATTTAATAGCCTGAAGGCTGTATTCCTAAAGAATAGACATGTGTCGTCAAAAAGACAAGATCTACTCTTTGGTTATATATCAGGTATATAGTTCTCAAAGAAAACAACTTAGTCATCTGGGGCTGGTTGCACAAAACTGGAATAAAGTTATCCACTGTTTAAAAGTTATCCACCCAAAAGAATTTCTTTAGATTTTATCTGCTGGATAGCAGTATCTACTAGAGGCTTTGTGCAACTGGCCCCTGAATTGTTTTATCAGGGAAAAGTGTTACAGTGCAGACACACTAAGCCAGTAAATAAAACACTGTAACAAAGGAACAGTTCAATAAACACGGAATGTAGTTGCAAGATAATGGACTAGCAAACTATTGCTTGCGGGGGAGGGCTGTGGAGGTTGTTGGGGTTGGAACTGAAATTACGTCTCCAAAGATTATTGCATGGTAAGGTTCCTGCCCCTTTAAAATTCAACAAACCCCCTTTTTCAAAATTTGGGATCAACCTATATTGTGTGTGTTTTTTAGGTATGGTTAATGTACTCTTGACCACTCCACTTTGGGTTGCAAACACAAGGTTAAAGCTGCAAGGAGTGAAATTTCGATCTCAAAATTTAGAAAATGAAGCAAAACATAAGTATAAAGGATTACTAGGTAGGTGATTTGCTGTTGGCAGAGGATGCAGAACAATTTGATACATTTGTATTTGTGTTAATCAGTGTTTACGATGTGATTTTTAGACGTCATTTACCAAATAAGTCATGATGAAGGAGTTGCAAACCTCTGGAATGGTATTGGATCGTCTGTTTTCTTAGCCGGTAATCCCGCTATTCAATTTATGGTCTATGAAAGTATCAAACGTTTTCTCAGAAGAACAGGAAAAACAGTATGTCATTAATTTTCATTAATGTATAATACTATCAGTAGTGATACTTTGTTTATAAACAAACAAATTGTTATGCTAATGCTAAGGCTTACGTCAGCTGAAGTTAATCGCTATAGAATAAATAAATGTAGTTTGAAAAAGATTGAAATATTGCGGTCCAGCCTATGATTCCAGATATAGAGTGCATGAACTAAAAGTGTACAACAGTTGTCATTATTTAGTAGTAAATAGCACTAATTAAAAAAAACAATAGAATTAGCATAAAATAGTGATATTTAGTGCTATTTTATAGAATGTGTATAGACAATAATTAATTTATGTAATATATACAATATGAGCGGCCGATCTGTATGGAATATACAATGTCGAGCCGAAGGCGAGACATTTTATTTTCCATACAGATCGGACGTGAATATTGTATATTACTTATAAATTGTCTAGGTTAATGCTGCTATTTTAGATTAATATTTTTGAAATTAGATTTAATTTGGCCGAGATATTTCAAGCTAAACCTTATGCAAATCAGGACGATTTCTGTATCAAATATACAGGTGCCGTCGCGGTAGTGATTTTTCATTGTTTTGGGTTCATTAATTATTCATGAATTTTATAAGTAATTATACAATTCAGTCTTCAGACTGCAATGTAATTATTTTCAATAAACTATCTATATATTTATGTTGCACACTTTAAGTGCATGCACTCTACCATGATCACACATTTAGAACCATTTTTTAACAATGTTGTCATTTTTATGTCAAATTGAGCTTTATATGTCCACTTGAATATAATAATTTAAATTCAAATTCAAAATATCTTGCTAATGTTCATTCATTCATTCATTCATTCTTTTTTTATATATTCATTCATGTTTATCCCCACTCCCCAATATTTTCTTCTTCACTCACTCATTAATTTGTTGATTTTACCAGAAACTGAGTGCATCAGAGTTCTTTTTGATTGGAGCTATGGCCAAAGCTGTAGCAACAGTGATAACATACCCACTACAGATAGCACAATGTAAACAGAGAGCAGGATATCAAGAAACCAAGCAACATACTAATTTCTTAGCTTTGCTTTCAAAACTTATAAGGTAAATTACACCATTAATCTACACGCTCTTTTAATATGGTTTGCAGTGTAGGATTATTATCATCCTTTGTGTGGAGGTTTTTGTGAATATAGCCCACTGTGATGGTCTTAATGTTTTGAAGAGAAGAATGGATAGTGAGATTAGAAAAAAGCATGGTATTCAGCAGGCACCTCCCTATCTTCAGTTTCTAGTTGTTGTCAATCGCCCTGTGCTCCATTTAAGGAATGTGGCGTGCATCCATCGAGTTATGGATGCACGCGGGAGGTTGCTAAGCATGAAAAAAGTGTAATGAGCTGCACCACACATAGGGGAGTGCAACTCTAGCTTTTTTTGAGTGCTTAGCAACCTTCCAAGTGCATCCATAACTTAATGGATGCACAGCTACTTATGATACAGCGCGCACTGTTATATTATCCAATCAGAGTGTGCATACAATCAACAGTGTGTGCGAGCGTGCACCATCGTGAAATGGTTCATAGAGAAGAACCAATCATGGCGCACGTAATAAGGTATCTATGTTATAATGCGTCCTATACAATAGGACCAGTGATGGTTAAAAAAAGGTGAATGGGGTGACTTTTCGTTCCCCCTTCTTTTTCAGAGCATCGTAGAGTGCACGCACTAAAAGTATGCAACAAAAATACCACTAAACAGTGTTATTTTATGCTAATTCTATTGTTTCCTTTTGTTTAATTAGTGCTATTTACTACTAAATAATGACAACTGTTGCACACATTTAGTGTTTGCACTTTATCAGTGATTTCACATTGAATGTTTTTGTAATGTTTTGTGTCTTGAAGCATACAAATTTATACCTATTTTTGATATTACAGCCAGAGTAATTATATGAAGCTTCTATGTGTTAATCAGTCCAGCATTTGAAATTTCCTTGTTTTTTATTTTGAATCCACAATTCACCCTCCCCAACCTTGTTGAAAGTTCTGGATCTGCCCCTGAGGACAAAGTTAAGTGGTCTATTTCCATTGAGTGAACCCAATTACCATGTGCAATGTATGCTGGTAAGAATTACTAAGTAAACTATTTTTGCATTATTAACTGCAGAGAGAATGGCTTTCTTGGAATGTACAAGGGAATGGAGGCAAAACTCTTACAGACAGTAATGACAGCAGCTTTGATGTTTCTTGCATATGAAAAAATTGCTGCATTTATATTTGCAGTCAGTCGGAGAATGGTTAAACAATAACGTAATTAATTTGACAATTTGTTATCTTTTTTTATACAAAAAAATGAAACCATTAAGGGACGGACCATTAGATATTTGGGGGGGGGGGTATTGTCTTCCTCCCTCCTCCCTGCACGATATTTTTTATTGTCACATCTGCCGTGCACGATTTTTTTTCTCTGTTTAAGGCTTTGCTCTATATATCAAATATCTAATGATCCGTTCCTAAATCAATGTTTTAAAGCCACTATTTAATACAAATTTTAAAATTCCAATTCTATCTGTATGTGCAAACCATTCAACCTAATTTAATTAAATCTCAGTCCCATACTTGACTCAAATGTTTTCGAAGTGAAGAAATAAGCATCTTTTCTTTACCTTTTATTTCACTTAAAATGGTAAAATACCCTTCGTTAACAATTATTGTGAACAATCAATCGTGATGTCTCTTGTTATGTTTACAATATATGAACAGTCTTACTATATTAGATTTTATATTAAGTTTACAATACTGACACATATGTTGTGAAGAAAAATGAGAACAGAATTACCGATCCTTTGGGAATAAATTAAAATATGTGAACATGGCCCAAACTCAAAGTACTTATTTCTTCAGTCACCGAGCGCAGATTGGCTTGTAGGGCTGTAAGGCATTTTTTTTATTAAAAGCACACTTTGAAAATACCACAAAAACTGAAGGAATTCAGAGCGGTCTGGGAGTGAGATAAAGCTCTCGGTTTTTTTCACGCATAGTTGTCAAAAAAACGTTTATATTTCCATATTGTAGATCATAGGTTGCTGGTTGGTTGCTTTGTTAAACAGCCTGTCAATAAGTGTTTTCTGGCAGTTGACTTCACTGATTAATGACTGCACCCTGTTAAAAAATAGAATACAATCAATCAAGTAGATCGCGTGAGCTATGTATAAATATTTACAGGGACTTCACATTTGTCTTGTTCAACGTAAGCCTTTGTCCGATATTTCTCTAGTGAAGATAAATTTGAAAACGAAATTTTATTTATACCGTTAGGTCCTTCCTGTCTAAACTAATTCGCACGTATTTCATGTAAATTCTATCGTTTAATTATACTCAATTTCTGCTACTACTCCAGTGCGAAAGTTGCGTTTATAGTTATCCGGCTCAGTGTGGACATAGTCCGGCTTATGGTTGCTAACCTTTCGTCCTGTCTTTGCATTTTGACGTACAAAGAGTCGGACAGTCTCGTCCATTCTTCAAGAGAAAACGTCGAATCTGCTCTGTGATCACTTGCGGCATTGAACAATTGATCATTTACTTTACACTGGAAGAAAAATGATTCTTTAGATATTACAGGATGTCAAGAAACAAAAGAATTGAAGGAAGGATGTTGGAATGAATAAATTGAATGGTATTAAAGATGAATGAGTTGATAAATAAGAAAATTTACGAATGAATGGATGGATGAATGAATGAACAAAGAAATGAATAAGTAAAGAATGATTAATAAATGGATGAATCGGTTGGCGAAAATGCTTTTTTATAAACTTTACCCTTAATCGTTCCAATACTGTTTTTGGCTTTTTATTAGGTTTTAGGACCATACTCTTTCGATAAAAACGACGTAGCAAAAAACAGGGAAGTTTCTCTTCAAACTCGTAGATACTGTCAATCTGCAAAACGATAAAGAATATCAAAAGATCCTGAACATATTGAAAATACTGATTGAAGCATAATTTTCGAAGACTCCTTGTGTTATTCTTATCTTGCCTTTTGGCGGGATTTGGCGCGCGCGCGGCGTTTTCAGCGGTTAATTGCTCGCAAACACATGTTTCAAGCGTTGTTGTTTTTCGATTTTCTAAAATTTTCTTAAACTTTTATCTCACGGTATTTCACTAGTGATGACACCACCAGGCTACAAGCCAGTGGAATCAGTTGGCACGAGAGCAAGTCTTTGAATCACAAAATATCAATCATACGCTTGATTCTACGGTACACCCGACATGCACACAAACCTGGACTGCCAGTCTTTTTAGTTCAGCATTCTTCTGGATCGAATCAATATCACCCACAGCTAAACCAATCTATTGATGATAACTAAATAATTAAAAGGCGCATCATCCATGACGATAAAGTGGTTTTCATAAATACGTGAAATAATCAATATACGTAAAACATAGATACGCTATAATGTCATTGTTTTTTCCTTTTATTTATAATTAATTTTTGATTTTCTTTATATTTCCCTTTTATCTATAATTATTATTCTTTATCATTACAATTAGTCACTGCGCTCAATTTTGCATCATTTTTTTTTTGCATCATCTTCGCTTATGCATCAACCCTTCCATTTATTTCTTCATTTGTTATTAATCCATTCATTTAGTAACATAACAAATGTAGTGTTTTTCTTACAAATAAATAAAGATTATCATTATTATTCATTTATCCACTTATTTATTCATTCATAATTCATTACAGTGAGGGCACTCGAACCGTGAACACTTTGTGCTTTTTTTTGATACTTTTTTAAGCATCCTTTGAGTGAATCGATCTGAAAAAGTTTTCATTTTGATAACTCGGTGCACTTGAGTTCAAATCTTCTTTTTAGAGGATTTGAAGCAGTAGAAAGATCAGAAAATGAAAAGCCAAATAAAGACAAGTTTTCATGGTTGAATTTTTATTTATAGCGTTATTTCTGTTTATTGTTGAAAAGAGAGTATCTTACCATGAGATTCATAATCACGATTGGTAAAATCAAACAGAATGAGACGAACACACAACGCGCCAGATCAGGATGGGCCAGCGGTTCGTCCACAAAAAACCTGGTGTATTCCACTTCACCAATGGTCATTACCATAGTTTTGACAAATGATGACTCTATAGTGCTGAATGGATCCTGGATATACACAGAAGATTTCATTTTATTTGTCGTTTAATGTAATATAATATAGAATGGAAAGCCCGATCGAGGGGACTCATTTTAAATGGGGTAGGAAAATTAGACCGTGCACCTTTAAGCCAGGGTCTCAGGCTGGATACGTACCACCGAGTCTTCCTAGCCAGTGGTTAATTCATGATTATGTATTGGACGCGCACACACTCGTTATGTCCACATTAGCTATTTCTCCGGGGTTAGGGACTCCCTTGGACAGGGGCGCTCGACGCCCGGTTGGAAAAAATGATCCTAAAAGATACGACCACGTTGAATCAACTAATATTATTAATTCAACATGGATGAACACAAATAGTTGCATCGAGTAGTTCGTTTCTCGGATGATTTCCAGGGTCTAATTTTTGACCCAAAATGATCCGTGGAGCCCCCTACTCACATTTAAAGGGAGTCCCATATAGATAGTCACTGACCGAGTCTGGAATCAAACCGAGAATTGAACCAGGGTTAAAGTGTGTCTCTGTGCACTCATTAAGATTTCTTTCTTTCTTGAGATTTCTTCTTTTTATAAATCACTAGCAATTAATTTTTAGAATGAAGTTCATCATGATCACCTACCGAAGTTATATTTTCGTAAGGCAAATTAAGAGAAAATCTCTGTAAAACAAACAAAAATATGCGTCACTATTAATGACAATTGTTGTTAATAGAATTGTAATTATATTGACGCAAGGGTTATTGAATCAAGCTTTGTCATGGTCACTATTATCATCTCAATACCTGAGTTTTGAGTTCTCCTTTACGCTGTATTAGCCTCGATTACAGAAAATTAAAAAGAACAAGAGTCACGACAAAGCTTTTATTATTTCGATTGTTTGTGGACAATGCGTGCATTTTCACGCGATGTTCTAAATACAAAAGAATATATCTTGTTATCGAGGCTAATACAGCGTACAGAAAAACGTGAAACTGTCTTATTGTCAACATCAGCCTCAGTTCCGTATTCATTCAACGCTGGCTTTTTGTACGTTTCGGTCTATACACATCATCGGCTGGCCCAATACCATCACCACTATCACCATCATCACTATCTTCATCATTATTATGGCTATGACAAATACCACCATATCTAACATCACTATCGTCATCGTCACAACCACCATCATCATTATCATTATCATTGTTACATTATTACTATCACCACCATTACCATTACTATTTATTGATATTCAGTTTCTCTGTTGTAATGCGCAAGTGAACATATCCACATGAAACTTGCGCAATATAAGTTTCAAAAAAAGTATTTATCATCAACATTATTATCATCGTTCTGTAGACGTTCTGCGACGGTGCTCTTACTTGACGACTTACATTTTTTTCCTGTGACAGCAATAAGTGAAATACCAGAGCATAGACAAGGAATACAAGGACGAAAAACACCACCACCTTGAAGGAATGATAAAAATAGGAATCAATTTGTGGTCGCGAGCAGACATGAAATTAATCACATTAATATCAGTGTGTGGGTGATATCGACAATGTATAGATTGCTGAAGAAATGATGAATGTTGTGGGTACGTTTGATTGATTCTAAATTTATATTGTGCTGTCCTCACTGGTGAAAAAGGAGCAAGTATAAGTATAAGGACCTTAACTTTTTGTTCTTCCTGTGCTGCAGAGCAGGGGGGGGGGCTGTTATCACTATTATTATAATTTATGTGTGTTGCTCTTTTGAAAATTTAGGAGCAAGCACGTCTCTTCTCAAGTTGGAAATCACATTTCTGAGGGTTGTAATTTTAAAACTTTCCGGAGAATTTTCCCCGAACCCCCCTAAAAACTCCCGCCTTCGGCGGTCGTTAGCCCCCTCCCCCACCCAATTCAAAACATGCTCCACGGTCCCTGTTTACGCTCTTTTATATGAACGGCGCATTGTAATATCATATGACTTAGTACCTTGATCATGGTTTTAAATACTTCAAATAACATTGTCACATATATTCCAGACTGAAACAAACTGAAAAAAACAAAAATCAAGCCAGAGTTTGCATACATATGATCTTTAGCAAAACAGTCACTCGATCACAGATAACAGCCATCTATCCATATCTCAAAAGTTTTAGTTGTTGTAGGTTTGATGTAGAGCAACTTCACGCCATTATCTGTTAATATGCTAACATCACCATTCGCATTGGGCTCCCTGTGTCTCCATCTTGACTGTCTTCCTTCATGGTCCCCATGACCCCCTGCAGGCCACAGGGATCCCAGATGCCTCCTTGCAAACTTACCTTTGAACTTGTATGAGCATAGTAAGGTATGTAAATAGGAGGGCTACTACAGTGAAAGTCCAGAAGACTTTCTCTGTGGAAACTTGTATTTCCAGGATACGAATAAGAACAGCTACCAGCGAAAACGAGAATGTCGCCAATTCCACAACGTTACTGGTGTCAATGTAACTCCATCTCTGAAATAAAAACCCTGATATTGTAATCAATCATGGATGAGTGAAATCAATCATATCCGTGTGAAATAATGATAGTTATTAGGATGGTAATGATGATCGTGTGGATTGTGGCTGCATTTATTGTTTTGTAAATTTGAAGAGCTCTTCTTTTTTATCTACGACACTGGTCTTCAACGCCAACACCAAAATTCGTCAATTTCCTCTCTGGTTCATTTGACCAATCATATTCCGTTCTTAAAATAGCTCGAGGAATAGGTTCTCTTAGCTCATTCTCTCTTGGTGTGATAGACAAGTGAAATGAATTATCAATGTCTTTGTCAAGCAAATGAAAATATTGCAATTGTTGACTTCAATCCAATAAATCATTACCGACAAGGATTTGGTGAAAAATGTAATATTTACCTCGACATACATTTGGTAGCCTTCAATAAAGAGATTAAAGATGGATATGGCACAAATAGTTATCTCCCACGTGGTGATAATATTGGGGTGGCTACACATTTGCTGAGAAAAACATTGATTGTAAATATATAATTATTACCATCGTTATCATCACTACTGCACACATCATTACTGTCATCATCATCATCATCATCATCACTTTACTTATTATTACTACCACTATAACCATCTGCTTATCACCACCACTATCCCCACTGTTATCATCATCATTACTATCATCACCATCATCACCATTACCATCACCACCATTATTACCATTATCACTGCCATCACCACAATCATTACCATCATCACTACCATCACCATCATCATTACCATCACCAACATCACCATCATCACCATTACCATCACCACCATTATTGCCATCATCACTACCATCACCACAATCATTACCATCATCACTACCATCACCATCATCATCACCATCACCATCATCAATACCATCATCACTACCATCACCATCATCAATACTATCACCAACATCATTTTAGTTTCAGAATTTCTTACCATTGTACTATAAGTGGATACATTCTTTTTTTTAGCGAGATCAACCATGTACAAGTTGTTAGTACAAATGATATACATAGTGAATATAACGAGAAATATCAGATGAATCAAGGCAGCCACGTAGAAAAACCTCAGACCAAAGATTTGCCTACAAATGGGATAAAGGACAGATGGGATAACCACAGTATATATGTGCCACAGGTGTATTAGTCTTTTTAGACTATTTAGTGCTACCCTGCTTAAATAAAGAGTTTATATAGTGAATACACACGTACAATAACAGCTAAAAGCACGTTTTTTACCGTGGATGATCAACAAATTCTCTCTGTCAATTTTCTACTGAACATTGTAATTAGCTGTTTAGCAATGCAATTGCAAAATCAATGTGTGTAAAGATGTGTGTAAAATACTGAATGTAGGGGTAGGGAATGCGAGATAAAGTTCCCTCCATTAGCAGAAATACTCGATTATCTGGACACTATAAAGTAGTCCTTTTTTGTGACAATTTGTTTTTGTGGGGAGGGGGGAGGAGGAATCGAAAGTATGGTCAATGCGACTTAATTCGTTTACAACACAGTTCCACTGTCAATACTAAATAGTAAGCTGACAAAAAAATGAATCTTTACCATTTGTAGCGTACGAGTTGTAGAGTCAATGGATGAAAAAGAAGTTCTTTGTGGGCGCCCTGCAGCATGTACTGAATAATACAAAACATAAATGATGTTAGTGGTCAGTGAAAACAATGGTGATGATGATGATGATGATGATAGCAGACGTTAGAAAATGCAATACATAATAGTGCACGCACTAAAAGTGCTAGAGCTATTTTATGCTTTTTTTTTTTTGTTTTCTTTTCTTTAATTGGTGCTATTTACTACTAAATAGTGACAACCGTTGCGCACATTTAGTGTTTGCTTTCTATCTTACCTTGGGAGCAAAGAATTTCTTATCACGTGTAAACGTTGAGCTGTGGGGGTCTGGGTCAAGATATTTGAATCGATATGTAGCCTTGGAAACAAACAAAATACAAAGTATTTAATACACACAAATGAATCATATTTGTTTCTATTCTCAAGGAACCGTCTCGTCGTAGAAGCATTGTGCTCCTACGTTAAACGAATATCCAGTGCACGCCATTGTCAACGACGTCGAAATTGTATATAAGTTTAGGTTTAGTATTTATAAAATAAGAATGAGTGGCAAAGCCGCGTATATATAGCACTGATAAAACACGAATTCGAATTTTCATAAATTGCTTTTATTGAAACTCCAAACGCAAGTTTATATTTTTCCGTCAAAAACACGAGAACGTTTTTAAATTTATCGAAAGGAAATAGAGTTTAAAGTCCATGGAAATTAGGTTATTATCAAAATTACCTGAAAATCTTCATGGCTTGTTTGATGGTCTGAATAGGTTATGCATTTATCCATTATCACCTTGAAGATATAGATAAGACAATATCTATTAATAAACTACTGATTTTTAAACGTAACTAGCAAAGTAGCTATTGCATATAAATCTGAGGTCGGTTCTACGAAGCCTGCAATAAGTTATCCACTGGATAAAAGTTATCCAATCATAGAATTTGTTTAGCATTTATCCGTTGCCTAGCGATTCATTCAGTGGTTAGCGCTATTCAAGGTTCGTGTAACCGGCCGTGGGAGACTGCTTTAAGCCTTGAAAAATTACCCACAGTAGAAACAGTATTCGCAGCATTGAATTTGCAATGAATCTGTACACTTGCTGGTAGGGATGTATGCACTGTGCAGCTCAGCTATTCACTCACAATTACTTACAGTGTTACAAGTGTCGTTAATGCAGAATAATGTTTCTACTTGTTGTTACCTTGGCAACATCAGGAAACCGTTCAATAAGAGCTTTGATTGGATTATCCCCGTGTTTGCTTTTGAACTGACACGCCTCCTCCCACCTAAGAAATACAACATAAATAGAGCAACTTGTGCGTATGTGGAAGGTGATAGAGTAATGTTGACATCATAATGTTAACAGCGAAGAAACTAATAATGTGAAGTACCATGCAGGATAGATGAATAGGGCACACAGTTTATCTTTCTAGTCTACAATAGTGATTCACTATTTTCTATCTACATTGACTCCATCGTAGTTCGTTTTAGTTTCGGGCCCATTCCACGATGGTTCGAGAACAAATGGACCGAAAGGGAATGGGACCAAAACAACATCGTCCACTCCCTGGTACGACCCTGGTACACCAGCGCTGGTTTCCAGATGCTGAAGGGACTTTGGACGTTAAACATAGACATTAACTTTAACATACAATTGTGAGGAATGTGAAGGAGTCTAAATAGATGAAAAGTGATAACGCAAGTCTAACCTTGGATGGTTGGCAATAGCCAGGCAAACATTCCTGTGTCCATACAAAGCACCAGCCGTCAGACAATTATAATCACTTAACGAGACCATATTGACGTCAGCACCACGGTCAAGGAGCATGGTAACTACAGAGACCTTCCCGTTAAGCGCAGCGGTCACGAGTGCTGTGTCCTGGAACAAAAGAGACCACGTGAACCCTGCAACAAGCTACTACACCTACGCAAATGTAATCACATTGATCCTTACATTGTTTTTATCTGCTGCATTGATTTTAGCTCCATGATCCAGGAGCGTTTCCACGGTGATGTAGCAGCCGCACTTAGCCGCATGGATAAGGGGAGTCACGTGATCTTCATCCCTGTGAAAAACAAAAACAAACAAAAACATTTAATCAGACATTAAATTAGCAACATACATTTATATCCGATCTGTTTGCTGTCTACAGGAGTGACTTACCAGCAGTGCGCTACTGCAAAACCACATATAGATCAGTTCATTATATTGTACATATTACCAGCATTCTACATAGCCGCTAAGCCTAACTGTCACAGATCACGGGCTTCCTGTTTTAGAGAGATGAGAGGGGCATGGGCGATCTGCATTATGGCGACATTTTACTACATCCACTAGCTTTGTTTGTGAATTCTCTCCGTGTGGAGATAGTAAAATAATTTGCACTAATTGGGGTATAAACGAAAGTCGGTAAATAATTCTGTTAGTGGTAGTATTCTACGTCATCTATGCAAATGGTTTATTAGGAGAGATAACCGTTACAAAGGAAGCCCGAGTAATCAAAAAAGGACTTGCGTGTTAAGGAGACTGATAGCCGCTGACCTTGTGTCGAGTTCAGCTCCTTTATTAATCAAGTAACGTACAACACGGCTGTGTGCTCCAACGGCAGCAAATGTCAATGGTGTATAGAGATGAGAATCTCGTAAGTTGATTGATGCTGGAAGATTTCTTAGGAGAACTTGAACACACTCAAGATGACCATTCCTGTAAATTCAATGAATGGAATGATTAATACTGCCGTTAATGATTAATACTGCCGTTAATGATTAATACTTTCCTTATAGCAAATGAAGTGCAGTGAGTTTGAATGCATCATAATTGCATTTTAAGAAAAATTAGAGAATGAATATAGACAAAATGAATGGATGAATGAATAAGTCATTGGACCAAGAAATGAATTTCGGCCAAATTCGTTTGTTTTGATTTGGTCTTCTCTGAACCGTGAGTCAACTTCAAGGGCGGAGTTTGTTTTAAACTAACCAATGACAGAACGTGTTAGGGCAAGCTCCGCCCTTTTGAAATTGATTGACGGTTTAGAAAAGACCAAATTGAAAACAAAGTTTTTAAACGGCGGGTCGCGATACAACGAATTTGGCTGTAAAACGAGTAAATGAACTAATGTTTGGAAAACTGGATGATTGAATGGATAGATTCGTGGCAAAATGGATTAATGAATAGATCGGAACATTGAATGAACAAATTAGTAAGCACTGAGAGGAGAGGTGGCAAGAAAAGACAAGTCTGCTGTGCTGTTTGGCAAGAAATTGACTAACGAGTTTATGAATTAGTAACAACCAAGTAGATGTCTTACTCTGCTGCATAGTGAAGAGGTAGTTTCTCATCTTCGTCACGTGAATCCACTGGTGAGCCTGCTCGTAATAGCTCCTCGACTATCTAAGGATATGTAATAACAGACAGACAGACACATGGGTGTGTAGACAGACAAACAGGTGACGGGTAGGCAGACAGACAAACAAACATGTGACGAGTAGGTAGGCAGACAGACAGGTGACGGGTAGGCAGACAGACAGACAGGTGACGTGCAGTCAGACAAACAGACAGATAGGTGACGGGTGGGCAGACAGACAGATTGGTGATGGGTAGGCAGACAGACAGACAGGTGACGGGTAGACAGACAGACATATAGGTGACGGATAGGCAGACAGACAGACAGGCCAAGTAGGCAGACAGACAGACAAATGACAGACAGACAGCTATTGGCTAACCTGTATGTCTCCTTTAGCAGCAGCATAGTGCAGTGGTACTTTGTCATTCTTGTCTCTTGAATCAAGTAATATACCACCGCCATTCTAAAATAGTTACGATAAATAATACCATTCCAGTATACCCACATCCAATATCCTATCACTTAAGTGTGTGGGACAGACCATTTGCTTTTTTGAAACAGAATGTGGTTAAAGAAGGGTTAGGGGTTGGCTAATTTTTGTCTTGCAGTATTTCTTTCTGCATTGAAGTGTACACCTCATCTTTTTTATGTATTTTGTTTGGAGCCATTTGAGGCTGTTCTATGGTCTTACCTCTAAAATAACCCGCACTGTTTGTAGACCAGCAGTGTATACAGCAATATGCAGGCAGCTACGGTGCTGCGAGTCACGTAAAACTATAGGAGAACCTCTTTGTAGTAAAAACATAGCAGCTTTATGATGGCCTCTCTTCACTGCACACAGGAGGGGAGCTGGCATAGTTGAGTCAGGGGGAGGTACCACATTTGCACCCTGAAACATAAGATTAGTCACAAGGTTTTAGATTATACAGCCCTTACCCTTACCACAAAGTGATATACGAGCAAATTGGGAATATAGAAGAACAATCATTATTGAACAATTCGTACAGAGGTCAGATTGTCCGAAACCAATTTGTTCATATGTTTGAACAGTTCGCCTCACGCTGATGTTAATCAAGTGTATACCGACATAATTAAATCAATAATTTAGATAGTTTCTATTCATAGCTCATTAAATTATACATCAATGAAGTTACACGTGAATCTGATGCTCATTATGCCTAATATGTTTAATGTAGCAAGATTACCTCGTTTAGAAGAATGTCAATGATTTCTACTTTACCACCAAGAGCAGCTCTAAGAATGCAAAATGTAACGATCGAAGAAGCACCAATAAAATGATATATTTATATAAATATGTGTATTGTATACACGGTATGGAGAAAATGCCGAATAACGATTATTTGCAATGAAAACCAAACGTTAGACACCCAACCGCAGTGCCTTTGTAAAGATAATTAAAAAGTGTTTTAACAACTGCACATTTTGTGGAGCAATTCGCATTCGGCATCTGGCACTCTATCGGATGCCGAATAACGATTATTTGCAATGAAAACCAAACGTTAGACACCCAACCGCAGTGACTTTGTAAAGACAATTAAAAAGTGTTTTTTTAAAACAACTGCACATTTTGTGGAGCTAGCAATTCGCATTCGGCATCTGGCATTCTATCGGATGCTTTTTTGAGTTTATTTTCAAATGTACAACAAAACATAAAACAACAAAACGTAAAATACAATCAATAGAGAGCCAACAAATTAAATAAACGAACACATAACAAACAGATATTCCATTCTTACAAGCAAACAAAACAACCAAGAATAATCCTAAACAATCAACAAACCAGGGGTGCATCAAGGAATTTCGAGGGGGGAGGGGAGGGGGCACTAATCAACAAATTACTGATCATCAATCAAAAATTATATCAAGAATTATATATTCCTCTGCAATAAAAAAAGAAGAAAAGAGAAAGAGACAGTATTACCGCAACATTGGTGTCATGCCATCTTTATCCTCTGCATCAATGGCTGCTCCGTGAAACAGCAACAAGGCAACCATGTCTTCATCTCCTTTCTTGCATGCAACGTGAAGTGGTGTGTCAAAATTATCCTGAAAAAAAAAACATACAGCAAATATATATCACAACCAAACTTCAAAAAAAACCTTCAGTAAAGAGATCAAGTAATTATATTCATCCTTGGCCATGTGTTACCCTTGGAGGATATGTTACATACTTAGGGACCGTTCATTATTTATGGCAGGGGGGGGCTGGGTGATTAAATGGGGGGTCTTGAATTTTTTCCAAGTCTGAAAAGGGGGGTATTGAAATAATTTTTTGGCTATCAGGGGGGGTCTAGAAATTTCATAAGACAGATAAGGTAAATATGAGGGGGATCCTGAAATTTATTTTGTTCTTGCCAGGGGGGTCTTTAAAAAAAATGGGTTCCTTGGTAATTAATCCCTTATTACCAAACGTTCTCGGTAAGAATGCCATCGGGAAGCCAACTGCGAATTGGTCCTCTAAAATGCCATTGAAAATGTAACAATTTTTACACCGTTCAAATGTCAAAACATTTCTTTAATTATCTTTATTTTATAGAAGAGTGCACGCACTAAAAGTATGCAACGGTTGTCACTATTTAGTGGTAAATAGCACTAATTAAACAAAAGAAAACAATAGAATTAGCATAAAATAGCACTATTTAGTGGTATTTATGTTCCACACTTTTAGTGCGTGCACTCTAGCTTAATAGCACACGTTTTGGTGTCTGACTTTTGGTTACACTCCGAACAAGATTTTTTTGAAATAAACATATAGAGCTTACAGAATAAATGACTTAGATAAAAACCAAGCTTGCAACATACCTGAACTGCTGAAGGGTCTGCGCCATATTCTATGCACACTGTAGCACACTGAAAAGTTGCAACGACGAGATTATTATCATAATCGATTTTAACACAAATTATGTCTCATAATGTCCATCACCATCACCACTATACCATCATCATCATCTTCGCCATCATCATCATCCCCACTACCTCTACCACCATCATCACCAACATCAACACCACCATCATCAGAGTCATTTTCGCACGAGTGGGATACGGTACAATTACGAATGTTTTCTTAGAAACTACGGCTACGATACGATACAGTACTGTTTCCCACTCATACGATAATGATTCTATTACCATGCCATTACCACTACCACCATCACCACTATCATCATCATCACCACCATTATTATTAACAACATTATCGTCATCCCCCTTCATCACCACCACCACCATCACTATCATCCTGTCTTACCTCTACGTGTCCGTTTTCCACAGCAAGGTGAAGGCTAGAGTTTGTGTCTCGTCGATCAGTTGTTGGTATCTCAAAGAACGACACTTCTGCCATGGATGCTTACAATGTAATTATATTATTATATAGCTTATATAAGTTATTGAGGTACTTTTATAGACGGATGTGTTCAGAGTTTGTAGCGGAATTAGATTATAGTCACAGTAGACAAGTCATTACACAAGGGTGATCAATAGGAGCTGTGATCGGGGCTTTTCCAACGCGACAAATAAATGAGTAGTCGTTTTCAAGACTGACATTACTCAAGACAGAATTGATTGTAGAATTGATAGTACAAGGAATGCTGTTGTGTACAGAAGAAAATAACAATAACAACAATAACAACAATAACGACAACAACAATAACAATGACAACAACAATGACAACAACAGCAATAAAGACAACAACAACAATAACAACAACAATGACAACAACAACAACAATGACAACAACAACAACAATGACAACAACAACAATAATAAAGACAACAACAACAATGTCGACAACAATTACAATAACAATGACGACAACAACATGACAACAACAATAACAACAGCAACAATAACAACAGCAACAACAATAACAAAAACATCAACAATGACAACAACAATAACAAACCTGTTTTTAACAGTTCTCTGAGTACATCATCACTCCCTTCCTTTGCAGCATAGTGTATAGCTGTGTATCGATCGCAATCCATTTGACAAGGATCAGCACCATAGTACAACTAAGAAATAATTTCACATAATATTATACATGTTGATAGTTAGTGAACAATCAAATAAACAACATTCATTCATTCATTCATTCATTCGTTCATTCATTCATTCATTCATTCATTCAATCATTCATTCATTCATTCATTCATTCATTCATTCATTCATGCATTCATGCATTCATTCAATCATTCATTCATTCATTCATTCTTTCATGCATTCATTCATTCATTCATTCAATCATTCATTCATTCATTCATTCATTCATTCATTCATTCATTCATGCATTCATGCATTCATGCATTCATGCATTCATGCATTCATTCATTCATTCATTCATTCATTCAATCATTCATTCATTCATTGATTCATTCATGCATTCATGCTTTCATGCATTCATGCATTCATGCATTCATTCAATCATTCATTCATTCATTCATTCATTCATTCATTCATTCATTCATGCTTAACCAATTCACAATCCATTTGTTTCTTACCAATAGTTTAACAACATCAAGTCGACCGCACACTGCTGCAACATGAAGAGCAGTGCATCCTTCATTGTCTGTCACTTTAGGACTCACACCAGGATCGAGAAGAATCTAAAAGACATCAACAAATAATCAAACAATAAAAAAAGTAGAATTTAATCAAATATTTATGGTGCTCTTGAAGTTTACTGTCCAAAAACAGTCAAAATGTGACGAAATTTAGACACATTTTGAAGCCCACGAAAAAATGTGGGGAAAAAAACACATTTAGGGATCCACGATTGTAAGTCTAGAATTCTAGTGAATTTTTCCCCCTCTCTTTAACGCGCTTCGAATATTTTTACACAAAAAGTGCAATGTAAGATTTAAATTATTTAATATACATGGATTTCATACATTACTAAATTGTTGTTCTCATGTCGTCCAGCCCCTGGCCACTCAACAATAGTACAAATTCACTTTATATTGTCTTTGATATACGTAGTAGGAAATGCATTTTGGCGTTTTCCGACTACTGATGACAGATATAAGTAGGAATTATAACTTTCGATCAATTAAGTACGAAATTTGTGTTCCGACAGAAACTCAGATTTGTTTGGCAGCAATTTTCGTGTTGATTGTCAAGTTTATCCGGCGTAACCTGGATGATGCAGGACTTTTGTAATATTTTCGTTGTAGAAAGTTTATTTTTAAATTTGTCAGAAAAAGTATGGGATACAGAAATGTCCATTTTCGTTTTCAAATCGTTTTCAATTTTTTTCTCAAAAAGGTGAGGTGCATTGACAAAAGAAGAATAAATTTGCTGACAAAACCCAGTTGTTATCCGCACTCTGTTCAACAGTACTTAAAATACATACGGAATAATTCGTTTAATGCAGATATTTTCCCGACGTTTTGGAGCAGTTCAGACTGTTTCTCGGAGATTCTAGCTATGTTGGTGACAGCGTTACTTGCTAATGTTATCCACAAGATTATGGCACTTCGCACGTGGAAATGTACGCGCACGTGCGGCCAGTTTCATCAAAGCTAATTAGCGCGGGCAAGTTTTCACGTGCATCCAGCATGACAAACATTTTTTCGGGCTAATCAGCAGAAAGTATTCAGAAGATCAACGCAGATAAATGATATTTTTACTATACAAATTTTTATACAATTCACCAGAAATCAAATTTGAGTAAATATTTTCTTTGTAACAATTTTTGGAAAAGAAAAAGACCAGGGGCCGGTTGTAGGAAACCTGCCGGAATACAGTCATCCACTGGATAAAGTTGTCCACTCTAAAGAATTTCTTTAGAATTTATCCAACGAATAGCGCTATTCAGGCTTCGTGTAACCGACTCTGGACCATGCGTTTTTCTCCGTCTTGATCAGTTTTGACGATGTTAGGCAAAGAGCCAAAAAAAAAACGCCCGGTTTTCCCACCCACTTTAAAAAAAGATGATCTTGCTTGTTTTGTAAAACTGTCCACAAAGTGCTAAAAACAAAAGGCGATTTTATAGGGCACAGACTGAGTAGGCCTCGTCCCTCTATCCCTCCACCAATCAATATTTATTCTCGGTGTACCTTGATTAGTTCTGTACTAGCTCGTCTAGCTGCATAGTGTAAAGCATGTTGGCCAAAGAAAGACCGTTTGTCAAGGTCAGCCCCTCTATCAAGCAACAAACTCGTAACATCCAAGTAGTTCAAACGCACAGACAGCTGCAAGGACGTCAGGCATCGATACTCGAAACTGGTAGTGACGTCAATATCTGAAATTGAACCATTACGTACGATTCTTAACTAGAAAATGGAAACAACTGGCATGCAAGAAAGGAAGAGGGAATAAGCAGGAGCAGATGTAGGGAGGGCCGAAGAGGTACCCATTTTGCTAAGTAAAAATTAGGAAATGTTTGGCTTTACTACGGATTGAATAGAAGGTTTTGTGTCTGAGAAATTTTCAAGCTAGAGTGCAAATTATTAATCCGTGAAACTTTAGTAATAATAAATAGTGCTATTTTATGCAAATTATATTGTTTTCGTTTGTTTAATTAGTACTATTTTGTACTATTTAGTAATTAGTGTTTCATGGATTTATTGTTTGCACTCTAGTAGAGTGCACACACTACAAAAATTGTGCAACATACATACCACTAAATAGTGCTATTTTATGCTAATTCTATTGTTTTCTTTTGTTTAGTTAGTTCTATTTACTACTAAATAGTGACAACTGTTGCACACATTTAGTGTTTGCACTCTAAGAGTGAGTGAGTAAGTAAGTATAAAGTAAGATTGGAGGGAAATATGGAAGGAAGGGTGGAAGGGAGAAAGGAGGAAAAGAAGTAAAGTTACAAGAATTCAAAGGATGCAATCAAGCTACACACAAGTGCAAATGAGGAAAGGAAGAAGTGAGAGCTCGAGGGTGGAAATACAAAATCGTTTCACTCACCAGCACCATGATCAAGCAACATTGTTATAATGTGAATCCTCTGATTGCGTACGGCATAGTGTAATGGGGCATAACCGCTGCAATCAAGCTCGTTGAGAACCGTGTCAGGACTACCAAGTTGCCTAGCAACCACATCAACAAGGCCTTCCCGGCATGCCTTGTGGACATCAATAACAATGGTTATTCAAATAGTCTTTAATGGTCTTTAATTGTGAAACAGACGCAAACATGCGTTTTTTTATTAACTATAGCTAGTGAAAACAGCACTTGCGTCTATTTCACTAGTGAGAACTAGAATTTAGAAATGTGATGTTCGTGATAATAAATACAAAAATAAATTTAATTAAATACAAACTAAAATTCATGCATGCGCAAGAAAAAAATAAAAGAGATACAAATTCATGCATAGAAGATAGTTAAACTACGAAAAAATATATTTGATTGGTACATCCCTACGAAAAATCATGATTACTACATCATTCATCACTATCTATCAACTAACGACACTATCATCATCATTATCACCATCGTAGCCTAAGGCCATGATCACATGAATATTTTCAGGGAAGGCTGGAAGGAAGAAATCTTTTGTGTTAAAAAAAAGACGTCTATCACCTAGCCCGCATTAGATATGTCCATGTAACGTGGCCTAACTTATGCCACTGCAGATCGTTATTGTAGTACTGAAAATGAAATCAAAACCGTTTTTTTTCTCGTAACAATTTCGTTAATATTTCTAACTATCAAATTACAACTAGAACACCTTTTCTTCAAGTCTCGACAAATACGACATATCTGTCCATTTTTTGTGCCTCAACAAACATAATATTCACAAAGTGTAAACTTGTGAAAACCTTAGTTTAGATTTAATTAAACGTTAAAAAGGTTTACGATCAACCTGTCACTTTCAAGTGACAAAAAAAAGTATATTCGAACGTTTGACAAGTAGACACAGGCCTGAGCAATGAAAACTGACTCGTTCGATGATCAGAAACAGTTCGCAAATTATTAGCACTTCAAGATACAAAGTAAATTAAAAACTTCAGATTCAAGAAAGAAGGAAAGAAAACGTGTAAAATAGTATTAAAAAAGAAAACGGTCTTTTTCATCAAGTTTTCGAAAAACAAACGATTTTTGACATCTGGTAATTCTTACTCCTTTATGAAGGTTTGTAAGAATGTATTGATTTAATTAATAAAAAGGGAAGAAATTGCGTAAATCGGAAATTTTAAGAGATAGAAAATGTATTTTCAATCAAGTTTCCGACAAAACAAATTTAACGATCCTTTGATCACTGATGTAATCAGTTTTTACAATTCTACATTTTTTTTATTTTCAGCTTTCTTTCCATCTCTGTTTAGTTTATTTGTTTTTTTATATACCACACTTTTGTGACAGCAAAAGAGCGCTTTTTAATTTTGTTTTTCATTTCTATTCAAGCAAGATTAAAATCAATTTTTGAGTATTTATTTCTTTGTACTCGGAGAGAGTACATAAGTTAATCATATTTACGAGCCGTCATTGCTCTGAAATTTAAGAAACGGATTATACTTAACAATCGTCAGATTAATACTAAAACATTTCATTCATTTATTTTATCTCATCATCCTCCAGCCAAAAGAATTAAGGAATGTTTTCTTGATTACAAAATTAAATAAATATACCCACGTTTTTGTTCGGAAATATGATCTATGTCATATATTTTACATATGTATACTATATATTATAAATTAGTTGAGAGTGATGATCATAAAAATGATGAAGTCATCACAATGGTGACGTCAAGGATGATTGTGATGACGCAAACGCCAGTTATGAGTATGATGTATGATGATACAACGATGATTCTGATGAATGTTGATGATAGTGCTGAGCAAGTACAATAAATATCCCAACGATCATAAGAATAACAACGATGCCGAGAGTGTAAAATAACCTGCTAGAGTGCAAAATATAAATCCGTGAAACACTAATGACTAAATAGTACAAAATAGTGCTAATTGAACAAAAGAATACAATTGGATTACCATAAAATGGTACTATTTAGTATTACTAAAGTTTCACGGATTAATTGTTTGCACTCTATAATATTAAACTAATCTAAAACAAAAATAAATAATATTCAATAAATATTGATAGCGATGAGGACAACAACAACAGACAAACGCAACAAAACACACTCAACACAACAACTCAAAAATAACCAACAGAACTGGCACTACTATCAATCAGACTAAATTCACCTGATGAAGGCTGATTTTAGCAGCAACATTTTTCTCTGTTGAGTCTAAAATACTCTGTCGTAGCACACTCGAAGACCTCGCTCGAGCTCGCTTGGAAGTCATCATAGAAGCAGAAAAAAATATTTGGGTGTTTGCTTTGGTTTTTCTCCATCTTTTCTCGCTGGCATCTTTCATGGCGAATGATACCTTTTTGTTTTCTTCTGGCTCCATTTCAATTCCGGTACGAATCGTGTTTAAACTCAACAAAAATACGCAAAAAACGCAGTATTTTGAAGAGAAGATTGAGCTTGACGCGAACTTGAGTAGAGTTTAAATGAATCTTTCCTTGGTTATTAATTTGTACTACAGTAATTTCAAATCTAATTTTCAAGTCTCATAGCTTGATAACATCGACAAAACCGCCTCATTAACTTTTTTTAGCGATTCTATTTTTTGTGTATATGTTGAAAAGTTTGTATTTTGCGTTGCCACCTATTGTTATGAACCTTAGACGACCTTGAGGATAATTAAATGTACTACATGATATAAATTACGTCATAAATATTCAACACCGAGAAAAAAAGTGATAAAAATCGAGTAATTTGACTATTAAATAATCAAGTGCAAAACTAATGGTTTGACAGAACTTTGAAACTGTCAATATCGAATTTAATATTCCAAACAATTGAGCGCACAAACTAAAGACAGTTTTTTATTGTTTTTCTTTTATTTAGTATACAACAGCTATATTTTTTATACAACTAAAATCCAGCAAAGATTAATTAAAGCTATACTAGTTGGACATCTGTTCATAACAAAGGCAAAAAATGATGACTTCGTTAGAAAAACAAGGGGCTTTTCTGTACATTTTACCGAATGAAATTAAATACCAAAATAAGAATTTGAAATGCTTCTATGAAGATGTGCTTCTTTCTAATAAGGAAACAGATTGGATGGACATTAATCTTCTTTTGTCATATAGTTGTACAAATAAAATCTAATTTGCACTATTTATATTGAGATTTACATCATACGATAAACCTCTCTATATCGTCCGAACTCACCCCGGAAAACCGAACAAACTCCAGCACGCCGAACAAACTCAAATAGTATATTAACCCAAGAACAGCTAACAACTACAGAATAGCGAACAAACACTCCGAAAAGCGAATTCAACTCCAAAAAGCTAAGCTAACCCTAACCCTAACTCCGCAAAATCGAAAACTAAAAAAACGAAAAGTGACAAACAAAAAGATGGCGAATCGGACCCAGATTAGCGAACAAACTTCAGACCAGCAAAAAAAAGTCGACCATGTTGTAGCTTTGGTTTGTTTTTCCGTTTGTTTGCATTGTTAATTTGTATGTTTGTCTTTATGCTTGTTTGTTTGCTGGTTTGCTTGCTTGTTTTTCAATTGCTTCTATGTTTAATTTTTTTTGTTTGGTTGTTTATACGTTTGCTTGTTTTCCCACTTGTTTGTTTGTTTTTATTTGCAAGTTTGCCGGTTCTGTATGTTTGTCTCAGATTTATTTATACTAACACACGGTGGTTCTAATCAATATTTATTATTTAATAACAATTACACATTCAAATGTCAAAATGTCTATAGTTTTGTTATGTATCTCTGCAGTTCATATTGCTCATAGTGAACACTTGGCTAAAGCAATGGCCGTTCATAAGATGTTAAAGCTTAGCAAGTTTATCATTGATCCTTATATTATCAGCCAACTTGAATAAAGTGAATTACACGCGTTGGCAGTTGTGTTTCATTTCCAAGGCATTTTATAGATGAGACAATCTTGCTAAGTCGGAAAACAAATTGAGAGTCCAAAGTCAACCCTTCAGTTCATTTGGGAAACCGACAATACTCCGACCGGCAGCCGACGATGTTTGAGCGGTGATGAAACCTGACTTCTTAGTCCTAGGCCCAGTGTTTTTGCCGTTATGCTGGCTGATCTCTGAGCAGTCGATGACATCACTTTAGCCTCGATTTCAATTTCAATTTTTGGCCAGTATGCCCGATGTTTAATTTACCTTCAACACAAGGACAAGTTCTGATTGACCAGAGGCTGAATGAGCGTCATTACTTGACTTGTCATTACTTGTCGGTATTTTATCCCTGTCCTGGAGGTGCTTATAGACCAGATTGTAATAGAGTGCTACGAGATTCGTGAGCTAATGATGAATTGATTTACCTCATACGAGCAGAATACTTTTACAATGAATCAAGATTAGCAACAACCGCATCTAAAAGCCTGAAATAGAATAAAAAGAAAACATTTGAGGACAGCTCTGGCACTTCTTTTTCTTCCTTTCTAAGTTTCTGGGGTTTTTTTTTTACTAATTTCTTTTTCCATTTCGTTTTTGCTCTTTTATTTTCTCTTTTCGTTTTTTTTCATTCTGTTAGTTTAAATTTGTTTATACAGGCTCAAAATACAACATTATGGTTGAAGATTCCAGGTATAAAACACAATTCACGAGATATTCTATTACATTGAGATTTGTACAAAAATCAGGCTGGGAATGGGATTTATACCCATTTCAGAACTCTTACAGTGCGAATGCAAAAACTGTGGCCAGACAGAACTATTTCTGGTATGTTTTCTTACCCAATCAGAATTACTTTTCGGTTAGGGTTCATTAGTGTACTGTCTGTGATTAACCAGAGAACAATAAGAACATTCCTGAAATATTCCTGCCTGGCCACGGTTTTGTGTTAGCACTATAATACCTTTGAAATCCACTCATATTTGCAAACACCTTAACGTAACGAAGAATGTTATTTAACGATATTAATAATACTCACTTGTTATATTGCATCGACCTGCAAATTGATAACAGTTCACCTAACACAAAAGATAATAATCATTAGGGAATGATGATGGTGAAAGTGGAGATAATGAGGTATATGATTATGATATTGGTAATATAGTAATGATTATGTTAATTATCAACCAACCAACCAACCAACCAATCAATAGATCAATCGATAGATCAATCAATTAATCACTTTATTCACCATACAGAAATGGATCAGGCGGACGATAATTTTCATAATCAGGTGATATAAACCTGTGTAGCGTTTTATGATGTTAAACAAGGGAGATACTGGTAATTAAGCCAGTTATGATGATGATGGTTCTGATAATGATGCTGAGGATGATGCTGATGATACTGATGATAGCATAATAATGATGATGATAACAATGAAGATTATACCAGAAATATCTGCATACAAGGCTAGATGATAACAGTGATTCTAAACTTTTGATGTTGATAATGGTGGCCTTTATATGATGACGATGACAAAGATGATTATGCTATTGTCAGTAATTGTTCTGTACAAACGAAACCACACCATACACTTACTTTTGCTACTTGACAAGCATCCCGTTGCTATAGCAATCTGTATAACCTGAGCCAGTCGGTCAATCGATAAGTTGATATCCCATGATTCACCCTGTTCATTACTGTCACATGACTTCAATGTGTCAATCATTTCAATCATGACAGCTGTCAATTTCTTCAAGTCATCACTGTTTAAAAGATGTCTTAGCATATCTGACTCATCCATCACCTCTCCCGGTTCAAGCTCCATTTCATCTTTAGGATTTCGTTTACTTTGGCCTGGTAGAAAAGAGATGTACATGAATTGGGTATAGGTTAGTTTTCCTTGCTTCTGTTTCAGAAAGTGATATGGAGACATGTTTTTTTTTGCTTGTAATTCTCTGGTTGTATTGTTATAGAAATGAAGAAGATGAAACTTTTTGAATATAACATTTAGTTCTTCAAAAGAAGTTTAGTATCATATTTAAATTACATTTTGTCCTGTGGTAGTGACAATGATGATGATGATGACTATTGCCCTTGCAGTAGTGACGATGATGATGATGATGACTATTGCCCTTGCAGTAGTGACAATGATGATGATGATGACTATTGCCCTTGCAGTAGTGACAATGATGATGATGATGACTATTGCCCTTGCAGTAGTGACGATGATGATGATGATGACTATTGCCCTTGCAGTAGTGACAATGATGATGATGATGACTATTGCCCTTGCAGTAGTGACAATGATGATGATGATGACTATTGCCCTTGCAGTAGTGACGATGATGATGATGATGACTATTGCCCTTGCAGTAGTGACAATGATGATGATGATGACTATTGCCCTTGTGGTAGTGACGATGATGATGATGATGACTATTGCCCTTGCAGTAGTGACAATGATGATGATGATGACTATTGCCCTTGTGGTAGTGACGATGATGATGATGATGACTATTGCCCTTGCAGTAGTGACAATGATGATGATGATGACTATTGCCCTTGCAGTAGTGACAATGATGATGATGATGACTATTGCCCTTGTGGTAGTGACGATGATGATGATGATGACTATTGCCCTTGCAGTAGTGACAATGATGATGATGATGACTATTGCCCTTGTGGTAGTGACGATGATGATGATGATGACTATTGCCCTTGCAGTAGTGACAATGATGATGATGATGATTATTGCCCTTGTGGTAGTGACGATGATGATGATGATGACTATTGCCCTTGCAGTAGTAACAATGATGATGATGATGACTATTGCCCTTGCAGTAGTGACGATGATGATGATGATGACTATTGCCCTTGCAGTAGTAACAATGATGATGATGATGACTATTGCCCTTGCAGTAGTAACAATGATGATGATGATGACTATTGCCCTTGCAGTAGTAACAATGATGATGATGATGACTATTGCCCTTGCAGTAGTGACAATGATGATGATGATGACTATTGCCCTTGTGGTAGTGACGATGATGATGATGACTATTGCCCTTGTGGTAGTGACAATGATATGATGATGACTATGGAAATGTAAGCACCGACTGTGAAAATCACTATGACAACGGTAAAGTGATGATGATGCCAATGGTATGATGGTGAATGGAACACTACACACCTGACATAACCAATGCTTGTAGTACACCAAGATGAAGCTCTGAATAAACACTTCTCATCTCGTTTGTTAAACCCTTCATCAGTGGCTGCAGGATAGTCCACTGAACCAAGCCTTGTATAGGACAGAGTGGCAGTGGGACTGTCTTGGCTGTTAGAGGATTGTGCAGGGAGGGGAGGGTGATAAGTGTTCTGTTTGGTTTTATTAGACAGATTGAAGGATCTTGACTGATCCACTTCACAACTACTTTTAAAGAAGACAAAGCTGGATAATTATTGCTGTTAGATTGGTATATATCTGAAAGGAATGAATACCAGTAATCACAAATGCATAATCACAATGTGTCAATACCTTTTACAATATGAACAATAAAAATAAAATGGAACATTCAATACCAAATAATACTAACGAGTCTTTATGAAATACACCTTTCTGTGGATGCTGTAATAATAATAATAATAATAATAATAATAATAATAATAATTTAATAATAATAATAACTTTAATAACAACAACAATAATAATATTTTACATTTGAAATGGCTAAAAATCTTATATACAAGTTACATGATTGTAGGACTAATGTTCATTTAGATAAAAAATGTTCGTTATATAATATACTCTATATCTATAAATATAAATGCAGAAATGATAATTAATTCTTAAAAAAAAACAATGGATATATAATAGTACTAAGAGAAAGAAAAAATAAATAAATCAAAAATAAAAAAATATATAACAAATATATATATATATATGTACAAAAAGATTTAAGCTACATTTGATATAAAATTGTCAATAGTAAAATCAGTGTTCAAAGTTTCAAATGTCCTCCTTTTAACTCTAGTTCCTCTAAGGCATACGAGAGAGCATCTTAAAAGAGCAAAGGAGACTTTGGATCTAATCCAGGTCATCGTCGTTGAATATGTTTCTCCTTTCTTAGTGGATATTAACTCTGCTAAGCGTTTATGGTACATCATGCATTCGGGTCCCATTCCTCCAGTTGTACTAAAGATCAGCGGTGTAAACGATCCTTGTTCAATTTCTAACACTCTAGTGGCATACTTCCTCTTCTTCTCGTTTTCATGTTGTTTGAAGATTTGCTCAGAGGTCTTTTCGCGATAGCAGTCTGCATAAGGGTGGAATACCCGAACGTCAAAGTATGCAGATCGCTGTCGCTCCCAAAATCCTCTCGCCATAATGTCAAGACGAGCGTCTCTTGAGGTATTAGCACCATTATTAAGGACTTCTCCAGTGATTTGTTGTAGTGGAGGCTCTGTCTGTACATCTTTACAAACGGTTCCCAGAAGGGCTGCTTCAAGATCTCTTATCTCGTTGTGCCGTTGGATGACAAATCCACCATTTCTGCACGTCATAGCATGGTTTATGTCAAAAATATCCCCACACACACAGCGGTTCGGGATATCTGTAAATTCCCAGTTGTATCTCAGCTTCAGTGCATCTCTGAACTCTCCTTTATTTAGATCGTATCCAAGGTCCTTGAGCGGTATGACTGAAAGCCAGCTTGAGGCGCCTTTCTCAGAGGCTTGGTTTTTTACTTTAAGCAAAGTTGACGATAATATGCTCTTGACCATCCCATCATTCTCTCTAAGATTTTCTCGTTTTCTGTTCATGGCTTGAGTCTTTGCAGTTCTGATGTCCGTTTCTTCTGGAACATTGTGTATCTGGTCAACTATGCGCTGAACTAGAGGTTTAGTAATAATCAATGAGGCTTGATGCTCTTGGGGAGCCGACTCCACAGGGTTCGTGAATCCTAGCCCACCCAAGCGTACCGGAAGTGCCAGTAGTTTACGATCTTCGTCGTTGATATGATGATCTGTAATGGCAGGAATTATTATAATTATTATTATTATTATAATAATTATTATTATTATATTATTATTATTATAATAATAATAATAATAATAATAATAATAATAATAATAATAATAATAATAATAATAATAATATAATAATAATAATAATAATAATAATAATAATAATAATAATAATAATAATAATAATAATAATAATAATAATAATAATAATAATAATAATAATAATAATAATAATAATAATAATAATAATAGAGATCTTCAGCATTGACAGCATGTAATTCTTCTTTAAAACAAGATTGCAATCTTAATCCTGACCAACTGTTCATCAATGTGTGAATTCCTCGCATTACCACAGACTGTAGTCAAATTCAAATAATTAGATGCTGTTGAGGCTGAGGTTGTTGTACAGCATCCACAGAAAGGTATATTCTGCTTGGTGGATTCAAATAATAGTAACAGAGTCTACTTGTATTACAGTGAGGACACTTGAACCATGAAAACTTTGTGCTTTTTTGACACTTTTTTAACATGCATCCTTTGTGTGAATCTATTTGAAAACATTTTCATTGAATTTATGAGAACTCAGTGCATTTGAGTTCAGTCCTACTTTTTTATAGAGTTTGAAGCAGAAGAAAGCTCAGAAAATAAAAAGCCAAAGTAAGACAAGTGTTCATGGTTCAAATGTCCTCACTGTAAATGCATACCTGTGTTTTTGCCACTGGGTATTATATAATAAGCACTGGTCAAGATCACAAGTACTTGGCACACAAACTGTGGTGATATAGATGAGATGTTCTCCAAGAACGGCAGTGAACGTGGTACTATGGTTGTATAATCATTAATAATATCCATTGTGACAGGCATGACGATATCTGATGCTAGACGGTGTTTCTGAAGTTAAATAATTATAGTAAAATGTAATGATGGCACTGTACTAGTTTAACCTTTACTTGCACGACCATTCAATTTTGTTCTTTGAAACATTCATGGTCTCATGATTGTGTGAACCATGTAACTTTAGTTTAGTTTTTATTTTATTAGATTTTCCTTCCTTTAAATCAAGGCAGGGACACCACAACAGCTTTCGCCAATTACAGTAGGCCCTGGGACATCTGGTTTATTGTCCTTATCTGTGAAGACATCAAATTCTCAACTTGTAATCAGAAGGCATCTTTTTTATTGGCCAAGCTTCAAGCTCCGGAACATGGCTTCCACAAAAAAAAAAGAGCTCTGGTGGTCCTATTGCTATGTAATTTTTACCTTTTTGCCTGACAATAATTTTTTCGCATTCCTCTTGCACAAGGCCTTGTTTGATATTTTTGAGGATTGGTTTCCACAATCCCTCAGCAGTTATCTTAAAGGACCATAGTTTGTTTTATTATTCAAATACCTGAATCCAAAAAGCCATACAGTCTAAAAGATGTCCATTTCTGAGAGCTATTGCCATGGAAACAAGCTTTTTAAGTAGGTTAATCCTTCTAGAAAACTACAATAAATTAGAGAAAAAAAAGATATTCATTCATTCACACTAAGAACAACTAAGGATACAGAAATAATACATAATAATTATCAAGATAATGTAACATAAGATTAAATGTATTTTTTGCATGTTTAAACGCAAAAAATCAACTGTGTACAAAGATGTGTGCAAAATAGTGAATGTAAGGGTAGTATTAAAGTGTGAGAGAAAGTCTCCCCAATTAGACATGCTAAATAACCTTGAGACTATGAAAAAGTTCATTATTATTTTATTTAATTCTATGTATTATTTATCAGATTTAAAAGTGCCTTTGAGGTAGTGATTCTGTATTGTTCTAGGCTTACGTCATGGATTATTAATGAATTTTGTCAAGTAAACTTTTTTTGTTTTTTTGTGTCAATGATCATACCTTACTATCCTTCTGTTCTTGATCAGAGAAACTAAACATCGTATCAAAAACACACCACCTTACAAACTCACTTTTACAACCATCAAAGTACTTGCACAGAACCTCTAAAAGTCTCAGCTCTTGCAAGGAACTCAGCTGAGGTGTTCCACTGTGCAAAAGGTAGTTGTCAGTCAACTCACTGATAAATGCTGACAAAAACAAAGCTGGACTCTGAAGACTTTCTGGACTGCTTGATTCAAAGAAGTTATTTAAAAGATGAAGTACTTGTCGGCAGCAATTTGGAAATACTGCATTGGTCATAAGATGCTTGATGTATTGCACTTTCGAAGGAATGTCTGTGTTCCACTTGGACATGTCTATAGCAAGCAAATCAATCAATCAATCAATCAGATAAGCATAAAAAAAACAACCAATCTGACCATCGATTCAATCAACGTCAATCAATTGCTGGGTTGCATATGACGCCATGGCAGTTATCTGGGATGAACATTAACAAAAGGCGTCCAACCAACATTATTACCACATTTTATTAACATTTGGTTGACATGTCGGACTAGAAATACCAAAGATGTGGGTTCAAGTCCTGCCGAGGGCATATAGTATATTTTTCTCTTAAGGTAGTCGCACCGGCTATTTTGGGGTCTTTGTAAGGGCTTTTGTCTCCTTCGGAAATGAGCATTTTCATTTCAAACTTTTAGTAATAATAGAGTATTTATGCAGCTTTCGAAATTTGTTATTTATGTAATATGATATCTTTTTATAATTGGATTATTGAATTTCCCGCGAATTCTATAGTTTCACATTTTTTACGTTTTTCATCGCAAATAATGAATATTTCTTAAATTTAAAAAAGTCGTCTCGAACAGCATGATCAAATCGAGGTGCAATAGCTTGGGAACTGAGAAACTGTGAATACTGGAAGAGATACAGCTAATTTGAAACTCTATAAATTTGGCAAGTCATAAAATAACGAAAAAACAAGCAAACTTCTGTCGCAAGCTATTGCACCTCGGTAACGGTGTGTAGAAGAATTGTGGCAAGTTTGATGCCTCTATCTTGAATAGCCATTGAGAAAAACATTTTGAAAGTTAATAAACAGCTATCCACATTTGATAATTCGTGCTGTGAGTTCAATATTTACGGTCAAACGGGTTAAACTAAGTGTCTTTTTGAATCAGCCATATTGCCCCGACATCTTTGACAATAAAATTCCCCTGTGGGGTATACAGAGGCAGCGTAAATTCAATATTTTTACTTACTTGGGCTTCCTGTGTAGTGTTGTGTAATATGCCAAAATGGCTGGCGTGACGGCCCCCTAATGTGAGGTTTACATTTACAAACTGCCTTGCAAATGGTAAACTAGCAACATTTATAAATCGAAAACAGCGGTAATCTATTCTAATACTAGTTTGAACTAATTTGTAGCTTGATGTTTGGGGATGGATTTGTTTTTCTTAGTGAAATTTGAAGTTGATTTCTGTTTGACCTCAAAGCTATTTACGAAGGTGTGAACATTTTGAATTAAAATCTAGCAAAACATGCAATCTTCAATTCGCTTTTTTGGCTGTGAATCTTGATAAAACTGTGTAAAAGTTACATTTATGACCTACATTTGGTTCACATTTATGATTTGTGTGAAAAAAGTTTGAAAATTAAGACCTAAAAATAGCCGGTGCGACTACCTTAACATTTCTTTCATTACAAAACACCGCTCGTATTCATACATTACTACTGTACTCATTCTATGTGTACACACGTATGATGCTCAACTTATCTATAGAGAAAAATATCGCTCTGGGGTCATCACGGTTGCAGTGCACTTCACAATAACTATAATTTTGAGGTAAATCCATACATGTTAAATTGACATGTTTACCTCAAAATTATAGTTAAGCTACTGTTGCTCAGGCATTTTGCCACTTCACAATAATTGTTCAGCTGCATTTCTAGTGTGGTTGCCCTTGTGGTGTAGAGTTTAACACGTCAGACTAGAAATACCGAAGACATGGGATCAAGTTCTGCAAAGAGCATATGATATTTTAAACTTTCTTTCATTACTACACACTGAACGCATTCATAAATTGCTACATGATTACCACATTGTCGTTTGATTCCCAAAGGATCTATTACAAGCCAATCAAGAATGAAGCAAACAATCAGATCCATAATAGTTAATAGAAAGAATGGTTAGGAAACCTATTGTTTTATGTCTTTGTTCAGTTCAGGTTGAACCGGTCTGACCCTGCACAGGTTTTGATTTATGCTCATTCCAAATTATGAAGTAAGTAGACATGAATTTCGGCATGTCGAAATCGAGGAAACTGAGGAAACTAAGGAAACTTTTGTATATGTGATTCATTGGATTAGTTGTTTAAGAAAATTATTAATTTACTTTATATCGTCTACAGTTTGTCACATTATTTGATTGTAGTTGATTGGTTCATGTAGAACAATATTGACATACCATATGTTATATCATGTTACATCTATCTAATGGGTTATTCTGATAAAAGCTCTGAACTCGTACAGTCGTGTCGTTTACTGAGTCATAGAAATTGTAGCTATTGTAACACAGTTCGAAGTGATAAATTTGTTGAATGTTGTTTCGGATTCGGCAGTCAGGCGGTACATCAAAATATACATAAATAATGAGTCCTGAGTATCTTAATTTTCTTAAACAAATAATCCAATGAATCACATATACAAAAGTTTCCTCAGTTTCCTTACTTTCCTCAGTTTTCTCAGTTTCCTCAATTTCGACATGCCGCATGAAATTTGTCTTAATATAACATTATGGTAAGGATTGCTGAATTTGGCATGTGGACCGTGCAGCCAAAAGAACGATTTTTGATCTGTTGACTTAACTATAATTAACAAAGGTAAAACAATAGTGAAACAAAAGATTGTGCATGGTCATGCTAGAAAAAAGTGTACAATAACATAAAATATACAACAAAAGAGTTTCAAAACCATTTCACTCGATGAACTATGGATTCACCAAAGACACACTAACATTTTTGTTCACAGCTGTAGCAGTTCTAAGCATTCATACTACCCCCTTCACAAACCTTCTAAATTTGTAAGACAAGTCTTGGGACAATAGGTTTGACAGACTGGCTAGGTAGTTTTATTGTCATAAGTCAGAAAATATTGAAATATTTTCCAACATGCGATATATCTAGCGATTTAGCCTACCATATACCACACACATTGCCGCCAAAACTTCAAAGAATAATAGCTAGCTACAAGAAGACACGATTACTCTTACCCCATACATCTTGTTCGATATTTTCTACATTCATTTTAGCGACGTCCTTTGTGTAAAAGTCAAAATATCAATGTTCCTTCGTCCGCCATTTTGAATTTTGTGACCAAGCCTTTGCCACCTGGCACAGGAAGCCCAATCTACCGTTCCTATCATACATACTGGCAAAATCACAGAGAGCCCGGCTTACGAGATATTGCCGACTCCAGTGATAGAGTCGGACTCTTATGTCAACAACTAGAGGTCACGCAGCGCGCAAACCAGCCGGATTGTTACGTAAGCCAGTTGATACGAACTGTAATAAAACACCACTATTTACTTAAGGGTCCTGACTACTTTAGAACAACAACGACGCTTGAAACCTGTGCCCGCGAGCAATTTACCGCTGAGAACGCCGCGCGCGCGCCAAATCCCGCCAAAGGTTTATACTTCAACCAGCCAAAACCCTCATTTTTTGCGCGGGAGTCTATATTGTTCTTCATTTTTTCTGAAAGATTTTGAAAAATCTTTCTTTTGGCAAGATTTGAAAAAATCCTGATGACTTTTCAACATTTCACGCGATGGTAAGTAGTTTAGGGTTTCACTTTTCAAAGCGATTTTAAGTCAAAGACGACAACAAAACTGTAAATTTTGACAAAATTTTAAAACATATATAATTTATTTTAAAATATTTGTGTAAAATAACGTCTGGTTGAGATTGCCTGTAAAAACTACGTCAATAGCTTCATTAGTTTTAGAGTAATAATTTTTTTTGTGAAAAATGCATTTTTCGTCATTTGTTCTTCAAAAATGTCAAAACATGGTTCCTTTCAAAAAATTTTATCTCAAAAACGGGCTCGGGACCATGTTGACATAAGAGTCCGACTCTATCACTGGAGTCGGCAATATCTCGTAAGCCGGGCTCCCTGTGGCAAAATGTAAATTCAAGGCGGAAAGCCGTATAAAATGGTGAAAAGGCATGGAATGTGTCTTAATTACGTTCGCGTTGGTAGAGGAGGTCAAGAGATATAAACAAAGAAACCAATTCAAAGATATAATTTTATCTGATTTTAATCCTTGTTTTACATTGTCATTAACTGAGTAATGTCGTTTATGATTACTCTCGCATGCCATTTTCATGCTGTCATTGCCGTACTTACAATATGATATGTAAATTTGGTCTTTTATAATTGCAATTATACTGTGGCTTTATGCAGTGAATATCAACTACTCATTATTAATGTTATTATATCCTATGAATGAAGGTAATATTTATTTAAAGGATTGGAATTAGTTTGTGTGTGATTTATAAATTATTTCACGACTAGTCTTAGTAGCTGATCTCTTTTATATACATTCTTATTGTACATAGTACACCTATTTTCGAAAAGAATGTCGATCCCGGTTGACCAATGTTGAATATTTGGATTTTGTTGCATGAAACTGACAAAAGCAAAGACACCAAAACGCGGTACTTTAATTCACTTTTAAAATAAAGATAGTTTCAAAATTCAGTGGTTAGATGATTTAATTGTGAATATTTTGTTAACCAACACATTTCATCCGGCATTCTTTCCGACAGTGTTTTTTGAAATGATCGAGTGTCGGTATTTATATATATACATACCGACACTCGATCATTTAAAAAAACACTGTTACGTATATCTATGGCAAAACCTTTTGAGACACCTGTATATATGTATGTATACATTGTTTTACTGGAGTTTTGCATGAGCAGCCTTCGTTTTGAAGCTGCTAAACATTGTCCCTCTAGTTTTCAGAGCTGCTGGTTTGAGCAATCTTTTTGTTGTAAATTTTTGTTTTAGGGACTTTCGAGTTTTTCGCTGCTAAGATTGCAAGTCGATTGTCAAAGCTAGATCTTTGGAAAATTAAATTTACCAAGAACTAAATAATTTAATGTGATTGTGTTGATTTTCTTTTGCAGTACTATCATTTTGCATTCAACTGTTTTCATGCAAAAACTACTTGATGTTTTCATTAAGTGATGTCCATGCAAAATATACCATTCACTTTTTATAACAAAGTAATTGAAAAATTCATCAATTTTTGTTAGTAATTCAGATATTTCATGCTAAGTCAAGAGATTAATGTAATAATGTTGTGGTTTGTCAAACAGGTGCGTGACTGCCCCGTCGATGTTTCTTAGTTTTTAATCGAGCGTCATCATAAACGGTATCGTCATCATCATCGTCGTCGTAATCGTCATCATAGTCATCTTCGTCTGAGAACTCGGTCTCTTCCTCTGCGCTGCTTTCCGATGGTTTACTTTCTTCAGCCATCTCGTCAATTTTCTTCTTGTCGCGATAGGCAACCATACAGCGTACTATCTCTTCGATTGTGTGGTTCTCGATGAAGTCGTCGAGAACAGGTATGGCGTCGCAGATGTCGTTCTCTGTGAAGTTCTCTTCATCTTCAAGCAACATTTGGACTACTAGGTTCTTTTTCTGTGTAGTCTTCTTTGGGTCGAACCATTTCGTCTGCCGAATGTCCTCCATGCAAATGTTCCTGAATGCATATTGGATGTTCTCGGATATTTCATCAATGCTGTCGATGTTTTTCTCAAGGTCTGACTTTTCTTCAACGTAAGTTGGTTTAATTGCTGGACCACACTTTTTCCCCATGTTAGATTTGACAGCATGCACCATAAACGATAACATCTCGTGGTCATTACCTTGTTGCAGTACATCACGGTTAACCTCATCGAACGTGTCAACTATGATACTTAGGAATACATTCATCAGAATGAAGATTATTACAACAACATACGTGAAGAAGTACAATGGCCCGAAAATACGGTTCGCCTGTTGAAGAGAATCAAAGTCGAAATCACCGAGAGTCATGCCAAACACAGCCACGATGCTACGATGGAAAGATGAATATCTCGGATCAGATACACCAAAAATAGTGAAGCCAAATTGTACATAGGCCATGAAGATGATCATAAAGTAGACAAAGAAGAAGAACAGAGGCTCGGCAGCTTTCTTGAGGGTAAGGGACAGGAGAGCCATACGTCGATTGAAGCGAAGTAGACGAAGGAACTTCAAGAAGGAGAAGAAGACAGCCAAGCTGCACGTTGCAGTAACCCATTCGTCTAGGAAGGCAACATACTGAAAACTGACAAACCCGTCAGGATTGTCGTTCATATCACTGATAGTCAATGTAGTCATACCAAGACGTGCGAAATATAATCCAACTGAAGCAATGGAGAAGCTTAGTAGAGAGATTTCAAGGTAATTCCAGCCGTCTCTGAAGTACTCCCTGCGCTCGGCACGGTACTTTTTAACTTGCTTGTATAAGAAGTACAACAAAAACGCAATGTAGGATATCTCACAAGCCATAATAAATACCATCTCAGGGCCGATGTAGCGATATAGTCTTAGCGTTTGTACTTTTGGCATAGGATGATAGCCTCCTGTAGCTCGTATCTCGGTGAGTAGAGTTACAGCACTAAAGAAGTTCGTGTATGGGTTGTAGACAGTGAATTCAGCGAACAGAGCACGGGAGTATCGGTCTATCCAACCAGATGCTGACAGGTTAGAAATTAGTTTCTCTGCATCTGCTCTTGATTTACCCAGATTTGCAACGTAACCTGAGAGATATGAATGAATTAACAAACGAACAAAGGAATGAATGAATGAATGAATAAATGAACAAACGAATGAATGAACAAATGAATGAATGAATGAATGAATGAATGAACAAATGAATGAATGAATGAATGAATGAGTGAATGAGAAAATAAATGAATCAATCAATCAATCAATCAACGAATGAATCCATGAATAGATCAATGAATCAATGAGCGAATGAATGAACTGATGAATGAATGAAATTCGAAAGAACGAACGAACGAACGAATAAATAAATCAACAACTAAATCAAATGCGCTAATGATAAACCACTGAACGCAAAAACAAACAACTGACTTAAATGCATAACTGAACATGTTTTGAATGCGCGATAAAAGTGCGTTTTTGTACCTCCAGCCCAGTACGATGCAAAGAATCCCCAGTAGGGTGTTCCCTTGAGTTCCCAGGCGCTTCTGTAGTACCATGGTGATGGGTTGTTTGCTTCTTTTGTCTGGTTTCTTTCAAATGGCAGCCATCCATGGTTGTAGCTATCTTTATCCTCCAAGTCCCATTCATAATCAGCATTTGATTCGCTGAACATTTTAGCAATAAACGGTAGCATGGTACTTTGATCTGAACGAAATTCAAAAGACTCGGTGAATAATGTCTACTCGCGTGATATATGAGATGGTGATTATAATTATGATGGTGGGGCTGGTGATGATGGTGGGGCTGGTGATGATGGTGGGGCTGGTGATGATATGGTGGATGTGATGATGGTTGGGCTGGTGGGGCTGGTGATGATATGGTGGATGTGATGATGGTGGGGCTGGTGATGATATGGTGGATGTGATGATGGTGGGGCTGGTGATGATGGTGGGGCTGGTGATGATATTGTGGATGTGATGATGGTGGGGCTGGTGATGATGGTGGGGCTGGTGATGATATGGTGGATGTGATGATGGTGGGGCTGGTGATGATATTGTGGATGTGATGATGGTGGGGCTGGTGATGATGGTGGGGCTGGTGATGATGGTGGGGCTGGTGATGATATAGTAATAGTACGCCGTTACGTCTTTATTCTCATTTCTTATGATAGACGGTTAAGACAACAATGATAGTCAGGCAATGAAAAGATTTAATGTAGAAACACATAAGTGGGTTGAAACGTGTTCCACGCTCCGGAATACTCACACTAATTAGCACAATTTTGACACCATATTTGGTCATATTTGTCCGCTGTGATGCAAATCAAACAATCAAACGAATTTCTAAAAGTTTTTAAAAGAGATTTTCTTTTCTGCATTTTAACATTTAGTTTATAATGTTTTGGATGCATAAAAGATAAGATTTTTTTTAGTCAGGATTTTTAAAGAAAAAAATGGAATATTCCGGAGCATGAATTTAAAGCAATGTACTGTCGCTACACGTTCCACTCCCCTTGTGAGTTTCTACATAATGATAATGCCACTTACTTCTCTTGATTCTCAGTTGTCTAATCCTAGGTGATCCCACTAGGTATGTGGTAGCATGATCAGCCACAAAGCCTTCAGGATAACTGTACAATACACTAGTATTCTTCACATAGTTTCCATTTCCAGTATTCAGCCATCGATCAGACTGGTTTCTACCTTTCATCAAGATCTTCTCGGTACCCCTGTCGTAATCCTTATAATCTATTTGTGAGTCAGGGAAGGATTCTATCGGTCCATACCAGTAATAGGGCCGTAGTGTTGGAATGAAAGTCGTTAAAGCCCATGTCCAATAATTGTCGGGTCTGTCAGCCTAAGGAGGAGAAACAGGCGAAGTGAGAAAAAATGCGCTATCATTTTGATAATTTAATTTTAGCTGGTTCTAATTGACAACAAATTTTTGTCGCTGTACTAGCTGAAGGCTAACGAGGCGAGACGTAGGGACATTTTTGTTTGTATTTATGCAGGTAAGCAAAGAAGCAAACAGGCAAACAAGCGAGCAACCAAAACACAAACAAGTTCACAAAAAAAACATAAAATCTAACAAAACAAACAAAGAAAACAAGTAAATAAACATACAATCTAACAAACAAACAAACAAACAAGAAAAAACGGCAAAAAAATCATTAAAAAAACCAATGCCATAGACAGAAAGACAGATCATACGTTAGATAAAAACAAGAAACTAACATACCGAAGTAACAGTGCTTGTAGCTGTGTACGCCGCTGACACAAAGAAAGAATCCATTGTCCTTGTGACTCCATAAGCCATAGGATCTCTGTTGCCATAAGCAATGACTAGCACAAGGACTAAAAAGAACAGGTACTGGACAATCTCATAAATAATTGTCTTCATCTGTTTTTGTTTCAGTCGTAGTTGTCTAAACGCTTCAAGCTTCTCTGGATCTGGTGGCTTAGCGACAAATCCTAGTTTACGTACTTGCTGCTCATCTTCGTTGTTCTGTGTCTTCTTATGGACTAGCTCTTCGTCTGGATTGAGTTCATTCTGCTCATTTTCGTCTTCATTTTTGTTGGGATCTTTGATGACTAAAGCAAAGAACATCGCAGCAGCGAATACTTTCAGTGGTTGAGAGATCAAGACGTCCTGCCAAAATGAAATCATCATAGATGAAATCCATCCTTCAGATTTCTCCTTGCCGAATGTTAGACCATAAAAGACAGTGAACGTTGCAGAGACGGTAGACGCTAGGAATATCAGGACGTAAGCGAGATACGCAAAGCGAGGGTCTAATGAAGCTGACTTCTTCTTCTTCTTCTTCTTCTTCTCTTTCTTTTTGGATTTGGCTTCATTTTCCTCTTCCTCTTCACTTCCTTCCTCATTGTTTTCATCGTTTTCATTTTCTTCGTCTTTCTCATTGACGACTATCTGTGGAACGTCTTCGTCGTTGGCCTTGTATTTCTCAGATCTGCCGTTAGGGTCTTTCTCCTTGTCCAGCTTTGCCTTTGGGTCTAAAGGTTTGATTTTCCTAAAGATAGTAACAACGAGGACGTTAACGGGCAAAACGACTAAACTGCTTGTGATGCCGATAGAAACTTGCTTCATAGAAAAGCTGAACGGTCCAACGTGAACAGACGTTCCTGCCGATGATTTATCGTCAGTTTGATAAAACATGGCGTTGGCTATCATTGTCGTTAATATCACTGAAAGACAACATGACAGTCTTTGCACTCGCGTGAAATTACTCTTTGGTGGTCGGGCTACAACGGAGAACCATAAATGATTGTCCGTCAAGTTCTTGCGTGCCTCGGTAGAAAATAGTAGTCCAAAGTTAGTAAGTTCATCTTTGGTTGCGGGATGGAGTGACCGTTCAACCATACCGTCGTCCTCTTCCACTGCGAGCCATCGTAGGTTAACAAACCACGTCTTTTTGTCGACCTGGAGATCACGGACCATAATGCGTTGTAAGAACCACGATGGGTCATCACCCTGGTTGTTGTGCCAGATTCGTAACTCTTTAAGTTTACCAAGAGATCGAGGCACAGCCAACAAAAAGGAGTCGACACTTCCTTTGAGGAATTTCTTGCGATTTGGATCGGGATCACATAGTTTCTTTGGTGATGTTTCGTCAAGACCTCCTGAAAGTACCATGTAGATATCGGATGTCGTGCCGGCACCGCTTGTATGCCCCGTATAAACGACGATCTCGTATAGGTAAGTATCTCGAGGGTCGTTATCAGGAAGTGGAGTGAGACCAATCTGAATGTGCAATATTAATCAATTAGTTGGATTGTCAAACAGTCAGTCTGTTAATTGTTCCTTTTCTTAATAGAAATATCAGTATTTTATACTAAAATGTTTACTAGGAAATGTTAAAATTTTAAAAAATCGATTAAAATATATAACTCTTAGTTTTTAATCAATTGTAAAGCGTTGCTGAAAATCATGATATTGACACTGTATAAAACACTTTTTATTATTATATATTATTATTATTATTATTATTATTATTATTATTATTATCATTATTATTATTAATATTATTATTATTATTATTATTATTATTATTATTATTATTATTATTATTATTATTAGTCAATCAATCAACCTATCAATCAAGCAATCAATCAATCAATTAATCAATCAACATACATATCACCATATGGTCTACGGACCTTTTCAAGATCTCTCTTGTCAGCACGTCTTGCCCATATAAGAAGAATAAAGTAAAGTCCAAATATCACCATGACGACAATAAACACAATAGGGTTATTCAAAAGTTCGTCCAAGCTAATCTTATCCCAATCGATACTGTTAGGAGGTACGAAGAAGTCGCTTGCAAATGATGTTGCGTGAGTCGCCAGGCATTGCGTCAGAGCACGCGATGTCTTAGGACCAACCTGAATGATAATAAATGAGGTTGAGCCAACCATGTGGGATACACTTCAAATCATTTTCTGAGCATGCTCTAAAACATATAGTACAGTAAAGTACATTGTAGCATACTTGAGAATATATTTGTAAATCAGACACCGTAAAAGGATGATGGTGATGCTGACGTTTCGGACGTTAGTCCTTCGTCGGAGTAATAAGGAGTAATTAATCCGACGAAGGACTAACGTATCGCTATCATCCCTTTACCAATATATACTACAACTGTTTATTTAGAAACACCGACGCATCCCACAGTAGTATTTTACTATAAGTTTTTATTTCTACATTGTAGCATGTCTAAAGGCTGATTTACACGGTACGGTTTGTCGCGTGCGATTTGTAGTATACGACTAGTTGTGAGATTCAAAACGTTCTAAAACTAGTCGTAGAACATTCTGAAACACGTTTTAGATCGCGCGCTTCTAGTTTATTAAGGTAATTCAGTAGTTTTGCACTGCGCATAGTTCTGCGCACATTTCAAGCTTTTTGGTTTCAGGACTTTTATCATGTAATCTAGTCAAATTATTTTTGTAAAGTACTTTGAATAAAAAATTCGAAGAATGGCGACATTTTCGAGCGAGAAAACGCGAAAATTTTGAAACTCGACCCAGTCCTCTCTCGGAAAACCTGTTTTTTGACAATAAAATGACGATATTTATCACAATATTTCGCAAACTAGCACGGTAACCTATGTTTTTTTATTTGATAACATCAAATATATCTAAAATTGAGCATAGGTCATCGGGCTAACTTTTGAGAAATTTCCAAAATACTTTCCGCTAAGGACTTTAATTTTTCGAATGAATTAGCAGCTCGTGCGCACGTTGTTATTTCGTGAATTTCTTCAATATCACATATATTTTTTATACATTTGTTTATATTTTTTTAATAAAATAAAGTGCAGGCATTTGAACAAAACACGAATTTTGATCTTAAAAGACAAATTACTGTGTTTTTGTTCCGTTTCTCTTCGATTTTTGAGCTTATTTCTTTCATTCTCAAGTCACCAAAATGCATGAACTTTGACGTCATACTGCACAAAAACGAAGTCCGTGACCCCCCATTTTTATTGTATTTTCTGAAAGCGTTTCTCAAAATTGTTTGTTAGAACGAGTATAAAAACATTTCATCGGGCAGTTTTATTTCTACGGAATTACCTTAAATTACCTCTAGTCGTATACTACAAATCGCGTGCATAAATCGGACTTTACCTTCACACCAGCGTTACTAAAGGATCCCAACGTTTCATTAAAGAACATACACGCCGCAGTGAACAACGATATATTGTAAGATAACTTCTCTTCAATCTCAATATCCCCCGTTGCTGTGCACGCCATAAACTTCCACGTCCCCGCAGCTGTGTAATTCAAATCTTCGTTGGACAAGAACCACATGTTGATATTGACACCATCAGTATTGTTACGATCGATAGCACTGTAGTTCAGAGTAAAGTTGTAATCATAGACTAGTCTAGTTGGGCGATCATTCCGTCGAAGGAACAATTCATAGCTAATGTTCTCGTTAGATGGAATGAACTCGATATGAATTGAGCTGTGGTTCTTGGGGACTTCTACCACGTGGGAACTACACTTTCCATCCTTAAATTCGTGACTTGTTAGGTTGATTGATTTTCCCGTTTGTGGTATATTGATGACGATTGGTTTTTCGAGGTTGTTGATTGGTTTCTTAGATCCGTCGTCATTAGCTAGACTGAACTCGCTTATTGGTGAATTGACATCACTAGCACCATCGGCCCAGCTAAAGGGATTGGACGCCATCTCGATCATCTGTTGGAAGAGATGATCGTAATTAACAAAGTTATTTTAATTGAGCTGGCGTACAAATGGAAAGCTCTTCGATTCCCGTTCTGGCTACTATGTCTTTGTGTTTTTCGTCGGGATATGCTTTGTATATAAAAAAATATATGGGTCAAAGAATGGTGTTCCGGCAGGCCGGCGCTGCCGATAAAACACTAATTCTCATTTTATAAACACAACTTATAGTTTTGAGCGGACCTTTTGCTTTTCTGGGGAGTGCACGTGCACCCTGTGCACCCCCTTGGTTACGGCCTTACATATTGATATTAACATTCGTTAGAAAAATAAAACAGAAAAACAGACAGACAAAAACGATCAATACCTTTGATACGACCGGCTCAGTAGAGTTTGGATCGACAACATCCCCCAAACCCTCGACTCCTCCACCTGTGGGGGACGATACTGTTTTTAACTCAGACGGTGGTGTCTTAGCAACAGACATGGATAATTCACTAGTTTCGATAACTTTATCTTCTCCTGGAACCAAGGTTGCTTGGAAAGCGCTGGCAACTGCTCCAAGAGTGTTGACGAGGCCCATGCTTTGTTTCTTCTTTTCCTGCTTTTCTTTCTGCATTGAAAAGCATGTTGTAACATCAATAATTTGTGCCATTGCATACAAATCGTAGATTTGAGTTTCGAGCGAATTAATGTAATTCGGCGGGGATGCTCGTCGGAATTTTTGAAAATGTCCCCAAAAAGGTACCAAAGTTCTATCCAGAAGGACGTGACAATACATGATTTTTACTAAAAGGTAACAACTCAAATACGAACAATTTGATATAATAGTCGTAAAATCGAGACCTTGCTTTTAAATATCTGTGAATACCCTACCAACTTTAATTCTGAGATTCTGAAAACCTCTAAGAGACCCAAAAGGTACCAGATCTGCGATTTCTTTGCTTCTCGTACACATATTCATGTGTTTATTAAATGTTATTCTTGTATTATTTTTCTTAACCTCTATTACTAAAACAGCAATTTAAGACTGGGGGCCGAGCTAACTAGAAAACTCACCAGCTAATTTCACTTATTACAATGTCATAAAATATATATTCTATTATTATTATTATTATTATTATTCTATATTTTATTATTATTATTATTATTATATATTTTATTATTATTATTATATATTTTATTATTATTATTATTATATATTTTAATATTATTATTATTATATATTTTTCTTGGAACAATGGCGCCGATGGAAAACACGTATCCCTGAAAGCAGCGTTTGTGTTGATGGCGGTCGCTCTACAAAAACCGCACAAAAAATCGAAAGCTAAAGAACACCAAGAATGTCTGATTAAACGACTGGCATTATGGAAGGACGGTGATGTAGATGGTTTGGTACGCGAAGGGCGACTAATTCAAAGACGACTGACAAGCTCTAAGCGAACTGAACCAGCCGACAAGGCTAAGGTTTTTGCAAATCTAATTATGAAGGGGCAAATACATTCAGCTTTGAGATACCTTAGTAGTGACGAGGGTGGGGGGATACTCCCTCTAAGTGATGACGTTCTACAACAACTGAAAGAAAAACATCCAGATGCACAGGGAGCCCAATTAGGGTCCTTACTATTTGGTCCAATTGAAGATGTCCCTGACACGTTATTCCTTGAAATAGACGGTGAGATGGTACGTGAGGCTGCCTTAAGAACCAAAGGCTCTGGAGGTCCATGCGGAATCGATGCAGATGGATTTAGGAGAATGTTATCTTCAAAAGCCTTTAAGAAGTCTGGAAAAGATCTCTGTGATGCTATTGCTCTGATGGCAAGACGACTCTGTACAGAATACGTGGATCCTTCAAGTATTGAAGCTTTAATATCATGCCGTCTCATACCTCTTGATAAGGGAGAAGGAGCAGTCCGACCGATTGGTGTTGGAGAGGTTCTACGCAGGATAATCGGCAAGTGTGTTACAAAGGTGATTAAGTCCGATATCATTGAAGCTAGTGGTTCTCTACAAGTTTGTGCTGGATTGAAAAGTGGAAACGAAGCCGCCATCCATGCCATGCGAATCATCTTCGAAGCTGATGATTCAGATGCTGTTTTACTCATTGATGCTTCAAACGCTTTTAATGCTTTGAATAGATCTGCATCGCTGCACAACATAAGAGTTCTGTGTCCACTTATGGCTACATATGCTATCAACACTTACAGACATCCTGCGCGGCTATTTGTCGTTGGTGGTCAAGAGTTGAAATCTTCGGAAGGCACTACACAAGGAGATCCGCTTGCCATGAGTTTATATGCCATTAGTCTACAGCCACTCATCTCTCATCTACAAGTTTCTAGTGCAACCAAGCAATGTTGGTTCGCTGATGACGCAGCTGGAAGTGGTACACTGTGTGAGCTCAAAAAGTGGTGGAGCGTGCTTTTGGAAAGTGGACCTCCCCTAGGCTACTTTCCGAATGCTAAGAAGTGTTGGTTAATAACTAAACCTGAGAAGGAAGAAGCCGCAAGGGACGTTTTTGCTGAAACTGCAATTAATGTGACATCGGAAGGACACAAGCACCTAGGTGCAGTGTTGGGATCTACAGCTTTTCTAGAAGAATATATCGGAGATAAAGTTGACGAATGGATTGGTCAAGTAACTAAGCTGGCAGAGTTCGCAATTACACAACCTCAAGCATGCTATGCAGCTTTCAGTTTTGGTCTGCGTCATCGATGGACCTACTTCATAAGAACTTTACCCAACATAACTGATTTTTTAGAGCCACTTGAGGAAGCTATATCTAGACTTCTAATTCCTGCCATTACAGATCATCATATCAACGACGAAGATCGTAAACTACTGGCACTTCCGGTACGCTTGGGTGGGCTAGGATTCACGAACCCTGTGGAGTCAGCTCCCCAAGAGCATCAAGCCTCATTGATTATTACTAAACCTCTAGTTCAGCGCATAGTTGACCAGATACACAATGTTCCAGAAGAAACGGACATCAGAACTGCAAAGACTCAAGCCATGAACAGAAAACGAGAAAATCTTAGAGAGAATGATGGGATGGTCAAGAGCATATTATCGTCAACTTTGCTTAAAGTAAAAAACCAAGCCTCTGAGAAAGGCGCCTCAAGCTGGCTTTCAGTCATACCGCTCAAGGACCTTGGATACGATCTAAATAAAGGAGAGTTCAGAGATGCACTGAAGCTGAGATACAACTGGGAATTTACAGATATCCCGAACCGCTGTGTGTGTGGGGATATTTTTGACATAAACCATGCTATGACGTGCAGAAATGGTGGATTTGTCATCCAACGGCACAACGAGATAAGAGATCTTGAAGCAGCCCTTCTGGGAACCGTTTGTAAAGATGTACAGACAGAGCCTCCACTACAACAAATCACTGGAGAAGTCCTTAATAATGGTGCTAATACCTCAAGAGACGCTCGTCTTGACATTATGGCGAGAGGATTTTGGGAGCGACAGCGATCTGCATACTTTGACGTTCGGGTATTCCACCCTTATGCAGACTGCTATCGCGAAAAGACCTCTGAGCAAATCTTCAAACAACATGAAAACGAGAAGAAGAGGAAGTATGCCACTAGAGTGTTAGAAATTGAACAAGGATCGTTTACACCGCTGATCTTTAGTACAACTGGAGGAATGGGACCCGAATGCATGATGTACCATAAACGCTTAGCAGAGTTAATATCCACTAAGAAAGGAGAAACATATTCAACGACGATGACCTGGATTAGATCCAAAGTCTCCTTTGCTCTTTTAAGATGCTCTCTCGTATGCCTTAGAGGAACTAGAGTTAAAAGGAGGACATTTGAAACTTTGAACACTGATTTTACTATTGACAATTTTATATCAAATGTAGCTTAAATCTTTTTGTACATATATATATATATATTTGTTATATATTTTTTTATTTTTGATTTATTTATTTTTTCTTTCTCTTAGTACTATTATATATCCATTGTTTTTTTTTTAAGAATTAATTATCATTTCTGCATTTATATTTATAGATATAGAGTATATTATATAACGAACATTTTTTATCTAAATGAACATTAGTCCTACAATCATGTAATTTGTATATAAGATTTTTAGCCATTTCAAATGTAAAATATTATTATTGTTGTTGTTATTAAAGTTATTATTATTTAAAAAAAAAAAAAAAAAAAAAAAAAATATATTTTATTATTATTATTATTATATATTTTATTATTATTATTATATATTTTATTATTATTATTATTATATATTTTATTATTATTATTATTATATATTTTATTATTATTATTTTTTGTAAACCACTTTGCTTTCCTTTATTGCATTTTTAACACAAACTGTAAATTTCTTATTCGAATGAGCACAATAAACCTATTCACTTACTTACTTACTTACTTACAATACCCATCTGACTAATTAAAAACAAATAATTCCTAATGTTATGTGCCTCCTGAGTTTTTTGCCCGAAAAATAATTTCAGAATTCGAATTAAAGGATTAAAACGAGGAAGTGACCATGCTATGTACCTCGATTTCCTCGGGTGTTTTTGGTCTCGTTGGTTTTGGTGTAGTTGAAGTTTCGTCTGTAGATGAGGTCGCTGCATTAGCGGTTATAGACGAACCCAATGCCGATACCAATCCAGTCGCAGCTGATTCTAGTTCGGATGGAGGAAAGGCACTGATGTCTTGGGCTGCTTCCATTAAACAATCCGCTGATACTTTCTGTAGGGTTTTATAGTTAATGAATATCATAAGTATTGTATCAAATCGATCAATCAATCAATGAATTAAGCAATCAATCTATTAACAATCCACCAATCAATCAATCAATCAATCAATCAATCCACCTATCCTTCCATTAATCAATCAATCTATCCATCAATTCACCCATCAATCAATCAATCAATCAATATCAATCAATCAATCATGCAATCAATATACCAATCCATTCAATCCATCCATTTATCGACCAATTCATTGATGCAAGCGGGAACATGGTCGCCACTATTTTTCTAATCATCTTCTTGTTATCTATTTTATAATTAATCTCAAAATCCTCTCAAGTAAGTAGTACACAGTTCTTATAGTTACATACCTTGGTGTAAGGGGTTAAGCTTGCATTAACTTGAAGAATAGAACTAATCACAGACGACTTGCAAGAAGCTTTTTTGGGATCAGAGCTAACAATTTTACAGGTGAAATTCATAGAGAATTCAGCAGTCTGAAAATAGAATGCAAAGTCACTAATGTACTGTGCTTGATTGTCCTGTGATGTGCTGAATGTAATGTAAGCACAATGGATAATACAGAGAACGTGGGCACTATGGATAATACAGAGAACGTGGGCACAATGGATAATACAGAGAACGTGAGCACAATGGATAATACAGAGAACGTTAACACAATGGATAATACAGAGAACGTCAACACAATGGATAATACAGAGAACGTGGGCACTATGGATAATACAGAGAACGTGGGCACAATGGATAATACAGAGAACGTGAGCACAATGGATAATACAGAGAACGTTAACACAATGGATAATTCAGAGAACGTCAACACAATGGATAATACAGAGAACGTTAACACAATGGATAATACAGAGAACGTTAACACAATGGATAATACAGAGAACGTCAACACAATGGATAATACAGAGAACGTTAACACAATGGATAATACAGAGAACGTTAACACAATGGATAATACAGAGAACGTGAACACAATGGATAATACAGAGAACGTGAACACTATGGATAATACAGAGAACGTGAACACTATGGATAATACAGAGAACGTGAACACTATGGATAATACAGAGAACGTTAACACAATGGATAATACAGAGAACGTGAACACAATGGATAATACAGAGAACGTGAACACTATGGATAATACAGAGAACGTGAACACGATGGGTAATACAGAGAACGTGAACACTATGGATAATACAGAGAACGTGAACACAATGGATAATACAAAGAACGTGAACACAATGGATAATACAGAGAACGTTAACACAATGGATAATGCAGAGAACGTTAACACAATGGATAATACAGAGAACGTGGGCACTATGGATAATACAGAGAACGTGAACACTATGGATAATACAGAGAACGTGAACACTATTGATAATACAGAGAACGTGAACACTATGGATAATACAGAGAACGTGAACACAATGGATAATACAGAGAACGTGAACACGATGGATAATACAGAGAACGTGAACACAATGGATAATACAGAGAACGTGAACACGATGGATAATACAGAGAACGTGAACACTATGGATAATACAGAGAACGTGAACACAATGGATAATACAGACAACGTGAACACTATGGATAATACAGAGAACGTGAACACAATGGATAATACAGACAACGTGAACACTATGGATAATACAGAGAACGTAGGAACAATTGATAATACAGAGAACGAAGGCACAATGGATAATACAGAGAACGTGAGCACAGACATGATTTATCGTGCTCTATGTAGGTAGTATTGTACTTGAAATAAAGATGAGCAGTATTTCAATCTGTCAAATGCATTCTCTTGCATTTCATTGTTTTACATTTGCGTATTGTGCTGTAATTCATAACCAACACGTTCACACTTTGATAGCTCGCTGCATTCCTATTTAATGATAATTACTGAGCACCCTAACTTCAGAGTATAATCCAACTTTCAACACAAGAAATACACAAATGTTCTGCTGCATCAGTTTACCTTAACGATCAACGATTTAGTATAATCGGACCAAGTGTGCGATTCAGCTTGAATCAGCTTCATATTTCCTATCGAGTTGTAAATAAATGCACATAATTCATTGATTCGTCCTTCGCCTAAAAGAACAGCCATCTGGCCATCGACGTTAACGAGATCCTTGAGGTACGTCTGGAATTCACTTTCATCTTTCTCTTTGAGTGTTACCTAAGGAAATGCAATTATAAGTGAATAAAAGTTTCATACGAATGCCCAAAGTGCGTGAAAAAATCAATGAACAAACGAACGAGCGAACAAATGAATGAATGAATGAATGAATGAATGAATGAATGCATGAAAGAATGAATGAAAGAATTAATGTATGCATGAAAGAATGGATGAATGAACGAACGAACGAACGAATTTGTCTAGCCGATAGTGCCATCTACGCCATTTACTGCATAAAGTTTTGTGAGATATACGTTTACTTAGGTAGGTAGTACAGTGATGTGTGTCACACGATGTAATCAAGGGATCGAGACAAAACCTGTTACCTGTACTTCAATATCAACCTGCGAGCAAGCCAGTAAAGGATCACAAATCAGTATCCGTACAGTTTCATTAAACCCTCTCTCTTCTTTTCCAACTGGTAATGTCGATTCGGCCCAAGTGCTAGTATCTGAACGTATCTGGTTTAGAGGGGTGTCGATTTTTGTCTTCGGATCATGAAGATTGATGGTAAACGTGATGTATTCATCGTCATCGACCCAATTTGGACAAGTGATATTAAATTTGGTTTCACTGTCACCTATCCTCGGGATAACATCACAGAAACCATTCTTTGGAGCGGGATTTGTCTTCACTGCAGCATGGAAAGCAATATGTTATCATTTTAGTAATTCATTCATAATAACATTAGAACGTGTAAAAGTTAAAGCACAACTGAACATTGTGGATCACCAGAACTGAACCGTACATTTGTCACTGACCACTGGACAAGGTGGCCAAATGGTCAAATGTTCATTGGTCAGACAGTGTCCAGTCTGTCAAGTCACAGAACATTGATTAAAAGGATTCGTTCGAGTAATAGTCCCAAGGACATATGGCATTCATTTTGGAAGACAATATTAAGAGTTTACGCTAAAAATTACTCCGATCGGAATAGGGCGGAGATGCTCGTAAAACCGAGACCTTGTTTTGGAATATCCGTGAATACCCTAAAAGGCACCCACTTTATTAATTATGAGAGTTTTATAGACCCTGAAAGACACCAGATCTGTGTTTTTGACCCATAAAAGGTACGACGAGCATCTCCGTCCTCGGATATATGGGAGCCCCCCCCCGGGTAAATTACTGATCAGTGCAAATGATTCTTTATTAATTGTCTTTACCTTGTCTTGCTGAGAAGCCTGAGACCTTGTTCTTCAAATCAAAGGCTTGGATTTTAAAATCGTAGATCGCATCCCCAGCCAATGCTTTAGGCTTGATAACAAGGTTATTGTAAGTCAATGGGAACAATGACATCGATTGAGGATCTGGCACGGCATCGAACTGATTGGATGTTTTATTAAGTTTGTAGATACTCCAGTGATACGTCAAAGTTCCACACTCTGGACAAGAGCACTGTACTTTTAGACCGTGTTTGTCAGATGGGTTGATTTTCTTGCCACAACCAGCGATGCATCTAGAGAACAGGGATAAAAATGGATGAATGATTGTTTATGGAGTTTTAAAGACAATCAATCAATCAATCAATCAATCAATCAATCAATCAATCAATCAATCAATCAATCAATCAATCAATCAATCAATCAATCAATCATTCAATCAATCAATCAATCAGTCAATCAATCATTCAATCAAGCAAGCAAGCAAGCAAGCAAGCAAGCAAGCAAGCAAGCAAGCAAACAAGCAACTATTACTTATTATAGACTTACACAATGATGCAATCAGGTGGAGTTCCCGCTACAACACTTATTGACAGCTTAGTTGTTGCCCATCGACTATCTTTCTTGATCATCATAATGATATCATAGATGCCACCAATCTGCATCCCGTCAGTTTGAATGGTAATAGTTGAAGAAGATACATTGAGCCTTCCTGGTCCACGACCAAAACATCCAGTGTACACACTGGGCGAGACCTCCGTCTGATTCAAGGCTGTCAGTAGTTCTGCTGTTGTAGATGCAGCAGTTGGTACCCAGTCGCTTGAATTACCAAAAAGAGTCATTTTTTCGTTGAGATTCCAACAAAACCAGTAAAATTCCAAGCCTTGAGCGTTTCCTGTGTCTGGGTCGTACGAAATACCACCATTGATTACTAGTGGTTTGTTATAGCCTACAGCCTTAGAGGTGCCGCCCTGGATGGAAGGAGTGAGAGGGGTTTTTGTGATGGTAATGTAACCGTGTGCTTTGGAGAAGATACCTCGAGTTCCTCCACCCAACATTTCTATTTGAGCGGACACTCGATGGAGACCATATTCTAGGCATCGTTCGGGGATTATCAAACTCGGATTATCCATATCGATTTCTTTGGAACAGTTCGACGTAACTGGTGCACAGTTTGCAAAGTTTTCATCATCACATTTCTCAATTCCCCAAGTTCTCTTGGAAAGTTTTGTAGCCTCACAGTCGATTACTATGACTGGCGTTATAGGGATCTTGATAGACTTGCGATATTCAATGGCGTACTTTGCTGTTGTATTCGCCTCAAACGAAGTGAAATTCACTCGTGGGTACTTGCAAGGTTTAGGCGAAACATTGGCCAAGCCAGTTACTTCGAGTTTTGATACTTTATTGCAAGCAGTTGCCTTGATGTCATAGTTGCCGATGTACCGATGCACATGAGAAATGTTAAGAGGTAAAGTGCTGTACGTTCGTACGGTAGCTCCATAATTACACTCGGGATCACAGACAGTACTAGTTGATGGTTTGTAAAGGAACGATGTACCATTACCGACATCAATCGCAAAGCACGTTGAAGTGCCTATTTTCGCAGCCTTCATAGCGAAGATAAAAGGCTTCTCAAGTGCAACAGGACCGTTATTAGGAAGTTCAAATCCTGTCACTGTAAACTGTGTATTAATTGGAAATGTCTTAGTCTCGGAATTGACAGCGTTAGACATCGTAACCTTCGCTTGGTATGAACCAGCCTGGCGATAGATGTGGGTTGTTGTTTTGTTGTGTACTTCAGAGCGAGATGAGTCGCCCCAGTCTACCTCGAGGGTTACATTGGTGCCATTGCCCCAGTCCACTTCAACTTCTATAGTGTAATTTACAGGGAAATATGAATGATCTTCTCCTTTGCCAACACCACGTGCCCCGTAGATTCCACCACTAGTAGTGAAATTCATATAGTCGTTATCAATTGGTGTTTCAACCGCTACAGAAGCTCCGAGAATAACATTACTAATATCGTTAATACATGTGGCAGAAATGTCATACCAACCAGTAGTTGAATATTTACGGGTAATTTTAAGAACATCGGGAAACGGTTGTGTTTCTTTGTACTTATCTCCAAAATCTATAGTACATGAAGAGTTGGTAGGGAATGGAATGTCACTTGGCTTGTTAAAAATACAGTCGACAGTGCCAGGTGGGAACGGTGATGGATTCGTACAGACCATAAAGACGTCTTTATGAGGATGTTGCACTTTAATGACATTGTAGAAGATCGCTTGGCTGACACTGTTGTTGCATATTGTCTCAGTTAACGCGTCGATAGAATCGATGTAAGTATGCGAAGTACTTTCTCCGGCTGTTGGAAAGACTCCTTCACGGAATATTGGAGCGTTGGCGATATTATCTTTGAAGTTAAAGTGACAGGTAACGTTTGAACCTTGTGGTATTTTGATCATCAATGTGGACACGTCGCCTACGGTTACATACTCGGGAGTCATCCGACTCACAGTTGCCCCTACTATAGTATAGTCAACCTTAAAGTGCATCTGATACGTCTGTCGCGCAGTCACGTTGTTAATCGACGTCGCCTCTAAGTAGAAAACGCCGATTTGGTTACAAGGGAACGTCATGGAACCATTCGTGACTTCAGGATTAAAAGATGGAGTTAACCGTACTGTTTCTTTAGTATGGTAGTTCGTCTTGTTGACTTGGAAATGTACGCCACTACCGCTGACTACGGCAACATATGCAGTAGCTGTTTGTCCCATAGGACAATTATCAATTTGTCCGATAGTCAGATCAAGCATTGGTTTCTCGACAATAGCCAGTGTCTCCACGACAGTGTCATAAAGCCGATTACTGCAGTTTACATAGACTTGGTAGTACCCTATATTAGCATAAGTATGGTAGAAGGATTGACCTACGTGGGAATCGTTACTAAGACTTTTCAACCCATCTTTCCAGTCCCAATCACATTTGAAGTCATTCCCTCCTCTAATTGTCATGACACATGGCGTAGGGTTAGTGTGGTTAGTAGGTGGACACACGATAGAGAAGTTTGCAAGCGGGTAAACGGGTTTATGGACTTGAATTGTTGTGCTGTAGTTCAACTGACTCACGTTATTGTACACGTCTAGATGTATATTGTAGAATTTGTAAATTGAGTAGTGACGACAAATACGGAATTCTCTGGAAGAGACTTTTGTCCCATCTCCCCATGACACGTTGAAGGCTGGATTGGTACCTAGGTATGATACAAATAATATTAGAGTATTATTATATTATCAATATTATCATAACGTAGTGATAATTAACGATGATTATGACTATAGTGATTTCAGCTTGGTTCTCACTTACTGAAATACACGAAAACACAAGAATAAGCATAACAATTAAGTGCGTTCTCAGTATTCACTCAATTGTCCAAACTTTTTCTTATTTTTTTAATACTTTTTGAAACTTCTAAAATATGAAGCAGAATTTTATATTTATAATTATAGTAGAGTATAAAAAACTTAAATTTTGAAAAATGTAAATACCAGTACGCATGTATTTTTGAGAACTAAAGGATTAGCATAGAAAATTTGTAATTAAGCTTAACAAATGAGAAAGCACAAAAAAAAAAAATAAAAAAAAGTACGTTCTCGTACTTTTTGTGTTTCCGCTTATGATATTTGCCAATTTATTCCAAATTGAACTCAAAACCATTTTATTACTTAACTAATACTGTCATCAAACAAAATCAATATTATTTGATAACACTTTACCTTGAGTCAATGAAATATTCAAGCAAATTGTCTCATTGACTTCGATATGCGGGTGGACAAACTCCTGGTCGATCACAACAGAGAGTCCCAAAAGTTCCTTCTCTACGATGACTAGTTGAGAAACTGTTTGGTTCGATGCATCATTGGCGGCAGTAACAGTAACATTATAGTCTCCTACTTCATGAGAATGATTAAAGCAGCCAATGAAAACGTCTTGAATAGTGAAGGTTCCGTTAACAGCCGTTTGGTTGTTACCGTAATCTGCTGTCATTGTGACTTCGTCCCCTTGCGTCACCTTGAAACATATTGCTGTGATTGCAGGGTACGTGACAGGTTTGATAGGACTAGTGAAGCTCAGACCATCAACTTTTGTCTGTACTTTGATAGTGCATTCTTTAAACACCATAGAAACTCCATTAGATACAACCAGGGATAGTTTCTCCGATCCTCTCTGTGTGAAGGTGTGGACGAATGTCTGTTCCGCATAAGCTGTGGACCAAGACGCAGTCTTTGAGGTGCTACCAAACCGAATGACAGTCGACATAGAAGTACCGTTCTGAACGCTAACAAAGACGGAGTAAGGTTCGTTGACAATGGCACCGGGGATGTAGAACCAGGAAACGCCTTCAATTTTCTTAAGGACAGTTATCTGCTTGGAGTACTCTTGTGATCGTGATTTTGATTTCACAGTAACTTTCTCGGTGAATGAACCAGTAGATGTATACATCACTGATAGCTTTGAGTCACATGTAAACTTAGCTAGGAAAGCTATCGAGTATTCCACGAAGCTGAGGACGTTTTCTGTAGGTTGTATTACACTCCCTAAGCCTGTATTATTCTGAGTGTATGTTATCACCCCTGATCTCTGTGGTAACGCAGTTGATGACACACTACGTGATGAAATTGTTGCTGCATTACTAGCAGGGAATTGCAGCGCGAACATGTCTCCACTTTTAAACTGTGTGACATTGGCTTGTTTAAAGTGGATCTTTTGTAGGCCAGTGCTTGAGAAACACACATGATTCATCGCGATCACTTCTAGTCTATTTGTAGGCGCTATTGTTGAATTCTCAGGTTTGGAGTCATTTACAGTACACAGACCGTAGTCTGAAGTGTATAATTGTTTGTCCAAGCAATTAGAAACAAAGTTGGAACAGTTTGTGGATTGTAGTTCAATGTTACCGTTACTGTATTGGTAAACAGACGGGGACCCAGAACCACACACTTGGCGGAGGATCTAGCAATAAAATAAATAGATGGCAAGCAATCGTACATCAATTCAATTGCAACTGTGGTGGATCAAGAAAAACAAATCTCATGAAAAACCAAACAAATTCCATCCTTGTAATTTCATTTTTCTGGGAAAGTGAGAATGACTCGCGCAATGATCATGAAATCCTTTTGATAAGAGTGAAATTACCTGAACGGATAAACAGCCCACTGTTTTCACGTTGACCTCTATACCCATAAACATCCCTCTGTCAGATATCATAGAGTTTAATAGGAGAACGGTCGAGCCTGCACTAGGAGCTGGAGAGCCTTCATCTGTTTCAAATACTTCCCCAATTCTGGTGCCAATCGCATCTGAAAAAAAACACAACACAATTCTGCTTAGATCTACATTTGATTTAACGTTACAAATTTATTTTTCTTTTAATTTTTAATCTATTGATCCATGAATAGCAGTATAATTGTCGACAGAACGTTTTTTGATTTGGTTTTTGATTTTTTTACTTAGATCTGTCTATTTTGAAAATACATTTGATTCTTTCTATTTTAAGACCAGTCACTCATTCTCTAAAACATTCTTAGTATCGTCACGCAGACCTTTCCTCTATCTCCGTGTTGCGTAAAGGCCGGTACACACGAGGGAGCTTGCTACTGCAACACGCTCCCGCAACATGCTCCCGGAGCAAAGCTCCCTCGTGTGTACCAACGAAAAACATGTTGTGCAACAAAAAATTTTGCTCCCGGGTTTTGTTCCCTTTGTTGCGCAACATATTTTTCGTTGGTACACACGAAGGAGCTTTGCTCCAGGAGCATGCTGCGGGAGCGTGTTGCAGGAGTAAGCTCCCTCGTGTGTACCGGCCTTAAAGGGTCATTTTGCAAGACCAGTACACACGAGGGAGCATGCTCCCGCAACATGCTCCCGAGCAAAGCTCCCTCGTGTGTACCAGCGATTTCACGCGAAAAATATGTTGCGCAACAAACATTTTGCTCCCGGGTTTTGCTCACTCATATTAAAACCGGTACACACGAGGGAGCTTACTCCTGAAACACACTTTTGCAACATATTTGCTCCCTGATTTTGCTCCCTGATTTCAAACCAATTTGATATGAGGGAGCAAAACCAGGGAGCAAAAGTTTTGTTGCACAACACATTTTTTCGCGTGAAATCGTTGATACACACGAGGGAGCTTGCTCCGGGAGCATGTTGCGGGAGCGTGTTGCAGGAGCAAGCTCCCTCGTGTGTACCGGCCTTAAAGACACGAAGAATGTATGTTATAGAGCCTATTCATCCGCCGACATCTAATCTTTGAGTCTCATTTTATTCAACGACCGCAGCAACGAGAACCTGGTCTTCGGTGTTCCTTGATAATTCTCTATTTTCATATCATTCAGAGATATTTATTTACTGTGACATAACGTCAAAAGTGCAATGTTCATTACAAGTCTGTGCCGAACAATTGGGAAACTAGTTGCCGGACAGATTAATATCAAATTTAGTTTCCCTTCTTGTGAGGTACGTAGTTCCACAATTTGAGAGTTCTATCCTAAAAAGCCGTGAAATCAAACGATTTAAAGTCAATACATACAACGATTTGATGCTAACATTCACGTTTGAATCCTTATAACTTTGTAGCGTTTCTTTCAAAGCAAAACAAACGTATTTACCGTCTGTGCCGAACAGTCTAATGCTCTCCTGCAAAACTTTCATTACTTTATTTCATAATGGCTGTCCTTTGCACAGTCATCGTTTCGTGTCCATATATGGTAATAACTTACCTTTTTTGGTGTTTTTCTTGTTTCTAAAGCCTTAAAAACCTAATGCAGTATGGGAGCAAGATACTGATAAACACAGGGTTCCCGCAAGAAAGACAACAATTCTTTGATAGTCATACGTACCGCAAAGTTGTATTTCCGTGGATGAGCTTTCGCCAGTCATTTGATAGGTAGCGGTTAGACTCGTTCCTTTCAAAACTCGCAGCACGCATGTGGTTGGAGTTGCTACGGCGGCATATGAGGGACAATCCAGATCAACGTCAAAGTCATCAAACACAGAAATCAACCCTCGGGAAATCAAACCTCGAGTACTCTCGCCATCAGAATCCATAACACCTTTGCAGTTAACACGAAAATCTTCGGGCACTGTAAAATACGTGAAATTCAAGGGCGCATTTTCTGCAGTCACGGGCAAAGATTCGCCAAAGTCACAAGTGGCTTTAGTATTTGCAGTGCACGTTCCAGAGAACGGCGTCAAACTGGCAACGTTAGCAGGAAACGTGCAGCCAAATGAAGAGGGAAACGTTCCTGTCACACTATACACTGTATACGTATCTTTACTACCACAGGCTATCATAGAGTTACCGCTGCAAGGGACGTTACAGCGAGCGTCTCCAACTTTGTTTGATTCTTCAACAGCACTACCGCAGAAACAGTAGCGTCCAAATTTGACGGCTGCGATTATCTTGCTGGCTAAACCGCACGCTGTGATGCACTTCTCAGGTGTTAAAGTAGCCATGTCGTAGTTATCGGCTGCGATGAAGGTGCCGGCCTTGTAGCAGCCTTTTAGATTAATAGCTAGGGAATTAGATAATAGTGTTGGTCCAAATCAATAAATAATATATGAAGAAATAAAGAAATAAAAAACAACGAAGAAATGAATGAACAAATAGATGACTGAATAAATGGATATCGTGAAAGTAGTCGCGTTCTTTTATATATTTAGTATTCTAAACTTTTGTGACTAATTCCATACGTAAAGAAGTTTCTTCCTTCGCGGTTTAAATGAGCAAATGAATGAATGAAAAACAAAAACAAATGAATCGTTTAATAATTTAAATAGATGATACTTACGCTTAGGATTACCAAGAATCTTTGCACGTAAAGAACCTTTCCCCACCACAGTGTTTGGATAGATGCGAATGCAACGAGCCTCGATCGACGATGGCAAAGCGACTGTCAAAGTCGAAGCTGAGCCAGCAGTAAACTCCTGAAACAAACGATGTCTTCAATACAACAGTTTAGGATTGATTCTATGCTATTCTATATTCTTAATAACATATGAAATGCATAAGTGAGCAAGATCATATAGTAAGAGGGTTAATGACTTGGATTTATATAAAACATCGTAAAAATTCAATCATAATTTTACAACAAAGTACAATAAACCGAAAAGCTATTGCATCTTTTAAATCATCTTTAATTAAAAACAATTCTTTTTAAGCAAGTCTATGATTTGTAATTTTTTCATTTTATTTTGCTTTTTCTTACAGTCCACTTATTTTCGTTTCTTTATTATCATGATAAATAAAATTAAAAAAATTGAGAGTACTGTCCTTAATAGCTGTGAAATTATAGTGATCAAGTGCATACAAAGATTTAATGTTATCATTAACATTTGAATACTTATAACACAAAGCCAAACAGACTGCTTACACGGACTGACGACATGCTACCGCACGATCTTTTATAGGAATACAATTTTGCTTTAACTTCAACAACGTTTTGGATCATGAAAATTAAGTGGAGGACATACCGATATAAGGTCTACGAATGAATGAATGAATGAATGAATGAATGAATGAATGAATGAATGAATGAATGAATGAATGAATGAATGAATGAATGAATGAATGAATGAATGAATGAATGAATGAATGAATGAATGAATGAATGAATGAATGAATGAATGAATGAATGAATGAATGAATGAATGAATGAATGGATGAATGAATGAATGATTGATTGATTGATTGAATGAATAAATGAATTAATTAATTAATTAATTAATTAATGAAGTAATGAATGAATTAATGAGTGAGTGAGTGAGTGAGTGAGTGAGTGAGTGAGTGAGTGAGTGAGTGAAAGAATGAATGAAAATAATGATTTTTAATTACTCTTTACGTCTTAACTTGTCAAGAAATAAAACTTTCATTGTTATCACCTTTTTTGCACTTCCGTCCAAAATATAATTAAACACAGCGCAGCTTCGGCTGTGTGACACAAAGAAAGTATTCACGTAATTGGCGCCATTTCCACGAACCACAACATGGCTTACAGCATGAATATGTAGAGTGTCGAGCTGTAAGTAGCTGCTTGTGTCGCCCAACGACGGTTTCCAACTCCAGGTATGTATTTTGACTGAAACAACGGTGCCAGATTATTTGGTTACTAAGTTTATATTATAGTTTATAGTTTATATTTCTTTGGTTGGATTGAGAGCAACACTATAACGAACGTGCCTATTTTTCCGAGAGTAATTTCACTCGCTAGCATTATCTTTTAAACATTACTATATCATACAACTCTCAGCTCGGAGTTTTAATTAGGAAGAAAAGCTGGATCCGAAAGATTAGATGCACATTCTGGAGTTGTGACTAAGACAAGAGCTATAAACGGAGAGAGGATTAACCGCAATCGAGGGATGGATTCAAGGAAGATCCGGGGGCAGTGCTTCTCCCTTTAGGAAAATGCTTGAATTCTTTTCACATGACATACATAATTCAGACAAATAGAATCTAAAAGCCCCGTCCCCCCACCCACCCCCCCCCCCCCTCGACCACCAATGCAAGCCAAGCTCGACCATCACTGCAACCCATGCTCCAAGACAGCAGACACGTGATTCATCGTCAGCAATTTCGTTGAATCCCGACTCTCCGTCTCAATACTTTGTTTTGATTTTGCTCTTTTCTGAACCGTCAATCAATTTAACAAGCTCTGTCATTGGTTGATTTGAAATAATCTCTGCCGTGAAATTGATTGACGGTCGAGAAAAGACTAAAAAAGACTTTTCAAATAAACAAACAAAGTAAGTAAGTAAGTAAGTAAGTAAGTAAGTAAGTAAGTAAGTAAGTAAATAAATAAATGAATGAATGAATGAATGAATAAATGAAAATCATATTGTTAAGATTGGTTAACTTACTGTCTTCAAATGCTATCCTTCCTGTCGTTGACCATTGGGAAGGGGACGAGCTGGCGATGGACGGAATAGTATCTGATGGAAAAGAAAATAGTCTGTAACATAATTGACAGATGAGCACACAACAAACAAACTACAACAGATGAACAGACAGATTTTTACAAAGACAAATATAGAGCAACACACAGACAGACACATTAGCCGAGATAGAGACAGAAAGATGGACAGACCAAATAGTCACGCACCGGATAGACCGTGACAAACAGAAAAACGTCCGACAGACAAAAACTGACCGACGGGCAAACGAAAACTGACCGACGGGCAGTCGGTAAGAATGACTGACAAACGGTAGGACACACAGTGCGCACATCAACAGGGAGACAAACGCAATGAGCATTCGTCAGAAGATAAACTGACCAACAAGTCGATAGGCTAGAGATGGAAAAGCGGACAAGCATAGACTGACCAAGAGCAGACAGGTCAAAGACTGACAGACAATTAGACAGAGAGAGAGAAACATATAAAACGATATACGAATATAAAAAATATTCACAATTCTGCATGTCAAAAAAAGACAGAGTCAACGTGGTCTGTACCTTGAGCTCCGTCTCCATCCCTTTTGTAACATTGGCTATCGCCGTAGCAGCATCCAACGCTTAAGCACTGCTGCTCCGTATAAGATTTTCCACAAGTCGGTTTGAGCGCGGCTGTGCACGTTGAAATGGCTGCAAAAAACATGATCATTGGTATAATATCACCTCACATCACCTGGTTACCTGCTAGGGATTTGTATTTATTATTGTTATCGTATTATTAGGGGGGCAAAATGGTATTTTTGGACAGTTATAGAGTTGTAATAATTATCACCATCATCTTTATCATCATCACCATCACTCATCACCATCATCTTTATCATCATCACCATCACTCATCACCATAATCTTTATCATCATCACCATCACTCATCACCATCATCTTTATCATCATCACCATCATCTTTATCATCATCACCATCACTCATCACCATCATCTTTATCATCATCACCATCATCTATATCATCATCAACATCATCTTTATCATCATCACCATCATCTTTGTCAACACTATCGACATAATCACCATCATTACCATCAAAATCGTCAAGCTCAAGTTCTACTTTTTACTCACCATTACGGGCACGAGTACAGGTTACCATGGGAACAATCTCGTCCTCCCTCAGGGCTCTTTCCCACAGCGCGATGGACCAGACTTGGAAAGCACCTTGACCTTTGGTCCCTACTTTTAGGTGCCAATCTTCAGGGACTGTAGCAACATTAGCTACAGGAGAGGGGTAAAAGGTAAACCCATTGAAACTCACGGAAATTTTATTTGGTCTACTCCATGTAATGACAACGTGGTAAGGCTTGTCTTTTGGAAATGGAGAAATTGCTCTTTTGTACATCACGGTTGTTGTTCTTAGTACCACGTTCAATTGATCATTTGATTCTATGTTAATGTCAACTCCCGTGTATTCCCCAACTTTAGAATACAACATAAAAGAGCTGGTAGTGGTAGATTGAGGAACCCTAATCCAGAACGAAAGAGTAAAGTCTCCAACTTCAGGGTTTATCAAAGGATGTCCTCGAAATTCTCCTAATGAGATAAACTCCTCTCTACCAGTAGCAGGGATTTTAACAAGAGGAGCTGTAGCAAACATGTTATCCACTTGATTTACATTCTCGATGCCTTCGTTGGAGACGTTAGTCAATGCGTTTTTGTTGCCTTTAAAGTCCAGTATTTGACCGGCAGTGATTCTGTCAAATGCCCAATAGTGGCTAGCATCGGGGTAACAATGATCTAATGAAATAATAGGACAAGAGTAACAACTCATTAACGCATGAATGAATGAATGAATGAATGAATGAAAAAAATGAATGAATAAATTAATGAATGAATGAGTGAATGAATAAATGAATGACCAACAGACTGAATAAATGAATGAACAATTGAATGAATCCATGAATCAATCAATCTATCAATCAATCAAGCAAGCAAGCAAGCAAGCAAGCAATCAATCAATGAATCCATCCACCCAATCAATCCATCCATCCCTCCATCCCTCCATCCCTCCATCCCTCCCTCCCTCCGTCCGTCCGTTCGTCCTTCCGTCCATCCATCCATCGATGAATGTATGAATATATGAATAAATGAATGCAGAAACAAAAGAATGAGCGAAAGAGCCTATAAACAAATGATAAAAACTTGCAAACACAAGCAAACTTACTTTCGCGATTACACAGGATAATTTCAGACGCAGTGGTAGCTTCAAATGATATATAACCAATGTCAAGGGGGGAGGAGTCTTTCCATTCAAGCTTCTTTGCTGTCCCAACACCAAGCATGATACTAGAGCACCTAAAATCAATCCACAGTGGAGTTCTTGTCGTACTTGTGACAATATTAGTACAGTCTGCAGTCGCTTTTTGCGAGCTGGAACTGCCGTCGGATCGATGAAGATTACATTTTCCGCTTATCCCGATATCGAACGTGTACTTCTTTGAAGAAGGACCATTGAATTCATGGAGCATGACTTTCATTCCTCCGCTCTTGAGAACGAGTGATACAGTCTTACCAAAGAGAGGTTGGTATTGTGATGTAATACCAACCTCCAAGTTTAAACGATCGCACAGTTTGCCTTGAGAGAATTAAAAAAGAGAAGTATTTATAAATATAATATAAGATAACCAAACAAACAAACAAACAAACAAACAAAAAAACAAACAAACAAACAAACAAACAAACAAACAAACAAACAAACAAACAAACCAAACAAACAAACAAACAAACAAACAACAAACAAACAAACAAACAAACAAACAAATGAATGAATGAATGAATGAACAAATACATAAATAAATAAATAAACCAATTAATAAATGTATAAATGAACAAATAAATCAATAAATGAATGACAAATAAATAAATCAATCAATCAATATGAGTGAAAATATCTATACAAAAATGAACGAATAAATCAAAAGATACTTGAACAAATAAATGAAGGAATGCATGAATATTTAAACGAACAGAAAAATCAGACGATATTTAAATAAATGAATAACAATAAATATTACAACAATGATGGCAAATACCTCTCAAGGCGTCTCGTTTATAAAACTCTATTTCTCGAAAACCATTGCTGATAAGCGAGTACAAACTAAGCACCGTTACTTTAACCCAACTGGCTTTAACTTCAGGAAAGGATAATATTTGCCAGTCGCTTTCATCAGTGTACGAAGTGCCATGGTTTCTTGTTAATGTCAGCTATTAAAACAACATAAAAATATTAATCAATGTTTGCTTCATTGGTTTATGTTTAACAAACTCTCCATCGTGAAGTTTACAGTGAAATAATGAAGGAGAGCGTATGGAAGATGAATCTTTCTTTCTTTCTTTCTTTCTTTCTTTCTTTCTTCATCTCAGACTCTTTATGCTCCTTCGAAAATTAAATTGAAAATATTGATCTCTGCTCCGTTTGAGAATTCATTTTGCAATACGTTTTGAATAAATCAACCAGCTTACATAAAATAAAATTAAACTTTTGTATTTGTTTGTGTTTCATTTGAGCGAGAGCACTCGTTTTGACATAAAGTTATACCATACCGCACCATACCACACCACGCCACGCCACACCATAGCATACTACACCACACCATAGCATACCATAGCATACAATATCATAGCATACCATACCATAACATACCATAGCATGCCATGCCATATCAAGTTGAAGATCTCCGTTGGTCGATTATATTGTATGTGCATCTACTATAGCTATTCGTGAATCATTATTGTATATTAATCTGTACATTAATCATTATTGTATATTAATCTATTCATTAATCATTTTTGTCTATTAATCCATTAATTAATCATTATTGTCCATTAATCTATTAATTAATCATTATTGTACATTTATCTATTCATTAACTATTATTGTATATTAATCTATTCATGAATCGGTCTTTGATCATGATATTATTACCATAACTGATTCGCCACCAGAAAAGTCCAGCTTTATATCTTTATTCTGCTCGTTGGTATTCCCTCTTTGCTTTATTCGTAGCGTGTCTACTGGAAACGTGCTTTTGAATGTAATGGTAATATGCATACCGACCCCAGATACGTAACTCCAATCTGCATCACTTCCACCATGTTTACCATCAATTGCTAGGACACAATTTCCACCACTAGCAGCGCATTTTGCACCCGATGCTTGTGCAGCTACATTGATGTACGTGGAACTCAGATACTCTGAAAACAAACAATAAGCGATATATGACGTCATATACTACCAATACCAGAATGCTTTGCTGACTTTCTTTTGCATCGCAATTAGTGCAAATTGTTTTACTCATCTCCAAAGGGATTAAAAAATTGGAATATGAAAAATAATTGCAAAGAATGCTGGTCTTGGTAGTAAAATGACGCCATAATGAAACTCGCCTATTAATGTTAGATAGGTGCTAGAACACAGACCATACGCGGTCAGTGGGAGGAGAGAGGACGCGAACCGCTCGAGCACAATTAGACTGACCATTAGTTTGTATAGGTACGATTTTAATTTGTTGTTGATTTGATCGCTAGCTAGTTGGTTTTTGCTTGTTCACTAGCCAGTTTTTGTGTGTTTTTGCAAGTATGTTTACTTGTTAGTTTGTATATTTGAATTTTAGTTTGATGGTTAGTTTGTATATTTGATTGTTTTAGTTTGTATATTTGTTCGCTTTAGTTTGTTTGTTAGTTTGTATATTTGTTCGTTTCAGTTTGTATATTTGTTCGTTTTAGTTTGATGGTTAGTTTGTATATTTGTTCGTTTTAGTTTGATGGTTAGTTTGTATATTTGTTCGTTTCAGTTTGTATATTTGTTCGTTTTAGTTTGATGGTTAGTTTGTATATTTGTTCGTTTTAGTTTGATGGTTAGTTTGTATATTTGTTCGTTTCAGTTTGTATATTTGTTCGTTTTAGTTTGATGGTTAGTTTGTATATTTGTTCGTTTCAGTTTGTATATTTGTTCGTTTTAGTTTGATGGTTAGTTTGTATATTTGTTCGTTTTAGTTTGTATATTTGTTCGTTTTAGTTTGTTTGTTAGTTTGTATATTTGTTCGTTTTAGTTTGTATATTTGTTCGCTTTAGTTTGTTTGTTAGTTTGTATATTTGTTCGTTTCAGTTTGTATATTTGTTCGTTCTAGTTTGTTTGTTAGTTTGTATATTTGTTCGTTTTAGTTTGTTTGTTAGTTTGTATATTTGAAATTTAGTTTGTTTGTTAGTTTGTATATTTGTTCGTTTTAGTTTCTTTGTATTTGTTCGTTTTAGTTTGTTTAACTTTAATATACAAACTAACAAACAAACTAAATTTCAAATATACAAACTAACAAACAAACTAAAACGAACAAATATACAAACTAAAACGAACAAATATACAAACTAACAAACAAACTAAATTTCAAATATACAAACTAACAAACAAACTAAAACGAACAAATATTTGTATATTTGTTCGTTTTAGTTTGTTTGTATATTTGTTCGTTTTAGTACGTTTGTTTGTTAGTTTGTATATTTGTTCGTTTTAGTTGTTTGTTTATTAGTTTGTCTATTTGTTCGTTCTTTTCTCACTTTTATTTGCTCTGTTAAGTATATACCGCTGACAGTATTAACAAAACACCTGTCTGTCCGAAAAGAAGATCAAAAGACACCATACATTTTTAATCAGTTCTTGAGCAAACACTGCTGATACAAAAAAAAAAACCTCTCCGTATAGTATATGCAACAAGTAATAAAAAAGCTGAGGGTATTCCTTACAGCCATGATTAGTTGTAACGCCATATTTTCTAAACCGTCAATCAATTTCATAGGGCGGAGCCTGCTCTAACACGTTCTTTCATTGGGTAATTTGAAATAAACTCCTCCCCTAAAAGTGATTAACAGTTCCCGCATTCCCTTTCGAAACTTATCCCTTTTTTCACACATGTTTTCCATCGCTTCAAACCCCCCTCCGGCGATACAATGTTGCATTGGCTTTGTTATCGAGGCTGTCAACAATGCGGAGGGGGAGGGGTTAGAGTTTGAAAATAATACTCAGCGATCTTACTTCTAAGTTATGTGTAATGTTGCCCAACTAATTTTGTAATTGAGTGAAGCTCGGCTCAATGAAATTAATTGACTGAAAGTTATGAAAAGATGGGTGTCGAGTTAACGATTATGAATGTAAAATTATATATATATATATATATATTATTTTGAATTCATCTGTTTTAGTTTTTAGTTAGCCCGAATATAACATTCATAACGCCCTCTTTAGATAAGGTAAATCGTATCGTATTGTATCGTATCCTATCGGGCCACAACATTTGACTTGGGGCCACGAAACCGGTTATTTCGTAAACGTTTATTTGTCAATATCCGTTTAGACCTATCATTTACACGAAAACACTTGTATGATTTGTTTAACCAGCTATTTTCGGAGACGCTTTTCAAAGTGGATATATTTCGAAAACACACAATGTGCTAATACTTGTAAACAATCAGCAACAATATTCGGATAAAAAACTGGTTTCGTGTAAACAGGACCTAGTTATAAATAAATAGCCTTAGTAAAAAGCGGGTTTTTTTTTTTTTGGGGGGGGGGGGGGTGAGGGAGACAATAGAAAAGTTGCTAGCTTTGTTGTTAATGTCTCCGATCGAAACTTACTTTACGAAAGCACCGTTAAAACGGTACCGAATTTGATACCGTTCAAAAAGTGGAACCGTACAGGTCGATTTTCACTAGTGAAGTAAGCGGAGAAGAAGATGTAGAGACACTTCCGCGCGTGTGAAAATGGTGATAGAAGACGTCGACGCAATACGGACAGAAAAGCTTTCGTTCTTTTTCATTCACAGATTCCTTCGTCGATTGCGTCTCCGCATCCTCCACTAGTGAAAACTGGCCTTACATATAACCTTAAACTTAAGTCCCGAATGCCCGGATGAGCGTGGTCCCGTGTAAAGGCGAACGGAAGGTACAACAGTTTTGAAAGGTCAAAAATTTGTTCGGTATATACGTAAAAGGGCTCTAAAACGACTGAGCATTATGACCCACCACGAATCAGTGACTTTTCTATAGAAAATTTCAAAATCGCAGTGAAAATCCCGATGAATGCACAAGTGTTCTTTGGAAATTGAATGAGTAGGGGTAGTTCAAATACTAGTCAAGACATTCACAGCAACTCAGTCATGGGAAAAATGTATGACTCAATGCCGCCAAATCGCTGAAAATGATGTCTGCGATCACCAGCGACTTTACGGAAACACTTTTCAGCGATCGGAACACATGGAAACAATTGACAGCGATCGTGAGCGATCCTCGCATCAGTAATTTCAGCGATCCGGCGATCGTGAGCAATTATATGGAAACTACGCTTTAGTAAATTGCAAAAACCACTAAATTGCAAAAAGCGACCGAGCATAGTGCAATTCAGTACTGAAAAAACTCAGTGCTAGTGAACCAATTCATGCAGAGCTAATGTTTTGACAATAGTAATGCTAAACACAGCAAGATGCTATATTTAGTGGGTACTCAAGAAAGCCGTTTTAAAACAGCGGAATTGAAAATTCTAGCAAACAAACAGATGACGTCATGAATCACTATCGACACCATATCGAATTTTCACGAAAATTGAAAAACGCCAGAAAGAGAATGTTTTTATTACGACATTTCAAAGATTTATTCAATTTTGAATGTACAGTTGTCACTAGCTAGTGAATTCTTCGAAAACATTAAACTAAATAATCGTTTTTTATTATAAAAACATAAAACTGTTAGAAAATCGATTTTATCGGAACTAAATAGTAGAGCAAAACAATAACTATGGAAATAATTAGATCAAGTTCGAAAAAGAGTACAACAATAATAGTACAAATACAATGTCTTTCGAAGTTTACAATTCAAATAGTAATTAAAAATTATGCAAACTTGTTACAATTTATAGACTAAATTAGCAAATCAGCAAATTTAATCACAGTATATTTTATTTCTCAATCCTGTTTTTACTGTGGCCCACAAGAGCTAAACACAATTACAATTTTTGAGAGAACACAACAATTTTTCGGGGAGCACAACAAAATTTCACAGAACACAACAACATTTTTCAAAATTTGCGTACTTTCACCCACATCACAGACTTTAGATTTATCAAGTCACCACATTGCTAAAAATAACTCGTTTTCTGACGGCAAACAAGTAAAATAAACGAATAAAAAATAATTTTGTGGTAAAAACTTGTTAATCATGAGGAAAGTCGAGAAAGAAATGAAAAGGTTTGAAAGATCAAGAACGGTGAACTGCGTTGTTTCCAAAACATTGAGAAAGTTTTATAATTCATGAACCAAAAGCAGGTGAAAATAAAAGCTCTATCTTCAGTGATAATCAAAGTTGAAAAATTCTTAAAACTAAAAGTCGGAAAAATAAAAAAAATGGCAAAAGTCATTTTAAGCCAGAAACAATTAGAGTTAATCTACTAATCAAGCATTGTGATTAAAAAACACACAAAAATAGTTAGATAATTAAATTAAAACTTTTCACAACACAAATAACTATTCGTTAAAAAAATACAAAAATGAAGTTATCTTTCACGTGTAAAGTCGTGTTGACTTGGCGTCATTCGGAATAAAAGTTTAAAACTGAAAGTGTGGCGCCATCTTAGCAACATTCCAAAGCACAAATTCACACTTTGCGAGGCTAAAACAAGCTAAAAACCTTTCTTAAAAGGAAAAAACCTTTACTTCATACAAACTGTGCAATTAAGAAGTGAGATAAAGGATATAATATGAGTTTTAATTTGAGAATTTGAAGCTTGAAGTTTTGGGTTACCTGGGATTCCGCACGAGCTACCTCCGCTGCATGTTGAAGCTTGAACCAACAGTAGACTATCGAAAGCTATATGTAAAACCTATAAAAAAAGTAAAAACCAAGAAATAAAAACATCGTTATCAAAAAAGTGAAACTTCAAAACGTTCCACATAAGTTCGCAACTTACCAAAAAAAGACGATTTATAGTTGTAAAACTTGTTTTGATCATATCTAGTATTGGTGATGTTTCTCCCACTTGATTTAAAAGTTGCGTTGTGTTTTTTTTTTCTTCGACGCTTCCCTCTATCGCATTTTGAACGTCTTTTACTAACGCAGCTAAAGTTTGTGGAACTATCAGTGCGGTCGTCGATAAGCACTACCTCTGCGACTATAACGTCAAAAAGGTTTTAAGACAGGTGCAAACTCAAAAGTATACTTAGTGGGGACTCCGTGGGGATGTTTTTGCACTTTTCTTCTAATTTTCAACTGTTATCAGTTTTCTAAACAAAAAAATTAATAATTATGAAAGATAAAGTCAAAACCGTTTGTTTTAACTTAAAAACGCTGTATAAAAGTAAGGTTTTTTATGGTAAAATATAGTTTTATTAAAATAGAAGTTGTTGCCATTGTTTTGAAGTCCTTGTGTTTGACGTCGTCTACCGCTGTGAGATTCGGCTACTATGGGCAACTTTTGAAATCTGCTGATTATATAATATAAACTCATTTTTTTTTTCAAAGAAATTGTTTTACCTAAAATTCAGTTTCACTATCCCCTTATAACACAAAGCCCATTTTTTTGACACCATTAGATTTTCTGACTTTATAAGTCAAACTCAACTAGAAAATAAAATTTAAAAACATATTCTGCACCAGTGATTAAATTTTCCATTATCTTTCAATTTAATAAGTTTATCAATTTTGTCTTTTGTTTAAATAATAGTCTTAAATTTCACATACACTGAGGGTCTATAATTATGGTTGTTTAAAACGATAACTAATTTTTATAACTAAAAAAATATGAACTATAAAAAAATCTGATTTTTGCGTGAAAAATACACGTTTCAGATGTTATACGAAGACAAGAGTGGTAGAGTCTTGTTCTTTATTGATTCTTGGCTGACAGTGGAACTTGGTTGAGCATCTCTGGAAGAGGCGCAGCTTTGAGTAGGACTTCCAAACTTGGCTGTTGTCCACCTTGCGGACTGAGACCTGCCCAGCTCAGTCCCACAGTCTCTGTATTGTTTGTAAAACTTTATCCCTCTATTAACTATGAATTTATTTATATCTGTGATTTACATGTAGCTTCTACTTATGCTGACTAAATTATGCGTTAGTACATGTTCTGATCATACGACTAGCACAATCTTTTGAAACTATCATGGTCTGTGAGATTCTTGCAAAAACGTATTCTGTAAATGACGTGGCATATAATTTGTAGAAAAAATAAGACACGATTCCTAAATTGATTAAAATTATGTGCTTTAGCTCTTTTACACAGGTAAACGTTTCCAGTAAAAAACCGACTTAGACGTATTGACAACGAATTCTAATCTAATTCTTTAATTTCTTAGAAAATTAAGCAACGTATATATCAGAAACCACTTAAATTACAGAATATCTCCTCTAAATGGCATATCTCCTCCAATATACATGACCCCTTCTTTCAGGGCCACCGGAGGGAGGGAGGGGTAAGGGAGCTACCACAGGAATCCATATTTTTTACTTTGATAATGCGATGCACTTTGATTGTTCATCCACGTTTTTATTTGACCAGTTTTCGAGGCCTCACAGAACGTACATCAATACATGTTGTGCCAAAGTTAAACTCTTTGATTTATCAACATCATTTTTCTTGATCTTGGAAAGATCGTGCACCATGATAACATCCTGTTTTTGATTTTTTGCGTCATTAACATTTTGACGACGACCGCTTGACAGTTAGAGATCCGTGCATTTGATATGAATGATTTATGGATAAAATGTATTACCATAGAAAGTTGTAGGAGAAAATATTTACTATCCGGTGGAACCCAAAGACCTTCGACCACTGAACAGTATTCACGGAGAATTGTCGTTTGATTTGGTTTGTGGAATTTATTATAATGGTTGTGGGTGCAGGATAAGTTGGGATTTATCAAAAATATCAGTCTAAAATCATCTTTTTAAATATTTAAATTTATTAGATTAAACAAAGCAAACAACACATCTCTCTCGTTTGAGCCAGCTTAAATCAAGATGCATGCATGCATGAAAAATTCAAATGAATGCAGTACATCTTGCTAATAAAGAAAAAACATTAATTAGAGGTGTTTCATAATGCAGTTAATTCTTGGATCAAGAGTTTTCAACAGGGGGGGTATGAATTGTGGTTTTAATAACAATTAAAATAAAGAAAATTTCAAATGATAGAGCGATCATTAGTTAAGACGTTGTAATATCAAAAATACATTTTCTTTAATAGTAGGAGTAAGATTCCGCAACGAAACATAAATGAAAATCAAAAAATGTTCTGAAAAGGAGAAGAGATGAACGGTCACCCAATTTCCCTCTCCTTGGATCTACTCCCCCCCCCCCCCCACAGGTATTTTGAACAATAATTTTTGTTGTATTCCTCATATTTTGTGAAAAACAAAAACTGTGGACTCTGTGACCATTTCCTTGCTTTCATTCCTATTGACAAGTTTTACGTTCTAGCAGTTGACCATTGATGAATGACACAAATTTGACTATTCCTAAGCACTACAAAATGCATATGTAAGTACAGTAATTGTCTTAATACCAATGAACATCCACTTGATATTTGACAGATTTATAGTTGTCATTTCCATTTCAGCCAGATCATCAAGACCATGGAAATATTACAATTAATACATATGCATGATGTAACAAGTTTTCCTGGCAGATATGACAGCAGTCTTTGTATTGCAGGCTGTGACACAACGATGTGCTAGAATTGCTGTTGTCACTCTTTTTTGCTTGGTTTGTAAAGATATAAACACAGCTATACATAGACTAACATAGGATACTGAAAATAACAGCTTTTAGGCAGGTGGCAGGTGTTATCCAATTAATTCTGATCTTGATTTTGGACACTGTTGGACATGAACAGAAAAATATTAATACAAGAAAATGATTTGAGAATCATATAATATTATCCATGATTAGCAAAGGAACAAAAGAAGATAATATGCATTGTATGATCAAATTAAAGTCTGAATAAATTAAATGAAACTAATTAATCCCTTATTCGCGAACCCAGACCCCGGCCGAGGCAGAGAAGGGTCTGGGTTCTAGAATGATAAACCTTACATATGGTTGAAGATTGTACCTTGTTAGCATAATGTCCTTTATCTCCACACTGAAATAAAAAAAACATCAAATATAATCATGTATCTCAACAAGTCTCGATTTTGATATAAAATTAATCAGACTTAGATCCAGTTTATCAGTCCAATTCCAAATGCGTTGAATACAATTTCACCAATAATATTAATTAGGCATTCTTCTATGATGTAACTGACTTCGATGCATGTCAAATCTTTATATTTTAAACCAACAACTGGTTACTAAATGCTTAACAATACACTGACTGCTGACATTTGTATCAGTAATTATCACATGAAAACTGGTTCCACACATTTAATGTGAGCCTGGTATTAATAATGTCCTGTCGGGTTGTTTGTAGAAGAATTGACTGTAACAGCTTTCTGTACTTTACCTTGAAACATGTAACACTTTCCAGTGGCCGTCTGCCAAAGATCTGATGTTCGTCAATTGATGTGGGAATGTTGTGGGAATGCTGTGGCTACAAATATAGACACTGTCAGATACATGCTATCATAATGATTGTGATGACAGTGATGATGGTAATCATGGTAATCATGAGTATAAAAACAGTGACGATGATGGTAATGATCACAATGATGACAGAGATTGTGATGGTAATGATTGTGATGACAGTGATGATGGTAATCATGGTAATCATGGGTATAAAAACAGTGACGATGATGGTAATGATGACAGAGATTGTGATGGTAATGATTGTGATGACAGTGATGATGGTAATCATGGGTATAAAAACAGTGACCATGATGGTAATGATCACAATGATGACAGAGATTGTGATGGTAATGATGATTTTCTCAAAGCCTGAGTATCATGTCTTCTGGGGGATAGGTGAGGACCTAGGGAGGATTTTTCCTGTTTCCTTTCTCCGTCCCTGAGAGCTTGATACCCAAGCTAATTCCATCATAGAATGTATACCTTGTAGTTTTCTTTTTGTGGATTTTGTGGACAAGAAGAAGCTTTGTGTCCTGCCTGGCCACACGTGTGACATGTTATGTTAACCTTCTTCTCTATGTAATTGTCATCTTTGGCTATTGGAAGTTCAAACCTTGGACTAACAATCAAAATTATAATTATGCAATGATCATTACAACATTTAAATTTGTACTTGGACATTTAAATCATTACTTGGACATTTAAATCATTACTTGGACATTTAAATCAGTACTTGGACATTTAAATCTGTACTTAAAAAAAAAGATTGTGTCATTTGTGGGACAGTTATATATCAAAGATTGTGTGACAGATATATATCAAAGATTGTGTGACAGATATATATCAAAGATTGCATGACAGATATATATTAAAGATTGTGTGACAGATATATATCAAAGATTGTGTGACAGATGTATATCAAAGATTGTGTGACAGATATATATCAAAGATTGTGTGACAGATATATATCAAAGATTGTGTGACAGATATATATCAAAGGTTAGCCAATCAGAATGCATCATTTTATTGAATGTGTTTGATTGGCTAAGTTTTCATAAATACCTTTCAGTCTTTTTCAAAAGTACAGATTGAAATCACAATGATTGTAATTATGGCTTCTTGTGAACATGATTGTTTCAAAGTATTCAACAAAACAAATAATGATGATAAATAACAAAAACAACACTATTGATGATGATAAATCACTGATTACAAAAACGTTTTCAATGTTTTACAGAACCAAGATCATAAATATAAATGCAGTATGTTACAAACACCAACTTACTGTTTGTGTTTACAATTTGAGCCTTCTGGACAAAAACCACATAAATAGTTGATACAAATAACTCTACGAACATGACGATGACGGCAATGTGGCCCTAACAAACAGAAATTTGCAAAAGCCTGCATTAGTTCTATGTTTGTGAAATCTCACCATTTAGCTAATATAATATCATTTTTACAATGTACAAGCATAAGTTAGTTTGTTTTGAAATCTGGATGTGTACACCGGTCTTGAATGCTTTTGATGAGTTGTGAAACTTTTTCTTTTTAAAACTAGGACAGATAAATGTACACTGAGTTTCTTTCCTTCAATGTGTTGCATGCCGCAAGCATAGTAGTTTCTGCAGTTTGTTTATAACTCTTTCACAGGAAAAAAATTGTGATTCCCAGAATGTTTTTTTTTTTTTTTGGTTTTTGTTGCACTTTCCCAACCATAACCCAAAATAAACCCATTTTGGGAATCACAATTTTTTTTCTGTGTTTGTACTATAATCAATGCAATAAATACATGTAAATATCCTACCATGAATGGCTACTTAAGTATTTGCAATATAATTATGTTTGACATGTGAACAATAGTCGATTCACTGTTACAATGGTGCTGCTTTTTTTTTAAATTAATCATTCATCAACATCATCATCATTATCATCATCATCATCACGTCCATCATCATCATCATCATCACTACTATAAATTGCAACAAGATAAATTTAATTTTAATGGGTTACGCACAACTGGAGTCTATAACTTTTACTAGATATTACTCTAATGTAAGCAAGAGATTAATATATAAGATCTTACCATGTTTGCAAAACCCTCTGTCATACCATGGGCAGTCTTTAATCTTTGACATTGGATCAATGTGCAAGTACTGACATTCCTTGTTACTGCACTCTCCTGTGATAAAGAATAAAAAACAATACTGGAACTACCACTACATCAAACCATAACTTATTAATAATAAATATAAAAAAGAAATTTCATCACAAATATATTCATAACAATAAATATCATCATAAATATAATAATAATAAAAATCATAACAATCATAGCTCTCATGAAACATTGACTATACAATAATAAAATAGCCCATTTTGAATTGAATATACCAGTTTCAAGTTCTTCATAACTACTTTTGAGGAGCAGCATTTAAAGCAGTAACACTTCAGAGAAAAAGCTAAAAAAGCCAAGTGTTCGTGGTTTGGGTGTCTGCATTGTAATACATCATATATTTTTTTACAGACCATTGCACTTACCAAATTTTGAATAGAAGTAACACTCTGGCATCTTGGTCATGTCATATTGATGAAGGAACTCACACATATCCCCCTTTTTACATAACCCTCTTAACCAATGCTTACAGACAACTGTCTTCTCACCAACTGTGTGTCTGAATGGGCAGTAGGCACCTCTATTGCAAGTGTTATTCACAAAGAACTCACATACTGCAGCACTGGATTCTGTATGAAAATAAAATGAAATGTAAAGGCAATAAACCATGTGGGTTTAGCTTATGAATAATGTAGATTGAGCATGTGCACTAGACACGTTGTGAGCTGTGAAATAGCCATTCTTGGGTTGCAACCACATGACCAAGAATCCCTTGAGGAATAAAGAACAAAGCTGTTGCCTCAATGTTGGATGAACAAACAAAAGAAGCTAATGAGGAATGCTTTGTTATCGTCATCCAACATGTTGGCTATGACGTAATGTGCAATCCAAGAATTGAGACACAATAGAGTAATCGATATACTTGGCAGGCCACACCAAATTGAGTTCATCGATCATCACTCTTTATATATCAAAAAACAAATTGTAACTGTTCATTAACATCTAAGGTATAACTGTTTAATCATGCGTTCTGCACATAAAGATAAAAACTAGTAGATTAGACTGCGTCTGTGTTTCTACAGCAACAGTTGTAAAATATATAGATAAGTTTTACACCACATGACGAAGAAGGCAGAACTGATGTTTTGGGCATTAGTCCTTCGTCGGAGTAATATGTGTTGTGTAGATATGTAAGGGAGGGGGAGGAGGATTTTTTAATTTTGGTTTTGTAGCATTTGATACCAGCTCATATCACCTTGTAAAGAGCATGTCCAAGATTCAACTTTGACAACTTTATAGTGTAAAATATGAGTATCATGCTTCACTATTCATTCCTCCTCATTTGCAATTATTAACACGAGGTAAATTAATATTTGTGGAGGATTATGAATAACTTACTATCCATGCCAGGAAATGGCAGTGGTTGACATCCTATTTGGTGTTTTAGTTGATATTCAATGTCAAGAATAATGTCTGCAACTCCTGCAACTATATCCTGCATTTTCACTGTTTTCTTGAGTTTCAAATCCTTACAAAGACGATATTTATGTTCTTGAGATTATATAGAACATCTGTCAAGTGTTATTTATACGAAAACATGCAGAAAGTTGTTGGTTTTTATAATATTCTTTTTCACAAATAAGTCGATTTGAGCGCGAAATGTAACCAGGCTTTTTGTCAACACAGGAACCCCAGGCAGGTAATGAAAAATACTCAAAAATGAAAAATATTTTTGCGTACATGCTTTACAGCAAAAACATAAAAAGAATAATCTCAATTGTTATTGAAAATCAAGCCTGCTTTTTATATCGCTAAAATTTGTGATCATTAAATTTTCATAATAAAGATGCGGGTTTCCTGTGGTAACAATCCGCTGTAATTCAAGTTTGTGGGCTCCACTTTCTGCGTGTCCAAAATTCATTAGGACTAAAAATTTGAAAGCTCGTCAGTATTTTCTTAGTTTTATATCTCATTTTATTCTAATTACTTATCAAATATGTCGAAAAGAGGTATACGGAACTTGAAATCTCGTGCATTTGCGAGTATTGGGACGATTTTCTGAATTTTCATGTTTTTTTAGGTGGTGGAGGAGGAAGAGGCAAAGTTTCGCACAAGGGAAGACGACGACATTTCACAGACCAAGAAGACCTAAAACATGATTTAGAAAAAGCAAAAAGGGAGGAAGAATGGAGGGTAAGGATTCGTTAATACTTTTCTACACTCAAAGTAAATCTGTTTCAAATTGAATTGAGAGTTTTTTGCTGGAAAAGTTGAATTATCGTTTATGTGCTGTTTTCAAAATGACAATTTTAGAGATGATGCAATATCGACGTCGCCAACAAGCAATTTTGTGGTTTTTGAGAAATTGCTTGAGTGATTATTCGTTAACATTAAATTTTGGTGTTTCAGCTCTGTATTCGTTTGAAGGAAATTTTTTTTAACACAGTTCTTTAGATAATTTTTTTACGATGAGGATTGTTAATTAATCAGTTACTTATTAAAACATATTATTTAATTGTTTTAATACAAGACCCTCATTGCAGCATTTAATTTTCTTGAAAGGATTCTACTTGAAGATGTTAACATTCGATGGAAATTCAGCTCTGGCTTGTAGACTGTACACTTTTGTCCACTGATTGTAATGTTGTTGTGATTGGTGGTCCCCTCATTACTAAGATAGTCAATGGATTTACTTATTCAATGTGATATTGTTATTAGCAAGCAAAAGAAATTGGTTCTGATGATGAGGATGGCAGTGAAGAAAGTTCATCAGAAGATGAGGTAAAGAGTGACTTTGTAACTGTTGAAGTATAGTCAATATAAACATTACAAACAAGTAATGTTTTTGATCTAGAGGTGATAATGAAACAAATATTGATTGGTTTTTGATTAAAATAAATTCTGTGTCACCTATATTTTTTCAAAACGTGCTTATATACTATAAATCTTTTGGACGTTAGTACTTATAGAAGAAAACAGACCATTTTTGTTGTTGGTTTTTTTTTTGTAGGAAGGACATCAAAAACCCAAAGGTGTAAGTGGACTTATCGAAATAGAAAACCCTAACAGAGTTCAAAACAAACTTAAAAAAGCCAATGATATCAGTGCAGAATCATCACCAGCACAATTATCACGTCGCGAAAGGTATTAAACCTACATTATATTTGATTACAATCTATAGTGATACTTCACATGACATCACAATGCTTTGTCACGCCATCCATTGCCATTCTGTGGTTGGCAAAACACAACATAAAGACATGCATATCAAGAAGATAATTGTCTTGTATCTATCTGATTTTTTATCAATGGAAAATCTAACTAGCCTCAACTAATCTATGTTTCAGTGCAGACTATTCAAACAATTGTCAAAGCTTTGATTTTTCCAGGAAAATGTTCATTTGAAACCAAAAGTCCAGGTCAAACTACTATTCACCATACAAACTGTAATGATAACATGGATCTTTTGCCAACCACAATTAGCATGCAAATAAGAGTCAATGACTAAAATGACGTCATTGTTAGTAAGCATGAAGTATCGCTCTATATCCATGATTTCAATACTCCACTACACCTAGAGTTATTGTACTGCATCAGTAATAGCTTTCTAATGGTAAAAGGAAACAGAGATGTAGGAGCAGTGAAAGTCTTTGTTGCCATTAGTGTACAAAGGATAAATCTGTAAAAACTTACGAAAAAATAAATAGCACAATTTTGTGTAAATTCTGTAATTTTCTGATGTCTGAATAGAGCTATTTAATTTGTACTACCAAATAGTGTATTGCAGATTAGAGAATGACAGTTTCTATGTGATTTGTTGGTTATTAACTTGGTTTGTATGTTTTCTTTCAGGGAAGAATTGGCAAAACAACAAGAAAAAGTTCGGTATCAAAAACTTCATGCAGAGGGTAAAACAGAACAAGCAAAAGCCGACTTAGCTCGTCTTGCAATTATAAGAAGACAACGAGAGGAAGCAGCAAAAAAAAGAGAAGAAGAAAAGAAAGGTGATAGTCAAGTTTCAAGCTTATTTTTCCACAGTGATTGTGACACACCTATCATCATCACCATCACTACCCCTATCATCACCATCACTACCCCTATCATCACCATCACTACCTTTATCATCACCATCACTACCCCTATCATCACCATCACTACCCCTATCATCACCATCACTACCCCTATCATCACCATCACTACCCCTATCATCACCATCACTACCCCTATCATCACCATCAATACCTCTATCATCACCATCAATACCTCTATCATCCTCACTGCCTCTAACATCATCTCAATCCTCGCACTATTTACTCAACTAATCCTATAATCATCTTATTTACAACACTACACCATTGCTATCATTCCACCCCAGACACAATTTTATCTTCTGAACCACTCATGAAGTTCACAATACTCTTTGACTATCTTGTTTATTTATTCATTATTTTTTTCAATAGCTAAAGAACAATCAAAGGGCAAGAAATAACAGAGATTATATCAGCTCTTTAGTATCTCAATTTGTATAGGACAACCAGCAATGACATCAGATATCTTTCTATTGAATTGAATATTGCATCGCTGACAGCCATGCACAAAGCTTTGTAGTCCAATAACTATTACAACACAATAAAACATATTTAACAATGAAAATGCCTTGTTGTTTACTCTGTTGTATTCATGAGTGTACATGACAGCGTGTGTTACAAACTTAATTTTCTTTGGTTCTTACAAAGAAAAAACTGTATGTAATACCGGCTAACATGACAGGTAACCCAGACATCCCATGACTGGAAATAAGGTTGAACAACTACTCAAGTTTACTGATTTTATTAAATTGCTACCACAATGATAGTTAATAATCTATTTAATACAAAATTAATCAATTGTTATCCACACATCAGACCTGATAATTTTAAATATTAAAATAATCTATTTATAAAGTTAATAATTGGTATCCACACATCTGGTCTTTAAAGATAAAATTATTTGCTTCAATAATAATTTAAATAAGAAATCAAAGAAACTCATGGTCATTTTTTTTGGTACAACTTCTTCAAGTCAAAGTTCACACACATGTAAAAACGACCGCAAAAAGTGACTGGAAAGTAAAATTGTGGTACCAAAATTGGAACTGATGCATAGAGCCTGTAACACTTAGATGTTTGAACACTTCATGAGTTAATATACAGACAACCATGCAGTAATACAGCTATGTGAATCAAATAAAAGGTTGTTGCTAACAGTGGCACTGATTACTATGCAATATCATAGTGATTTTCTCATGAATGGGAAACTGCAGTAAATCCTAATAATTTATATCTTGCAATCTTTTCCACATCTCCACATGTTCTAACATTAAATACTGTGCCAGAAGTCTTGCATGTATGGACCAAGAGAGAAAAAAACAACTACCGTATATATTGTAATGTTCCCCTAAATGTGGGCTACTTGCATGAGTTAGTGCACTGGTCTATCATTTGAAATGATGGTACTGATAACCTTTCAAAAAACAAGTTCTGACATTTTTAGATAATGCAAAAATGACCATCAGAAATTGGAAATTAGTGACAACATATTACATCGAGTGGGAAAACCATGTGTTCCTGGTCAACACCTGTATTAATAACCAACAATTAAATGTTGAAAATATTGTTCTTGATTGAGGCTAGTTGTTCATTTTTAGAACTTATCCCCAGCCCCCTCACTTGCACACACCAACTATAATTTAATAGTCTCAGATCGATCCATGTAATTCTCTACATACATTATTTACAGTGTTGTACATCTCTAAATTACAGCAAATTGTTTGAGAACTTGGAGAAATATTGAAGTTGTGCTCAAACTATTTTTATTATTTACAATAAGCCTGAAGCATGATGTTTTGCATCTGTTTCTACACCATAATCCTTTTCACATCGCTTTTGTTTGATAACATGATCATTGTTCCTGTATTCTCAAAGTAATCAAAAATTGGATGTGATTCAATTTTGAAAACTATTATCATGGTATAGAGATGAGGAGGAATGTCATCCTCCTTCAGGTCTATTGTGCAAAAAATGATTTTAACTTCATTCACTATTATTTGGGAGAGGTCCTTTTGCCATGCACAATGTCATATTTCTAAATTAAAAAATTTGGAGAAATTTGAAGGACCACATTAAACCTCCCTTGACATTAGGAGTTCCAAGGGCTGAATGTTCCTAAATTCTGCAGTCCCCTGCCTGGCATTCTATTGGCAGAGAATATGAAAGAAGTAGGTGACTTCTCTCTCACTACTACTAACAGTTTAATTCATCATAGGTAGCGCATGTACAGCTAAGAAAAGAATGTGAGAAGTCACAGAGGTTTGATCGTCTCAATTTGTAGAGTGTCATAGAATGACTAGTATTCAGTACCACTGTCTATAGTAACAGTATCGTGCAACATATTAGCTGTCAGATTCATAGTTGTGATGATGGTCATCATCACTATCATCATCATCATCATCAAACTCTGGTTTCATTGTTTTTTCTTTTTCTTTAAACATGATGATCATGATGACTGAGTGTCCTTTTCTTCTTCTTGTGTTTTCATTGCCTTTTATTTCAATCTGTTTTATTCTTAATTGTGATTCCTCTTTGTATGCTTTCAAAGCTATTAGGCATATCACTCCATTATCGTTGATTTCTGTTGTTTCCATGGTCACCACTGCTTGCTTTTTAGTCCAAAGTGATGTTGTATACTGGACTATCTTGCTGCAATGGTACACCTGGATAGTACTTGACTTTTGACAAGGAATGGGTTACTGCCAAACCTGTAAAAATATGAATCAAAATTTACAATCAAAACTCTTGAATGATGCAGTAAGACCAGACTGTAAAAACATGGATCAAAATTTACAATCAAAACTCTTGAATGATGCAGTAAGACCAGACTGTAAAAACATGGATCAAAATTTACAATCAAAACTCTTGAATGATGCAGTAAGACCAGACTGTAAAAACATGGATCAAAATTTACAATCAAAACTCTTGAATGATGCAGTAAGACCAGACTGTAAAAACATGGATCAAAATTTACAATCAAAACTCTTGAATGATGCAGTAAGACCAGACTGTAAAAACATGGATCAAAATTTACAATCAAAACTCTTAAATGATGCAACAAGACCAGACTGAAATATTTACTGTCTATTCTTTCCAGCATCATGAGAAGAGGAAGTTGAGGAATAGCAAACAAAACACACATAGGACAGTTCAATCCAGCGATAATACCCAGTATGAAATGCGATATAGTGCCTATTTAGCGAATTTCACCAAATGTCTCAATGTGCTTTACAATTCCTAATATTTATAGTTGTATGTAATCTGGTTTTACAAGCATGAGATTGGTTATTGGTTAGTGATTACTATGTATTAATGTAGGCCTAACACTGAGTCGTGACCTACATTCTCAGTCATTCTTTTAAGTTACTCAGTTAAGTTTCACAGTTACTGGTCAAGACAAATGTAAAGGCACATTCATTATGTTTACACAATAATTATTATTATGTAGTGATTATCCAGGAGGGAACGGGGGGGGGGGAGATCAAGGACTGCTTTAAGGAGGAGGCACACTATCTTAAGATTGGAGTACAGCAATGCACCACACATGATATACTGTACATGAGAAACAAAGACTTGAGTTCATTTGAAAACAGGGTGCGAAACCCGACACCCCTTCCCTGGATTCACCTTTCCTATGTCACTAATGTCACACAATTGCTTGTACTTTTACTGAAAGTGTTAAGAGTCTTGTTTGATGTCTTACCTTGACAGTACTGTCCACAGCACCAGAGAAGATCCTTCCCTTTGACAGAGCTAAAGCTGCTACACTACCTTGATGACGAAGTAGTGTCTGGATACATGTAAAACTTTCTAGATTCCAAACCTATGATGGAAGAGTAATATTTAAATTAAGAACTTTTAATTACCTTGCCTGGTAGAGATTTCTAAAATGAAAAGGCATTTTAACCATCAATCAGCAATTCTGATTCTGGTCCATTCAAAACTTAACAATGAATGTCATTGTTTGATGTTTTACTGTGACAGCTTATGCATGCTTGACAGAATGGTAAACACAACCTCGCATAGTATTCTTTTTAAACATCTCTGCCAACTGCAAGCAGGATAACTCAAGATTAAAGATAGATTAACTTTTTTACCAAAACCTGAACATTAAGTCACCTCTACTTATTCATTACTTATTCAACAAATGTGTCTTACCCTCAGTGATCTGTCGTAGGAGGCACTGAATAGTTTACATTGTCCAGGAGCGTTAAGAACAGCCAGCGCATATACCGTACCAACATGACCTAACAATAATAACACCATTATAATGAATCAAATTCAACTTCAGGGGTTGGTTATACAAGGGTGGGGGGAGGGGGCACAACATAAAAAATGACCCATGAAAATTAAAAATCCAAACAAAATTAATGATCCATTAAGATATCATAAAAGGCGTTTTCAAAAGGGGAGCACCTCCCGCCTGGCCTCTTTCTGGATCCCCCCTGTAAAATCATTCACTGTACTGATAATCTATTGAATAGTCCAAACCAGGCTTGGTACACCTGGCTCCAGGTGATTATTGGTTTGTCATAAGAAATTATTATATTCATGGAATATTTGACATTTAATACTAACAAAATGTGTTAGGGTTATGGCTTACCATTAAGAGTTTCAACAAGCTTATGAGTATTTGCATCCCATACCTGAAAAACAAGTAATAATCAATAATCAATCATCAATCATTAACAATTTGGCCATGGCTATGTCGGTGTGCAACTGTTAACATATTATAACGTGCCAGCCTATTTGTCTGTCTGTCTGCCTGTCTGTCTGTCTGCCTGTCTGTCTTTACATAAACAATTTTTACATTTGTATCCATTATATCCATGCATTATACATGTATGTTAAAAAACACAAGATTTCTGTTAACTACCTGAATGCAGTTCTCGTATGTACCACATATGATAAATTCTTTGGTAACGGCCAGTGAGTAGACACTACCTCCAGTAGTCTGCAGTACACGGACACATTCTAAGGTATCAAGATCCCACAACTAAACACACACAAAACAAAATTATATGAAATGAATCATAACTAACATTGTACAATTTAAATCTGCAGTTGACCATATATCAATGTTTGCTTTTGTACTTCAGTCAATCAGAATTTAAATTTAAATTTCTTGGCCCTGAAGATGGAGAATATCTCCACAAGCTCAGCCACTGAAAATATTAAGTGGTTGATACACAAAGGCTAATAATAATAGGAAATATAAGTCCCCTTCAAGGCTAGTTCACCATGGAGAGCTTAACGTCCTTATCTGAGAGGATGCAAAATGCTAACCATTTACAGATGTAATTACAAAGGCAGCAATTTCTCTTCGATTATTTTAAGACCCTGAGTCTTGGTCTGACCACAGGGTTTGAACCCATGACCTCCTGCATAATAGACTGGTGCTCAACCACCAATGAGCTAACCAGATTGTGGTCCAAACCTTTTTGTAAAGCGCAAATACAAATCTTTTCAAAGGGTCATGCCCAATACCTTTATTGTTTGGTAGGATCCACTGTATAGATACGTATCACTGGCAACAAGAGCTCGTACCCAATGATTCAGCCCTGTCAACTCTTTGACAAGACCCATAGTGCTGAGATTCCAAACCTAAAAAACAAAACAATCATATTGTTATTAACTTGAATAGAGATCAAGGACAGAATGTAGAGGTACCATTAATTCAGTTTGTACAATTATACAATACAACATGTTCATTTATCCAATTCATTAATAATGGATGATCTAGAACAATATGGAAACAATGCAAAAACACTACAGTCTGAGAAGGCATCTGTAAATACTGATACAGATTTTGTCCTGTTTTGCATAAGGGTTAGCTAGAAATGTCTTGGTAAAATTGCAAAATACATAACATGAATAAAAACCTGAATAGGCTATTCAATTTCGAGATTTTAAATTTTAAATAGCAGCATTAATCTTGACATTTGATAGAAAGAGTACCCTTAGACAATTCCTTAAATTCTGAGGTACACACCTATTTGGACGAACTTTTGGAGTTGTAAATGCAAAAATAATGGGCGTTATAAGATAGAGATAAGTATTAAAACTTTAATACATTGCATTCATGATATAACACATGGGCGGATCCAAGGGGGGGGCCTGGGGGGCCAGTGCCCCCCCCCTTTTTGGAAAAATCGTGATTTATTTATTTATTTATTTTTTCGAAATACCCTTGCTAGATACGAATCAAAATCAATTTCATTCAATAAATTCACTTGTTAACAATATTTTGGAGAGTAAAAATTGATAAACCTTTGATTTTCCTTCTTAATTTATTTGCATTTTCGATTCAACGGTGATTGGCGAAGCGTATTCCTGCGAAAGTTTCCCGCCATTTTTCGAACGTTCGCGCCGACCACGGTTAGTTTATCGAATTTGGCAATTTCAAAGGATTTCATTTTTAGTGCGATGTCTTTTAGTGCGATGTACTTGGATTTTATCCGAACTGAGAGGCTAGAAATTGTGGAGACGTGCTGTTACTCGAATTATTTCAATAGTCATAGTAAAAATGTACATTTTTAATGTATTACTTCCTATCCGAATAAATGATTGTTTTGACTCATTTTGTGGTGATCAAAATTCGAGTAATTATCATCATATACACATTATCTTCATAATTCAATTCCACCAGATCGACAGACGGACAGACAGACAGATAGACAGACAGACAGACAGACACAAGAATCTTTAAGGTGCCCCCCCCCCTTTCAAAATTTCTGGATCCGCCCCTGTAACAGATACTACAGTTGAATGGACTTTCAGGACACCACAAAATGGTTTAGTGGATGTTTTAGATGCAGGTCTCTATACTGCACACTTACCTTGATCATTTTCAATGAGCCACTGAACAGTGTATCTCTCTTAGTAGCAAGAGTACAAACTGGATTCTCATGGCCTTCAAGTGTCTGGATTAACTCTAGCCTTTCAATATTCCATATCTGCGAAGGATACACATGAAAATAAAAGCAATCAATGCCAGGGTTTTATAGGCATGGCATGTAGGTTAGGCTTGAACTGTCACTATACCAATAATATTATAATCATAATCATGGGCTAAACTTATATCCTGGAAATCAAGAGGATTGGTGAAAATGAGGTCCAGCAATGAAAAGAGTACACTAGAATAATTTAAGGTAATATTTACAAGCTAACACTACCATCTGCAAACCTATTCTAAACCCATATCATACCTATACAAATACCATACCTATTCCTCTCTCTGGAATTCAAAAAGGGACAAACAAGAAAGATCATACCATTTTTAGTATTATCACCAAGTTTCAGCGTGTGTGGATAAATATGTACTGAGAGGTAATTGTTAAAAATTCACAAAAATAACAAAGAATGCATGGGGTTTGAAGACAACGTCCCCAATTGTTCCCCAAAACCATACACTCTCTAATTTGGAAGATTTCTTTAAAACCTACAAATCAGTCAACTGGTATTTATTTAAACTTTCTGAAACTTGGAAAACTTGGTAATTTCAGTGCGATCTTTCATGTGGTGAGACTTGTTTTTTGATTAGATAAATATTTCTAAATTCGTCTCCAGTCCCTTTATGAATTCCGGAAAGGTGAATTCCATAGCAATCCATACCATGCCATACCCCAACAATACGCAATCCATACTTATCATATAGTTACCCACACCACACCCATTTATTACCCATACCATACTCTAGACCCAAACCATACTCAGCAGACCCATATCATTCCAAACCCAGAAGTAATCGATACACTTACATTGATTGTGCAATCAGATGAACCACTAAACAACATTTTCCTAAAAAATGAAAATACTATGTTAAATGCCATCCTACACAATGCATTTTTTGTGCTAAATAATGCTCTTGTGACAACACTACACAGCAAGATGAATTGAATGTTGTGTAAAGTAGCATTGAACTTAGTTAATTTTCTCCAGAGGCTTATTAGCAAAAATGGAGCAAAACCAATTTGTGCCAAAAATTTATTCAGATCTCAACAGTATCATTAACTTACTCATGCGTGCGTAAAGCCAGCACTATACCAGAGTGTCCCTCTAATGTTTTAACACATTTATAAGTCGTTAGAGTATCCCAAACCTGAAACAAACAACTAATTTAAATTTGTGGCTTGAAATAACATATCCACAATAAATTTGTTTTTATCTTTTTAGGCAATCAGCACAGAGTTTACACTGGAGCTTAAGTGTTGGTTGGTTATAGAACTAAGGAAAAAAAAACATAGTAGAAGAAGCACTAGGAAAAATTAAATATTACGAGCCTTTGACATTGCAAGCACAAGGATCAAAATGTTTCCATCCTTGTGCTTGTGTTGTGGAAGATTCTTCATATTTTTCCCTTGTGCTAATGTATCACTAGTGAAACCAAGGCTTTACTTGCTAAGGTAGTACCGGACCCTTGCTACTGCGCATCCAGCTCGCGCATGTAGATTTGAATAAAATTTCCTGCGCAGCTAAATTGAAACCGTACGTTAAAGCCAAAATTTGGCCATTTGCGGACTTTTCACTCAAAATTAACTTTGAAACAATTTTTATGGACCTAAATAGAAGTTAGTACTCATGCTTTCCAGGCCAAAACATCGAAATTACAACTATTTTCGCGCGTTTTTAGCTTATAGCTCCAAAAATAACACGGGGACCCCCATTTTTTTCTTTTTCGATTTTACATATTTTATTCTTTAGATAAAGAGAGAAAAGAAAGAAGTTCATTTACCAATTTTCTCAAATTTCAACATTTTTACTCCCGCACAAACATATAATTTGTTTGAATACAAGGAATGTTGCTTTCTACAATTTATTTTTTACACTACTTATAAAATATTGGATGGATTTTTTATCTTGATATGTTTTCTAAACTCAATACCTATAGTCCAAAACAGTTTTTTGCTTTTCTTCTATAAATGGATGGGAGTGATTTGAATTTATTGATTGAGGTAGATTTTCGGTAAAAACGCGTGAAAAACTGACAAATTGCACTTTTTGACGTCTTATACCTCGAAAACCAACACGGTGACCACATATTTTTTCCCCAGTATTTGAATACCCCAACAATAATCTTCAAATGACAGAATTTAAAAAAAAATTCATTGACGCAGGGCTCAAAATAACAGCCGGCCAATGGCCGGACAAGATGACCGTTCAAAACAATTTTTGACCGGACATTCCTAATTTTCGACCGGTCAAACTAGCGTGAAAAAATATATAATATGTGTGTGTGTGTAATATAAATTATGTAAAAAAAGAGAATTTTGTGTAGTTGTATTTTAAATTCTCTTTATTGGACGTAAGATATGCGCAACAAAGTAATTATCTAAAGACTAACGAATGACTAACCAAACGAGCCTTGCTCAGTTAACCCTTTCGCTCCTTCACCGCTTGAATAATACAGCCTTACTTAAAAAAATCATATCTTTCCGAAACAACTTATAACTACTACAACTTTTGGTTTAAAGCAAACACTTATTGACTAGGAAATTGTTTTATAACGTTTTAGTTCAATCTAGGAATTTGTACTGTATATAAAAACAAAGGCGCTAGAACGCTACATAAATAAAACGCGAGAAAAGTTGTATTGCAATCATATATGTAAATAAAATATTACTTATGTGAAGTGAATAATTTCCAGCTGTAAATTTGTCTTGTTTTGGTGCCTTATTCACTAGTCAATAAACGACCATTTACGTTTCTTTTCGTTTGGTTCGCTGATCGGTACGGTAGTACCGCTGTACTATTTGTCTCAATTACCAATGTTGCGGTCCAGTTGGTAATTACAAAATGCCAACTGTAAGGCTTGGGAATTTTTTCACATTTATTTTTATTGAACTTACGGTGCTACATCCTTTCAAACGTTTTTTTTTTGTTGTAAAAGACGTATTTCAGTCAATAAATTTGTACAAAATGGCCGGCGTACGTATTTATAATCGCGCTGGTTTCCCAGTACATTCATACACTATAAAAAGATAAAATTCACTCATAAAACGTAAAGAAATCTTTCATAGGTAAACACAACTTTGTAATGGATATTTTGATGAGATAAGATTAGATTCTAAATTTGAAAAGTCTTTTTAAACGGGTTTTCAATAGTTTCATTCAGTTTATCTTCGTGAGCTGACCGGTTACGTTGACCGTCCTAAAGGACGTTTGACCGGTCAAGTGCTTGTTTTGGCCGGTCATTGTCCGTTGACCGGCCGTTATTTTGAGCCCTGTTGACGATTTCTGAAGATCCGGTACCACCTTAAGCAACTTATTTAACATTGTATGAATGATAGATACATTACCTTGATAGATTTATCAGATGAGCCACTGAATAGCAGATCTCCATGCACACACAGTGCCCATACAGGACCCTGATAATGTGATGAATATTGTCAGAGTAAGAATGTGATAATTGTTAAAGTAATAAGCTACAAAATGACTTGGAGAAGGCAGCTAAATTAATGTTCAAATAAAAGTGTAAGGTTGAAAGGAGAAAAATTCATAATTAATGATCAGTATTTCTATTGCTCTTTTCTAAGTAAGTATTCCAAATGCATAAAAAAAAACATGAGAGAAAAAAAGATTTGGAGATGGAGGTACAGTGACAGATAAAAAAAAAGTCAGATGGAGAAATAGATGATTAAAAATCCAGTGTAGGACTAATTTAAATAATTTAATATCATTTCAATGAGATGATAGGGAAACATCATGCATACTTACAGTGTGACCCACAAATGTTCCTTTGCATTTGAAAAGAGGCTGAACATCGAATGCTAAAAAGAAAGAATTAACAACTATTTAATACAAATAATTATCAAATGAATACAAATTATTAGATGGAGTTTATTCAACTTCTGAAAGTAGCAATCAACAGCAGTCATTTTCAATATTCATTGTAATAATATCTGACATTTTAACTAATTACTGAGCACATATTTTTAAATCATACACAAGTCTTTTACAAATAATGAAGAAGTAGTTGCCACTTGTTTTCAGTAAAATATAAAACATCTACACTTACTTCCAACCCCCCACAATCTTGCTTCTATGCTTGAAAGATCGCTCTGAAATTGACAACATAATATTATATAGCTATAACCATTAAGGATGAGGGCCAGGGGTACTTACTTTAAGGGAGAAAAAAGGAGCTGGATAGTTCTATGCAGTCTTTGTACAACAAGCCACTAAATTTACCATCTCCATATTCAATGACCACACTGACAGTCACTAAAACAATAACTTTGCAATAAAGATTTACCTCTATGGTTGCTATGCTTTGTCTGGATTCAGAAAGATCCGATGACAACTTGGTTTGGCTTTCATCTAGAAGATCTACAAGCCACACAAAACATAATTTATAATAATCTACTTGGTAAACTGGTCAATATTTCTTTATTATCAACGATGGAATGATCAGAGAATATGGTAAATGTGTCTCATCTGGAGACACACAATTTATTTTACTTATACTTTTTTGTAATTCAATAAATAATTCATTTTAACATTTGGTGGTGTTACTGTAACATAGAATTATTTTTTGGCTCCAAATATGTAGAGTGCAAATCACACAAGTCATACCTATTCTGATGTCAACGGTCTTTTCCATACGATCAACTCTCTCTGTTAACTTGACAATCATGTTCTTCAAGAACGATATTTCCTAGAAAAAAAGAGCTAGTAAGTGACATTCACCAAATTAAAACATTGAAATAATTATTTCAAAATGCTCTTTTTAACTACTGTTAGCAATTCTAGCACCAACAGTTTTATATCTAAAAGATTTTCTCTTTTATGAAACAGTCTATACCTGATCCTTCTCTTTCAAAGATGTCTGTAACTCATCCAGTCTTCCATCAGTATGTGCTAAAAACTCCTGGAAATTAAAAAAATATATTCATATAACAGACCTTTCAGTCTGAGATGAGGTAAGTCAATTTCAGTACTTTCTGAACTGTGAGCAAGTGGTCTGAACTATCTTCCAAACACACCTGGGAACTGATTTATTACCATTGCTGCAGTTTTTCATTTTCTGCGGACTCAAACACTTGTTTATTGCCATTATTTTCCACTCTGGTGGAAATTGAGTTTTTATTGAGAGGAGCAAAAAACAACAAAATTGCAATGAGCATTATTTTAAGAATCTGAGTTCACAGAAATCAGAGAACAGTAATTAGAACCAAGACCTACTTTAACAGCTTCAAATTTACAAGTCTTGAGATGTTGTCTGACAAGGTCATGATTACTTTCATATGAACATCTGCATAAAGGAAAAATATATATATTGATATGCAATAATATATTGACCGACTTTAGTATGGTTGCATTGATTGGTTGACTAGCTGACTGACTAACTGACTGACTGACTGACTTACTTGCTATCTGATTATCTTGTCCAATGACTGGCTGTCTAACTGACTGTTGCATTGATCTGCTGACTAATAGACAGATTGAGTATAGCTGTATAGATTAATGCTTCACAACTACTAGATCACATCACAGCTGGCTATAGTTTTCCAACTTACGAAATGAAAGACAATTTGACAAGCTACTGCAACTAAAATTGGATAACCAACTAGCTGATATTTGGCTACAAAACTGACTGTCTGTCTTGATGGTTAACTACCAGACTGTCTGGCAAGATGGCTGACAGTTTGATAAGCTAATGCAACTAAAACTGGATGACTGATTAGCTGATGACTGCCTATTGTGCTGACTCTCTGTCTTGATGGTTAACTTCCAGACTGTCTGGCAAGATGACTGACATTATGAAAGGCTACGACAACTAATATTAAATAACCAACTAGTTGATGACTGCCATGCTGACTGTCTGTCTTGATGGTTAACTACCAGACTGTCTGGCAAAATGACTGACATTTGAAAGGATACAACAACTAATATTAAATAACCAACTAGTTGATGACTGCCATGCTGACTGTCTGTCTTGATGGTTAACTACCAGACTGTCTGGCAAAATGACTGACATTTTGAAAGGCTACGACAACTAATATTAAATAACCAACTAGTTGATGACTGCCATGCTGACTGTCTGTCTTGATGGTTAACTACCAGACTGTCTGGCAAAATGACTGACATTTTGAAAGGATACAACAACTAATATTAAATAACCAACTAGTTGATGACTGCCATGCTGACTGTCTGTCTTGATTGTTAACTACCAGAATGTCTGGCAAGATGACTGACATTTTGAAAGGCTACGACAACTAATATTAAGTAACCAAATAGTTGATGACTGACTGCCATGCTGTTTGTCTTGATGGTTACCAGATTGACCTGCAAGATTACTGAGAACTTGACAAGCTACTGCAACTAAAATTGGATGACTGATTAGCTGATAATTGACTGCCAACCAAACTGCCTGCAGTCTGAGCTGACTGACTTTTGGTACTAAAGTTGTTGTTGCCACTCATCTTACCCATATTTATGGTGTGGACATTTGATGTGTTCACAGTATTTCAAGTGATCTTGAAGATCCTATGAAAAAATGTTATACATAATGGGTATTATTATTAATAATGATCTTGAGTGCAAGAGATGGCAGCCCTGATTTTCTGCAAATTGCAATGCTAGATTACTTGCCAAAGTTGATAGATAGATACTCTTTATTTAAAGAAGGTGATGTAATTATTAATTATTATTATTAATTATCAATTACTGGTATTTAAAGAATGTGACATAATTATTAATTATTATTAATTGTTATTATAATCATTAATTAGTATTATCATTTATTAATAATTATTATCATTGACAAGAACTATTCATGATCTTAAAATATTTACCATTTTGAGTAGCATTGGGCATAATACACTGTTCGGGCACTGGGTTGGTGCATACTGGCAGTTTTTCTCATGTTCTCTAAAATACAAAAATAGCTATTCATAAATCAAAGAGTAAAATGTCATCAATTCACATTAAAAAAAAAAAAACACTGAGCAGTCAAAAAATGCCAGGAATGTTTTGTCATCCAATCAGAATTTCCTAACTTGCCGTTTGGGTTCATTGGTCTGCTGTCTGTGATTGGTCAAGGAAAAATACCACATCATTATTATTACGATATACAATACCACCATTATCATGACAACATACAATACCACCATCATTATTACGAAATACAATACCTTCTGTGGTTAAGTTTCGTTGTCATGGGACACCCTGTTGGGTTCACTTCAAATTCATGTTTCATTCCATTGGCAACAATACGACAGCCATATCTACAGTGTATAAACAGTTCTCCTATTTGTTCTGACACCTACAAATTATATAACAGAAAGTCAATGTTCGTTTTTAAACTGAAAGATAAATTCCTATACTCAGCTCATTTGAAATAGTTAAAAAATAGTCCAATAAACTAACTTCAAACATCAAATTTTATACTTTGTCATTTTTGGTGTTATTGTCTTTTTGTATATTTTTGATACAAACTAACAAATATTATTATTAAAATAAAATGACTTTATCTTCCACTGCATTTGGTCAATATTTCCCTTTTCCTCTTTTTAGTACACTGCACTTCCTCATAATCAATGAATTAAAATGTTTTAAAAATATTATCTAGAGTATGTCCAGTACTCACAGCAAGGTTAGCGACAACCACTGACAATTTGTTGTCATCTATGGGACACTTCTCAATTCCTTTGGCCATAATACATGGACGGCAGAATGTATGCTAGAAGATATTTAACAACATGATGAATAGGATGGAGAAATTCATTAAAGAATGTATGGATGAATTGATATCTTATTCTTGAACCAGGAAGCATTATTGAATCAATAAATGAATGACTGAGTCATTGAGTGAGTGAGTGAGTGAGTGAGTGAGTGAGTGAGTGAGTGAATGAGTGAGTGAGTGAGTGAGTGAGTGAGTGAATGACTGAGTCATTGAGTGAGTGAGTAAGTGAGTGAGTGAGTGAGTGAGTGAATGAATGAGTGAGTTAGTGAGTGAGTGAGTGAGTTAGTGAGTGAGTGAGTGAGGTAGTAAGTTAGTGAGTGAGTGAGTGAATGAGTGAGGTAGTGAGTGAGTGGGTGAGTGAGTGAGTGAGTGAGGTAGTGAGGTAGTGAGTTAGTGAGTGAGTGGATGGAAATGCGAAATATATTATAAATAAAAGGACAATAAATGAAAAATTTTATTACTCTCATTTGAAAACAGAGCAACTTTTTTCACAACAGTACATTTCAAAACTAGACACTCTGGTGGAGTGTTTACTCGTGCCCTTGATGGCCTTGATGTGACTTGTTATTCATTGTCGGCTCATTCTTGTCATTCTCATGTTATGTGTTGGCTAGTGTGCAATTCTTGAATGATATTTCAAAACACTTCTTGATTATAATTATAGAAGGAATCGGAAAATACATTAAATTATATCATTGCACATTATTTCTATTATTCTATTCTATTATTTTGACATGCAATATTCATGATAATATGAAAGCCAAAAACAAAGCAAAATATCACGAACTGATATGTTTTATCCATCAAATGTTTCATGCATGAAAATGGGCTGTTCTTTTAATTTTTTTTTTTTTTTTTTTTTTTTTTTTTTTTGTCCTTTACCGATCCAAGTGTTTTATGTGCGAGTCAGCAACATCGATAAATGTGCGAAAAGAAACAAACCATGACATAGATTTTCAATTAAATTTAGCAAACACGACCAAACACGTAGCAAACACGACCAAACCAAGTTGATTTGTTGGATTTACGGGATGGACTGCAAAAACGCTGTGACAAGTTCAAAGTTGTCTAAAACTGCATTATCAATCCTGCCATGCATGTAAATAAGGATTCTTTTCCCTACAATAATTGAGTTTTTTGGTTATCGGCAACAAGTAATAAGAGGTAAAAATAGAGTTTGTTTTTCCAATTCCTCTCAAAACAACGACCAGAGATCGAATCGGCCGCGAATTGTTTTGAACTCGTACTACGGATATATAGCGTAATGGGTCATGTTAACAACGTGTTTGGCGCGATGGCAACTCGGGCAAGGCGCAGTTTGACAATGCTAAGGTCCCAGGTTCGAGCCTGTGGTCCGTCCATAGAAATTTCTTTCTTTGTTAGTTAATTTAATCAGACCTGATGGAACGTGTCTGAACTTGTCTAAACTTCTAACAGAGAAAAAAAAAAAAAACTCTCTGCAGATTAATACTCGTGCCAGAGGCCTGGGCACGAGTAATTAGAAAAGTGAGAAAGGGGGAGAAAAGTAGCTCTGTTCACAGAGTAAAAAAGAAACAATATTTCATGAATACTTACCCCACAAGAAGCAATTACTGGTTCTTTGAAAACTCTTTGGCATAGAGGACAGAACAGTTTAGTAGATGGCTCCTCTACAAACAGAACTATTTCCTGAAAATTAACAAAAATACGTCATAAACAGATCACATTAATTTGTTGTTCATTTTTGGGAAATACACATTCCTCTCACTAAAAATGAATATTTTAAAGTCTTACATCTTCTTCATCTTCAGCAGTTGTTGAAATAGAGTGAAGAGATCTTGCAGATATAGTTGAGGATGTACGATGATGTCTTTTAAATGATGACGTCTCAAAATTATACTAAAAACAAAACAAAATATCAATTTATCAATAACACTATGATACATGCATATATGTGACTCATTTCAGTTGACAAAAATGTAGAGGGGTTGTATTACATCTATTTGGTAAGCCATATATCTTGGGTTGTCTGGTATTGAGTAAAATCAGGGCATTATTTTCCATCATTTTATACTTAATCGGAGGGGAGGGGGTAAGAATATGTATCACAGGGACAGTGGAGCAGTTTTTTAATGGGGGGCTCCAAGCTCAATTTCATATTCACCCTCCCCAACCCTATTATTTATCTCCAAAAAAAATCAAAATATTATCAAATGAATCAATCTCAGAAAATCAGGGGGGGCTCACCCCTCCAACCCACAGCCCCCTGGCTCTGCTGTCGCTGTATGAAAGAACTACCTTTCATTGTGTCTGCCCTACTGCATGGTACAAAGGTTAAGTGTCCTTTGAAGCCTTACCTTCTCAGATCCTGCAGTACCACTATCAACATCTCTCTCTGAATTACTTGCTGATACACATGTCAGACTGTTGGAAGTTCTTTCTATAATGGCCGTATCATACAGGTAATGGTCTGCTTCTACTGGCAATAGGAACATAATAAAATTAAAACTGTGAACTATGTGCTACAAGCTTGCAGCATTTAGAGCAAATGAATGAAAATAATGAAATAAAACAAACTAAATAGGGGCTATCTCCAGTGTAATATAATTTATGCTCACAAGTGAGGTCAGAATAACAGAGAAACAAAAGGAGTATTGTCTTTTTAAAACGACTCACTATTGTGACCTCATTATTTTGTGCAGCATAAATTATATTACACTGGAGATAAACCTTAAATAGTAACAAATAGTAGCAATTTTAAAAGTAACTGTTTGTCACTATCACTCAACCAAAACAAAGTACCCACACAAATGAAATAGAAATTCCCTTCCCTAGTTGAGTGCTAGTGACAAACATTTACTAAATGGATACTATTTTTTTATTCCATGCATTTACTCTACTATCAAAATTGTTAGAAGTAGTACATTCTTAATGAGATGAAAACAATTATTTTTTTCAAACTGTATCTTTTCAATAACAATCAAAACATGTGAGAAATCAGTGTGGAATCATTAAACATACTTTTTCCTATCCATGCACAAAGCAACTCTATTGAATAGTTGAAACTTTCTTATACTTATTTCTATCGTATCCTTTAACTTTTGCTTTATTTAGTGAACTCAGACCAAAGTTTAGTGTCTTTGGTATAATTATCAACTTCATCATTTTCATCATTTTCATCATTATCATCACAATCACCATAATTGTCATCACTATCATCACCATCAATCATCAACATCATCACCCACATGGCCTTCAATGAGTCTACAACTAAACAATGTGTTGCTATCTTCAGTTTTGGGAGTATCATGATCACATACTCTCAAAATACAATCTATTTTTTACTTCCACAATCTGTTCAATGGACGTGTAAACCTAGTCACACTTACTGCATGAATACCAAAAATAAGAATTGACTAGAAGTCTTTGATATGCTCACCATGAGTACAATTTCACACAATTAATTATAAATAGATAGTCTATAGAGCCTGCAGTCATACTAAGTCACAGTGGTTGCCATATCTTACTCAGCATGAGACAAATTAACAGAAGATGATAATTGTTGACAGATAGATAAGGTTGCCAAAATTTAATTTGATAGACTATAATTCAACCAATCACATCATTTAAAAACATTACATTAAAGTACATTAAATTATGGTTAGTTGTTGTGGTTTTATAAACCTCACATTGCAGCGAGGATGGCTAGGCGTGGACTACAGTTGGTATGACTGAATATAATTGTCTGCACATGAGAACATGATTTTTTTATCCAACCCAAACTGATTTCCACAAATGTTTATTATGACTTTTTTATATCTTAATGTAGCACATAGTAGCTTTTGATATAATGCATGTATTGTTAAAATAGAGCAGAAATTAAGGCCAACTCTCAATTTATGTACTTTAATTATTATATTTTATAGCTAGGTCAGTGAAGTTAAAGTGAAATAAGGATTTCATGGCTATAAACCAAGATATAATTATAAGCTTTTTTATTTCAGTTGAAAAGGGGGAAAAAATGATGTAATTCTTAATACTACTGACTAAGAGTACTAGCAATATTGATGGTTGACAAATAATGCAAGTCACAGTCTAGTTTCAAAGTAACAGTTATTCATTTAAGTGTTTGATATCACCATTTTCTCCCTTTAAATAATTTTTACTTGTTTACATTTCTTTAATCTTCTGCATCCTATTCCATTTTAATTTTTGGTTCATTCCTACCCATTCTTCCCTTTCACTACTTTACTTCTTTCATATCATTCTATAGCTTTCCTTCAACTTTCTTCCTTTTCTTTCTTGCATTGTTTGCTTTTTTTCCCTAAACACATACCTCCTTTAATAAATGCAGGTTTTTTATCTTAATTATTTTCTCACTTTTCTATTTTTTTAAATGTACAATATTTTGAAAAAAGTTGTGATTCCAGATTGAAATGGAATCTTAAGGATCACAGTACCTCGTTTGATAGTTGTAATGGGTGCAAACGCTGAAGGACCAAATGTAGTTTCCATACGAGCCTAAAAAACATCAAACACACAAACAAATTAAGCTAATAAATTACCATTGGCTGAAAATAACAAAAACAATCAATGTAAACTGATCAGTATAAAAATCATAATGTAAACAATATACACAATTAAAATGAATCATGAAGCATGCTTATTTCTGTACTTGACCACTTAAATTCTGGGTACTTTTGACATTATGATTGGATAAGCTATGGGATAAACCTGGTATAAACTAGTCGTATAATCGTCTTTTTAAAGCACAGTCAAAAGTAGATAATATACGCCCGCACAAAGTTAATTATACACCACACACTATTTTGATTAGTAACAGATATGACATGATTGATTGCCGTAAATATAATAGTATCATAATGTAAATATATACAAATTATGACAATGTTTGCAAGGTAATATTATTATATTATAATAATATTACTAGTGACAATTTAGTTCTACTAGCTGAAACATAATTCCAGACATGTTTGTTTTTGTTTTCTCAAGTGTGAAAAACAACAAATTAAGCTCATTTTAAAGATAGAAGTTTTGTTTTATTCTGATAACAATAATTATCATGATTGTAAAATATTGTATTCACCCAAAATATTCACAGGGAAAAAATGGAACTCTACAAAGATGGAAATTGCATAGAAATGTTCCCATTTAATGGGGGAAATTTGGGTAAATTTGAACCCAATGCTGGGTTTGGTATCACTTTTCAATGATAATCCAAAATAAACCCATTGTGGGAATCACAATTTTTTCCTGTTAATTGATTATTTTGAAAATAACATTATACCAAATTATTTAAATACAGCTGTTCAGCTGCACCTAGGGCTCAATAGTATGTTAATTATTCTTTTTAATTTGAAGGAAAGTCACTGTTCACATTGCCACAGACTGCAGCCAAATTCAAAAGAATAATTAGCATGCTATTGAGGCCTAGGTGCAACTGAAAAAGGTCTATTAGTATCCTACAGATTTGAATTGGAACAAAATAGCCACTTTGAGAAATACTTTTAATCATTTAATAGCATATGTTTTTGGTATTATCTCTCAATAACTTCATAAGGCCAATTGAATTTTGGAACAAAATAACTTGTATGTTTGTTTACCTATCCAATAGTTTTATTGTATTTCAACTCATTTTTTTTTTCAAAAATGTTTTCCATAGAAAAGGTAAGGGTTGAGCAGAGTTTCACAGAAATGTACACATCCATTCAAATCAAAAGTCAAAATTACAATGTTTTGCTGCCAAGAAACATATCATTTTTATTCTAAAATTTTCATCTTGTAATCTTTTGAGCCCTGGTTGCATGGGCTCATCCTCAAGGCTCAGATTTACCTGTTGCGATTGTGTACATGCAATTTGTAAGTTATACAACTAGTCGAAGGACATGTATATTCCAAAACAAGTTTTAGAATGCATGCACTTCTTGCCATATACTACAAATCAGGTGTGAAAATCATACCTTGTATATCCAGCTTTAGAGGATGTTTTTACATGGATAATTATCAAAATCAGATTGGAATAGAAAACTTTACCTCTTATAGTATTACTGATATTAAAATGAATAATAAAAATTAATATTTAAAAAATAAAATGGATCTGAAAAAAATTCCTAATTTTCACACATGGTCTGGATGATCGATGTTCCCTGAGACCATAATGAAATTTGCGGAGTTATCCTGACCAGATTTTTTTCCCTAAGCTTACCAAAAGAGTAAAAGTGATAAACAATATACAACATGAGTCACAATGAATCATAATACACTTTCCAAAATGTGGTTATAAATCTCTTATAAGAATTTGAGAACAATTAGCCATGAAAATGCGATTCCATCTCCATGATTAAATGGGATTTCGCCTTATCTGATTGACAAACTATCATTGGTATCAAATATGTTTTGGCTTAACTGAAGAAATTATTATTGTAAATGCAACAAATAAAAATATGAAAATTGACAATGTTTTTAATTTGGAATGATCAATAAGTATGCAAGTGAGTTGTACGTATGTAATCAAACATACATGATATTTTCCTTTCGCTGTTTCAAAGTAAAAACAACATTTACAAGGGATTTAAAGCGACAGCTCGCAAAAACCAAATTTATAATAATCAAAAAAATTATATTTCTTTAACAGCAATACTTCTAATGAACAATGAACAACGTAAATATGATTGATTTTATAAAGATGATAAGGTTCCAACATCGTACTGAAAAAATACCATTGGCAATATTAATTGTCTGTTCTTACTTATGAATCAAATTTCACCAAAACACATGTGAAAACAACAAACTAAAACCACGAAAGGATAATGCAAGTTTTGGATATTGTAAATTTTAAGTACAATAGAATATTTGTGTGTTTTAGGATGTTTTCCACGTACCTTTGAGTTCAGAGACTCGAAAGATCTTGAACGAGACATGTCCATGATTTGTCCTCCGATAACACCCGACATTTCTCGTTTCTTGGTCCGTTTTCTAACAAGAATCAGCTACATGATATACTTCACACTGTAGATTAATACGGTATGTGTTTTACAGATGTAAAAGTGCTGTTTTTTGAAATAAAATGCGTTTAAATTGTCGTTTGTGGATAATATGTCATTTCGTTTTGACGTTTTCCGTTTTCAGTGATTCTGTATATTAGTAGGCACCAGTCTCCGCGCGAATTGTTGACCCACGTTGGTGCTGATATGGTGAGTAAATATACAATGTCATCGTCGATCATAATATAATCATCATTTGATAATGATGCCAATGCCGTATATAACTGATGATGATGTTAATGATATGAGAACACATCTCCAGGGGATTATTATCAATATTTTCTAATAGCATATACATTTTACCACAAATTCTATAACAATTATATTATAAACCAAAGAGTTACATCTTTAGAAATAAACAAACGAACAAACAAACAATCGGAACAAACAAATACGAACAAACCAACAAACCAACAAACCAACAAACCAACAAACCAACAAACCAACAAACCAACAAACCAACAAACCAACAAACCAACAAACCAACAAACCAGCAAACGAACGGACGAACGAACAAACAAACAAACAAACAAACAGTTAAACTAATACTACTTTCAGAGAGAGTATAATTCATTTTAATATTTAAGACAATTTATATACACTTTACATTGTCAACACCAATAACTGCTTCTGGACTACATGTAGAAATAGACGATTTGCATCATGAATTTTTACGGGCTTCACCGATGCTTGGACTGGAACACATTTCGAAATATCTAAAAATCTAGTCATAGAATTTTGTCATCGATCACATGTTTTAAAAAACATGATTTCAAATGATATTATGAAATAAAAAAGATAGATGCCCGTATTTGGCTTGCGAGATATTTTAAGAAAATTCAATCAAGGTTTAACCGAGAGTGTACTGGGGAGAGTTTAAAGAAATTCGTAATTTTTTGCTTGAAAATGTAAAAACTGTTAGGATTTTTACGTTTAAGTGTTTTTCAAACATAGTTTTGTATTCATTGCTAATCAGAAATGTAAAACTCTAAAATTCGAAATATGCGCAGAACTGTGAGCAGTGCAAAACTACGGAATTACCTTAACTCATGTGCCCGCCAGTGAACAGCCCCTAAAACCAGCATTTACTTTTAAGTCTTATCTATTTCACTCTAGTCTGTGTACATCCTTTCTCGACCCCCCCTCCCACCCTACAGGGGAAAAATTCCTCGTAGGGGGGAAGGGGTGAGAACGGATGTACACAGGCTGTTTCATTCATGCGCAATGAAATTCTAGGAAATGGCACACTTTAAAAGTATATTGTATCTTTAACGAATAATTAATAAAGGGGTTTGCCCCCTTTTTAAATACCTATTTACAAATGCATGATGTCATCAGGAGGGGAGGGGAAAGGGTTTGACGAAAATTACTAAAATACAGAATCTAACTAGGGAGGGAACATGCCCTACCCTACCCTAGTGCATTCGTAATGACCGAAGGTATGAGAAAGGGTACGTTACCATGCTGTATATCTTACAAATATGAATATTAATATATCTAATACTATCAACACAACTATTTTTGGCGCGCGGTCCAAAAATAAAAGCAAAAAAAGTCTTCGTTTGCACTAATATCTAAACAGACAGTTTCTTCAGATACAAACAAGATTTTCTAAATAAAATTCTACGAGGAATATGTAAGCAATGTATGGGGGGACTGACTCCCCCCATAAAAAGGCTTTATTGTAGTGAGACCAAGAGCCACTCTTCTACTTTGGGAATTATGAAGTATATATTCAAAACGTAACCCAACTTTCAACCATAAAGTTCTGAGTTTTGGAAGTGTAGACAGATATAGGTAAGTGTAAATTGTCCGTCTTTTTCTGTTTGGGTGTTGATCGATTAAGCCTCTAAGCCTTGTATTATAAAGTTGCACTAAGTATAGCTTAAGGTTCTTAAACTTTTGAGCAGTAGATGCAGCGGATAACTTGGTGTATCCTGTATGGAACTGGCTTCAGGCAATCATGTGATCCTTACAGCACTGAAACTTGTACATTTTTCAAAGGAATTTGCAAAAAATCTGAATCTTTTATGTTCCCAACGCTGGCGTGCGCTCTTGTTTCACTGATTTGAACCGATTTTCCCGAAGTAGACGGTGAGCTATCTAATTGTAGATTGAAGATGTGATCCAAAACGCTCGGTTGTTCCTGCACGTTGGATTGAGCCTCTTCGCATGTCACATTATTAAATGACGTCCCGCCGACTGCGTTACGTCTGTTTAGCGGTATTCCTAGCATTCTTCTTAGTTTCTGCCTCAAACTGCGATTGTTCAGATAATACATTACTGGGTTTACTACGCCATTGAAGTAGATCAAAATGGAGAAACTATATCGTATAATGAAGTCTTCTCTCGTGTCGAGAATCTCTCTATTAGCAAACTTCGCTGTTTGATAGATAGCAAAAGGGAACGAAGCAACTGCGTAGATAATTACCAACCAAATAGCTAGCCATGCTGCTTGTATTTTGTTCTCAGTAGCACTAGTAGCGCCGTTTCCTTTTTCATAAACAATGATGATAACTAAGCGGAGTGTCGTATAAGCTATCATCGAAACAGGGAGGAAAAAAGTACAAAATAATCCCGATAGGTACATTCCTTTCTTAGTGTCATTCCGTAAATTTGGTGCGCAGTCCGTTGTGTATTGTGAATTTGAAAGGAAAATGTTGTTCGCTTCGAATGAATAGGACATGATCGCGGCCCATGTAAGAGCGGAAACCCAAGTAGCTCTGATTAACCTTCGCGGCCAGTTTTTCTTGTTAGTAGAGAACGGGTAAGCTAAGCCGCTGTATCTCTCCAGACAAATCACTGCAAGTATTTGATTCGATAAGGCTGGAAATGCATATTGAAGGCCTCTGACTATTTGACAACCAAGGTTCGTGTGAAATGGATGGATGTATTGGAAAGTTATTCCCGCAAGAGCTGAGATTGATGACGAAAGAAGATCAGACATTGCTAGATTGAAGATAAAGTAGTACGTGAGCGCTTTACGTTGCTTGCTCTCTACATGCCCTTTGTAGTCGATTTCGTTTTTTGTTATAATAATTGTTAAAGTGTTGAGTAGTATTCCCAGAAAAGAGATTGAACTTAAAGTTATGGTCAAGTTACGCAGTTCATACTCTTCAAGAACGCTGTTGACGTATTTTAGAGAAACGTTTGAATTACTTTTGGATTCCAACAAAACTGTTGAATTCATATACTGATATTGTGAATAAGAAATATCAAATTGTTTTTCCATGTCTCTTCTAATGATAAAACGACCGTCAAAAAATTGTTTTGAGTTTTGCAAATTGACGACAACCGACGGAAGAAACGTTGACAATAGCTTAATTTCTTCACTGCTGATGAACGCCTAAGCAATTTTTGATATCTATTTTAAAATATTTTGCCGGGTTTTTACCAACTTTTGACATTTTTTACCTTGAAGCATTTCTTGTTACGTTTTCACTTTTTCAGGAAAGGGATTTATGAAGTTTTATGATGTTGTTATTCCACTCTGTTTGTTAGAGTCTCTCAGTGTTTGTCTTTGATCATCAGCTGTTATGGGATACAACTTTTCTTTATAAAGTTAAGCCAGCATCTGTTGAAAACACTTTCCCTCAATTATCAAGCGTTTCAGTTAATTTAGAACACTTGCCATTTAGAATGGTGGAGGTTGACGGCATGCGGAGCTCCGCCAAGTAGTGTGTTGAGTTTCTCCTTTGATGTTTTGTGATATCTGATGAATAACGGAGAAACAACCGTATTTATGTTGCTTTTAGATAATTAATGTTTGGTTGTTCATTAACGGTCTTAACTTACTTAACAGGATATTTTAAAAAACCTTTTATATCCCTACATTAGCCACCACAATTAATATCCCGAACAGCAATAATTTGCTAACAAATTCACATCAGATGTATATGGTTTTTTTTTTTACACTTTAAATTGAATTATTTGCAGAGGTGACAAAACATGTGAAAAAAATAAAAATAAAATATGCGAAGAAATCCTCTGGAAAAATATATAGAATATCAGGCATATTTATGTACATTATTGAAAAAAAAAACATGAAAAAAAGAAATAGGAAGAAATTCTCATTAAACATGAGAAAGTCACACAAAAAGCAGGAAAACGCTAAAAAGCATCTTTTTTTTCCGTTATAATAAAGAAAGAAGTCCATTGTAAAGCGATGCACAAAGACCAGTGACCATTATGAATGCGCATCAAGGAATTAAGGTAATTCCGTAGTTTTGCACTGCGCACAGTTTTGTGCATATTTCCAATTTTAGAGTTTTACATTTCTTATCATCAATCAATACAAAGTTATGTCTGAGGAACATTTAACGTAAAATTCCGATAAGATTTCATATTTTCAAGCGAAAAATTACGAATATCTTTAAAGTCTTCCCAGTCCACACTTGGTAAAACCTTGATCTTGATTGAATTTTGAAGATATTTCGCAAACCTGATACGGGCACCTACCTTTAATTTTTATTTTATAATATTATTTGAAATAATGTTTTCTAAAACATATGTGATTGATGACAAAATGCTATGGCTAGATTTGTTCAAAGTATTGATGAGGCCCGTAAAAATGTCAACTTTGTACATTTTTGCTTTATATATTTCTTTTCGTTGTTGAGTTTTAGTGCGATTGTTTTGCTTTATATCGATAGCCCAATGTATAAGGAGCACCTTAAAGTACAATCAAAACATTTGTTATTGACTAAGCTCAGTAAATAGACACTTTTGGGAATGATGCCCATTTTCGAATGTTAGACGCTAAATTGACAAAAGTGGGTATACTTTAAAAATTAAAAAATTTCTTTCGAAATCCAATACGATGACCCCACTATTTAATTTTATAATTTTAATGAAAAACTCAAAATGTTTTACTGTAGAAAATTTTATCAAAATTCTATGGCTAGTTTTATTTCTACGGAATTACCTTTGAAAACTGGACGCATGACTGCGTGAACTCGGGCTTCTCTTTGAAAGTTAAGACTATTTTCGTTAGCTTTACTTATGTACACAAAAAAAATGAAGATTGGATTGCAAACTTCCCTTAAAATTATTGTTCGAAGGTTTCCGTTGCTGTAGTACAAATTGCGCTAGTAAATAACGATAACTTTATCCTTACAAATTCAACACGAATGGATAGCTTGTGCCATCTGTAGGGCTGAATGAATGAACAAATGATTAATATTACCGAATGACTGAATTAATGAAAAAATGAATCAATGAATCAATGAGTGAATAATTGAAGGGATTACCGAATGACTGAATAATTAAATCAATTGGTAAATGAACTTGAGCTACAATATGACTTACACTGCAATGAAGAGTTACAAATATGTAAAATTATGCAATGTTTCATCCAGTGTAATTGCAGATTAAAAACACTGCCTCCTCAGCTGGGTTTGCACGAGACTCGAACCACTGACCACTGACCACTGAAACTTTAGGGGAGAAAGTTCTAAATAGTTGCTATGTACTGCTCCATTGTATTATGAGATAAGAGAGCTTATCCCGGGACTCCATCAGTCGTGCTATTTTTAAGGCCGGTACACACTAGGCGACAAGTCGCAGCGACTTGTCGTCACGACATGTCGCCTCAGTGTGCATTGGTTCAATATTTGTCGCCAATACATCTGATTTTATCGCTGCGACAATTTCCGCTAAAAATACCTAGTACACATGGGGGGAAATTGTCGCTACGACCTATCGCGGGAACAAGTCGCTGCGACTTGTCGCCTAGTGTGTACCGGCCTTTAGAATAACACGACTTTTTAACAATTTATCTCTGCACTATTGTTTTGAGATGTTTTGACGATGCCACCGTGCCTCCTGCAATCTGGCCAATCACGTTCCGTTCCCGAAATAACTTCAGTTTAAAAATAGAATGAAAAGATCCCCTGATGAGTATAAATACGAGGGATAAGCTCTCTTGCTTCATACTCTCTTGATTCCAAGTATAATTATTTCCAAACTAAGAATACTCGGCTTAATTACTAACTAGTCAATCTAAACAGACGAACAAACAAATACAATGAATAAATATATGAATGAATGCAAGGGTGAGTCACATCAGTTGATTAATGAAGGACTCAAATAATTGATAAAAAAACAAATGCTGAATGGCAACGAATCAATTAGACGCGCGAAACATATGACGTATTACTTTAGTTTATGGTTCATTCTTAACAAGCATATACATATTTTCATTTAACGCATCAGGAAAACAATCATCACGTATCTTTGCTGTGTTCCGAAAGCCGCTAATGATAAAGTTAAAACTGAATTAGTGGCGCTAAAACATTTCTTGCTGCAGATACAAGTTCAACAAACTCCTTACTTGTATAGCATAAAGGAGACGTTGATCATTCTGGTGTTCACTTACAGCATAAAGGCCGGTACACACTAGGCGACAAGTCGCAGCAACTTGTCCCCGCGACATGTCGCCTCAGTGTGCACTGGTTCAGCAATCCCAACCGATTGGATTTCATGCGGCAAGTCGCAGCAACAAAATTCTGTTGCTGCGACAACAATTTTTGCCATAAATGTTAGTACACACGGGAGGAAATTGTCGCTGCGACATGTTGCGGGGACAAGTCGCTGCGACTTGTCGCCTAGTGTGTACCGGCCTTAAAGAATAGACCAACAAACGCGATGATAAGGTATAAGAAAAGGAATGATTGGTCCTGGTCTTTTAAACAACACAACACTTTTCACTATTTTAATTTAATCTTTGATCAAAGAAAAAAAAGAGCCTAGTTTAGAACCACTTTTGTGTTGTATTCATGGCATCAATGACTATGCTAATAAGTCATTTCAGTAGCTTCTTTAAGTTCTAACAACAGCAAAAGTGAGATGATAAAAATAAGCAGACATTCCTTCTCTTAGCTTATCATCTCTTGAAACCAGTAGAATATGCACAGACTGGCCTGGAAATGCTGTTGACTTAAAAAAATAGATAAATAAATAAAATTCTTTGTTTGATGAGGGTATGAACCGGCTATGTACCCATACCCGGCTGTGTTTTTCATAATTGCCTTCTTGTTTGTGTTAAACTGCATGAGAATTGTAAGAGGCAAACCAGTTGGCTTCAAGCATGAACAAGTAGACACTGAACACAAACAGCTTTCACTTGATCGACACATGCATATCAAACCCACGATGCCAGCCGGATACTGATTTATTTGAAAAAAGACATTCATTGTTCCGAAATCGTGTCAAAAAACCTTTCGTTGAACAATATAATTCATATAAAGTTTTTTTTCGGATTTAAAAAAAATAAAACTGCGTTTTTCATATATATCCATGTTAGGGTAGATATCGCCTGAGTAAAACCTGAGTAAAATTTGACAAAAGCATGCATTGTCCATGATTCATGAAAAACATGTACACAGTAAAATTAACAGAATTAAACAGTCCTGTCAACAACGGAAACAAAGAGGAAAAACACGATTATTTTTTATATAAACGTTTTTTCTACATAGCTCCTCAGTGTATTGGCTACACTAAAATGTCAGAATTATAAATATCATTCTTTTTTTTGTGCCACTTGTTTGTGCAAACTAGCTATCTGCTGAAAATTTTTAACGTTATCATGCGCGACATATTCTTCAAAATAACACTATCCATTTATAATCGACATGAGACAAAAAACGTCTGGAAATGATGATCCCTAACTTTCTAGCTCGTAAAATGCATCAAAAATTATCAACAAACCTCATTTTTTGGCAAATATGTGTCCTTCATACGGACAAAAATCCCTACTAACCGAAAATACACAACCATACAGCTCTTCCATGTGAAATAATGAGGGAAGAGCTCACCCACCCCATCTTTTGAAGATGAATTTTGGATAAATGAATAAACGGATAGGAATTCAGTTTTCTCAAATACATTTTCAAAATAACTGACATAATTTCAAGTCTACGGGGAAGAATTTTCTGCACGCTTGATATAACATTAAGCAATTTAAGAAGAAATTCAAGTTAACGATAAGAAATGAATAAGATATGTTTCAATTGCCGTACCTTTGGGAAAATGTTCAGTACGGTTTGCATACGTATGAGAAACAAATTGAAAAGCTTCCGTCTGCTATCAGCATACAAACATAAGTAAGGTGAAAAAAAACCTTTGGCAATGGAAAGGAAGGAAAGCTCTGGATCTTTTATTTACTGGTCCTCCTACGAGAGTATTTTTTCCTTTTTTCATAACACAGCTAGAATCCTAAAAACAATCAGCGATTATGAAAGACGTACACAAATCAAACACATCACAAAAGGCAAAGAAAACCGGAAAAAAGACATTTTGTTTAGCAGTTTTCTCCTTTGCTTTGAATTGTTCAGTTCTGAGTTTATTTTTCTTTCTTTCTTGGGCTTTGAATTTTCAAATCTTCTCATTGAATACGCCCTGTACCCGCGTTTTTGAAAACTGATATAGTATGCCTTTTCTTCGTTTTTAAAAATTATAAGAAAACTCGCATCCATATGTATACGGATCCCAGAAGGGAGAGGCAATACATGATTTTTACTGTGAATACCCTAAAAGATACTGAGAGTCTAAAAATCTCTAAGAGACCCTAAAAGGTACCAGAGCTCCGATTTTTAACCCTAAAAGGTACGACGAGCATCCAGGGATACGAAGTACCTCTAACCTGTGTCCCACAGAAATATTGGAAATTGCGTCACCGTCCATATGAATACGATCGATGAGCGAGTGTTATAAGAATCTCTACGTACTTTCACGAGCGTTTTCATAAAAGTATATGTGTGGACGAAAGGTGAAAAGCGATCCGACACCACAGGAATCCTCATTCAGTCAGGAACGCCTAGCTGATATTGTTTTCAAGATGGCGGAAGCTACTACGAAGAGTGTTGATTATCGAGGCTGTAAAGTTGTTGTAACTGGTGGTGGTGGTTACTTTGGTTATCGTCTCGGTCGTGCATTAAAAGAAAAAGGTGCTGATGTTGTTCTCTTTGACATCAGGGCACCCGAAAACCTTGAATTAGAAGGCATGACATTTAATAAGGTTAGTTATGTAATAGCAGAACAAGCTAGTAAATGACTTGCAAGGAAATATTCACCATCGGTAATAGAGCCTCTCTGCGAAAAACAAAAAAACAAAATGATTTCTTTGTTTGCACTTGATATTATTCATTGGTTATTCATGTATATCATGTATATTGTAAATTTTAATCTTCAGCGATGCCAACATTTCTTTATATCAGGGTAATATCTGTAGCAAAGAGGATCTAGATTCAGTTTTCAAGAATGCCAAATTTGTGTTTCATTCAGCATCATATGGCATGTCAGGGCGTGAGCAGGTACGATAGATGGATGGGGGTGGGTGAATAATTTGGGGGTCAAATTCTAAGGTTGGAATAATTAATAGGAGTCAATTCTAAGTTTCCCACCCTGGGCGTTTCACTTTGTAATTCAGAAAAAATAAGTTAGCAAAATTAATACTAGTACATCCCCTGTGTGGTCAAAAGATTAGATGGTCAGATGCATTATTCAATTAAGCGAAAATAAAAAACTTTTTTACTTTTTCATTCATACTCATATTTCCTGATTTATAAGTCAGGGGTACAAAATGCCATTTTGAAGTGGATCAAATGCCATACCACGCAATTATTTGACATTTTTGGTAAAATGCCTGGAGTTTACTGGAGGATATGGTGAAAAGAAATCTTGGTATAAGATTTGTAAATGAGTCATACATTTCACATTTCTATCCTCTCTAGCACCAGTTATATTAGATATTAAGGGTGCCAGTCGTATTAATTTGTGGAACATCCATATTGACATTATGTAGTAACTTTTTGAAATAATCTATAGGGTTTTGGTGCTAATTGTGTGTTAATTTATCATTATAGTTAAATAAAGATTTAATAGAAAAAGTCAATGTACAGGGCACAAAGAATGTGATTAAAGGTAATATAACTATTGGTTGACCTTATTCAATACTTTTTCAAAAATAGATATTTGAATTGGTCAAGTACAAATTTAAATGGTACAATGTTCATCAGATGCTTTCAAATCCTTCATTTATAGAGTTTATTTTTCTCTCGTGACATAAGCTTATGGGAACAATGAGAGAACAATCAGCTTTAAACTTTTAGTAGAAATAGTAATATTTTCTTCTATCCAAATAATAACTAATGAGCAGTTAATGAGCATACTCATTTAAATGCCTACATTAAATATCATCAAATCAAATTGGAATTAAAATGTAAAACTCATAAAATCATATTAGTTGTGAATATGTAATGGAAAAGTACTTACATTGTTTCCATTGATTTAATTGTCTAGCGTGCTATGCACATAGCATCCAAAACCTTGTCTACACAAGTACATATAATGTAGTATTTGGCCATGATGAAATCATTGATGGCAATGAATCCCTACCTTATTTGCCCATGGATCAGGTAATCACCAAAAACATGTCAATGCTTTAGGGATTAACATATGATTTGTTGTAAGTAATATAAAAGCCAGGTTAGTGAACAAATAAGTGAAAAAAACTCAAGCAAAAAAATAATGGAACAACTATTGAAAAATCAGGGTAGATCACTAATTTAGATTTTTAGATATTTAACCTACAAAATTGCTTTTTTGACCAAATAATTGAGCAGATCACCACAGTATAAAGCCCATGATGCAAATTTCTGAGCATTTGAGTATCTGTGAATGTACAGGCACATTTCCTTAAGTATCTATCACTATCTTTATGAGGAGATGAAGCAGATTGTTGACACGGTTCGGGGGGTTTTCGTCCATTCAATTTCGGGAAAAATTGAAAAACGAAAATAGCACATCATTTTTAATTTTCAACTATCGATTAAATTGAAACTTAAATTACATTTTTGCTATCCTTTTTTAATTAAATCTGTTTTCGAATAGATCAATCAGTAGGACTAATTTTAATAAAACGGTTATTCAAAATCAAACTTACTCGCTTACATATTGAAGTATTCAAAAAATGAATTTCAATTTTAAAAATCAATTTTCAATTTTTGATTTTTTCAAGAAAAGCAAATCAGAGCTGCACAAGTTAGGGGAGGGATGTTGGGACCATGAATTCTCTCTAGGGAGGGGTAGAGAGATCACTTTTATCGATCTGTCAGCGGGCTCACAATTGGGCACAAAAAAAAAAAATGGTGAAGATTGTCCACTGGCTGTACGTTCTGTTTTAAACGGTCTGTTTTAAACATGTTTTGTATGTTCTAAAAAACTGACGATTGAAGACAATGCTTGTTCACATGGGAAAATACCAAGTTAAGAATTTTTAAGCGCCCTGTTCGAAGTAAAGAAAACTACGAGGTCAAGAAAAACATGGGTCACAAAATTAACATGGAAGTCTGACAAGATATAATATTCGACAAGAAGAAAATTAACTAGTCAAAAATTCAAAGTTACGATAAGTCAAGAAAAAAAAGTCGAGAAGAAAAACAAGCCAAAAATCCATACAAAAGCCAAGAAGAAAAACAACAGATAAAACTGAATTATATACGACGCGGGAAGTCTAGTGAGGAGGTTTATGGAATGGACAGATAATAACTCGATGAAATGCAACCCGAAGAAATGTAAGGAACTTATATTCACGAAAAAAGGACACACAGTTGAACACTTGACACCGATAATGAACATACCACAACATAATGAACTTTCTCTACTAGGAGTTACTTTTCAGAATGACAGCAAATTTAAAACACATGTCCACTCCAAACTAGTTAAAGCTAACCGATGTCTTCACATATTAAGATCTCTGCGTAAAGAAGGACTTAATCAACTAGATATTGATCATCTGTTTAAGTCATTAATCATGCCGAGCTTAAACTACGGACTACCAGTCTATGGAGCATCCAAATCTGATCTTAACACTGTGCAATGTTTCTTGGAAAGGTGTAGTAAAAGGAAGTTTACCAGTAAACGAATGAACATAGTTGAAATCATGGAAAGTCACGATAGAAAAATCATGAAAAAAGTGGAAATGACTGAAAACCACCCTATAAAAACGCTTATGCCACGTAGGAAACAAATGACTTACAATCTCAGAAAGACAGCCATTTCCAGACCGAAAGTGAATACGACCAGATATGAACAATGTTTTAAAAACAGACTCTATAAATACTTAGTGTGAAACTCAATTTATTATATTATTAAATTAATCTAATAGTAGATATGTAATTTTATATATATGTACATATATCCCATAATTTCTTATATTTATTGTAAATATGATCTGTTTTTTATCATATTATTAAAGACATTTATTATTATTATTATTATTATTAGATATCTACACAAGAGACTCTTGACGATACTACTTCACTCTTTAATATGAAAACTCAACGATTATACAATGATTATAACCAGTATGGTGGCCCATCGTTCTCATAGAAAATTTACATATAAATCATTAAAAAAAAAGAAAAACATTAAATAAAAAAAAAAAAATAAAAAAATAATAATAATAATAATTTTCAAAAAAAAAAAATAAAATAAAAATGAAATTAATTTAAAAAAAATGAAAAAAAAATTAATTTCAAAAAAAAAAGAAATAATAAAAAAAAATTAAAAAACATTTCTTTTTCATAACAAAAAAATTCATTTTCAAAAAGAAAAAAAAATAATTAAAAAAAATTCATTTTCAAAAAAAAATTAATTTCCAAAAAAAAAAAATCATAAAAAAAAAATAAAAAATAAACATTTGATTTCAAAAAAAAAAAAAAAAAAACATTTGATTAAAAAAAAAAAAAAAAAAAAAAAAAATTAATTTACAAAAAAAAAATCATAAAAAAAAATAAAAAATAAACATTTTATTTAAAAAAAAAAAAAATAATAAAAAAAATAAACATTTAATTTTCAAAAAAAAAAAAAACAAATTTAATTTTAAAAAAAAAAAAAAAAAAAACATTTGATTTAAAAAAAAAAAAAAAAAAAAAAAAAAAACACATTTAATTTTCAAAAAAAAAAAAAAAAAAAAAAAAAAAAAAATCAAGACATTTGATTTTCAATTTCATTTTCAAAATCAAATGTTGTCTGCGGCCCAGCGTTCTCATAGCCAGCAATGTTTGCGTACAGCGGTCGAAGTTTCAAAACAAAGATGGCGGGTTAGTCAAGCATCAGAAACAGCGATTGGGAAGGTGACGAACAGCTTAAAAAAGACCTACAGCACTACGTATTACAAAATTTAAAGTGAAGTGAAATTCTTGACTTTGGTCGTCGGGTTTTTCTGAATACGCTTGGAGTCTAGGTACTTTATCGCGAAGACTCGGTTCTTGTTATGGTATTTCGTATATCAACAACGTAACTACGACACCGATCTCCGTGTTTTGGGCCATGAACTAGAAGGCCCAGGGCAGTTGCTTGGTTATCGCGCCAGGCACAAAAAGGCTTAGTGAACAGCATAACCTTGCTGTACCACGTAACGTAGTGCACGTTATGTTGGATGTTGATACAGACGGACTTGAGCGTCGCGGGAATGTTGGACACCAGAGGTGCAACGACAAGGAGGTGCAACAGGCACTTTTACTTGTTTTACTGTAATTTACGAAACGAAACGAAATAAAACTAAATGTGTAAAATACGACATAAAACGAAATCGAACGAAATAAAACAAAATCTGTAAAGTACGAAATATATTTTTTATCATTTTTTATAACTTTGTTGACCCTTGGCTCAGTTACTGTGCTGATCGCCGAACCGTGAACACCTAACAAAGTTTTGTACAAGTTTTTGACAGGTTTTTGATAACTTTGATGCTTTTAAGTTTCTAGATAACCAATCACAGCTCATCATTGTTCTAGCCATTAGGCCTTGTTTCATTGCTCCTGACCTTTTGTCAAGATCGGGGCTTAGAAAAACTTGTACAAAACTTTGTTAGGTGTTCACTGTTGGGCGATCAGCACAGTAAATCAATCGATGCTGATGAGGTTTCAAAATATTGTAAGTAAACTTTAACACTCATCAGAAATCACCATGTTGAATATTCGAAGCTTACAATATGATAGTGAGCTAAGATATTGTTGGGTTGATAATAATAAACAAACATTTTATTAACGAGTTATTAGAACACTAGTTTACAATGGGTTAAATAAATATGGTGAAACTGAATTAGTAATTCAAAACATGCCACTCGCGAGATGATGTCGTGTTGTTTTTTATCCCGTGTAGTTTTACCTAAAATTCTGCGAATGAAAAAATAGTCATTGCCAACTTTAATACTTCAGGTAGCGTTTACTTCACAGCTTTCTATCCAACATATTTGAGTCTGCATTTAGTCCTGACAACCCATGCAAGACTGATTGAGCATCTTGGACGTGACCGGCCATCGCAGACATCAATCCACAACTCTTCGACATGCAAACGATGCAAACAAGCACTCGTAATACGAAAATATCTCCGTGTTTTGTAAATTAATGTTCTAATAACTCGCTAATAAAATGTTTGTTTATTATTATCAACCCAACAATATTTCAGCTCAGTATCATATTATAAGCTTCGAATATTTAACATGGTGATTTCTGATAAGTAAGTTTACTTATAATATTTTGAAACCTCGTCGGCATCGATTGATTTAATCAGCCTAGGGTCAACGAAGTTATAAAAAATGATAAAAAATTCGTTTTATTTCGTATTTTACACATTTAGTTTTATTTCGTTTCGTTTCGTTTCGTAAATTACAGTAAGACAAGTAAAAGTGCCTGTTGCACCTCCTTGTCGTTGCACCTCTGGTGTCCAACATTCCCGCGACGCTCAAGTCCGTCTGTATCAACATCCAACATAACGTAGTGCACTACGTTACGTGGTACAGCAAGGTTATGCTGTTCACTAAGCCTTTTTGTGCCTGGCGCGATAACCAAGCAACTGCCCTGGGCCTTCTAGTTCTTGGCCCAAAACACGGAGATCGGTGTCGTAGTTACGTTGTTGATTTACGAAATACCATAACAAGAACTGAGTCTTCACGATAAAGTACCTAGACTCCAAGCGTATTCAGAAAAACCCGACGACCAAAGTCAAGAATTTCACTTCGCTTTAAATTTTGTAATACGTAGCGCTGTAGGTCTTTTTTAAGCTGTTCGTCACCTTCCCAATCGCTGTTTCTGATGCTTGACTAACCCGCCATCTTTGTTTTGAAACTTCGACCGCTGTACGCAAACATTGCTGGCTATGAGAACGCTGGGCCGCAGACAACATTTGATTTTGAAAATGAAATTGAAAATCAAATGTCTTGATTTTTTTTTTTTTTTTTTTTTTTTGAAAATTAAATGTTTTTTTTTTATTTTTTTATTTTTAAATCAAATGTTTTTTTTTTTTTTTTTTTTGAAAATTAAATTTTTTTTTTTTTTTTTTTTTTTTTTTTTTTTTTTTTTTTTTTTGAAATCAAATGTTTATTTTTTATTTTTTTTTATGATTTTTTTTTTTTGGAAATTATAAATTTTTTTGTTTTGAAAATGAAATGTCTTATATTTTTTTTTTTTTTTTTTTTTTTTTAAATCAAATGTTTTTTTTGTTTTTTTTTTTTTGGAAAATGATTTTTTTTTTGGAAATTAAATTTTTTTTGAAATCAAATTTTTTTTTTTTTTTTTTTTTTGAAAAATTTTTTTTTTTCGAAATTGAATTGTTTTTTATTTATTTTTTTTTTTTTTGAAAATGAATTTTTTTGTTTTGAAAATGAAATGTTTTTTAATTGTTTTTTTTTTTTTTTTTTTTTTTGAAAATGAATTTTTTTTTAATTTTTTTAGATTAATTTCATTTTTAATTTTTTTTTGAAAATTATTATTTTTATTTTTTTTTATTATTATTTTTTTTTATTTAATGTTTTTCTTTTTTTTTTTAATGATTTATATGTAAATTTACTATGAGAACGATGGGCCACCATAAACCAGTGATATACAATGACGTTGATTCTTACATTTTCTGAGTGTATTGGATAATCGTTGAGTTTTCATATTAAAGAGTGAAGTAGTATCGTCAAGAGTCTCTTGTGTAGATATCTATAATTCAGTTTTATCTGTTGTTTTTCTTCTTGGCTTTTGTATGGATTTTTGGCTTGTTTTTCTTCTTGACTTTTTTTTCTTGACTTATCGTAACTTTGAATTTTTGACTAGTTAATTTTCTTCTTGTCGAATATTATATCTTGTCAGACTTCCATGTTAATTTTGTGACCCATGTTTTTCTTGACCTCGTAGTTTTCTTTACTTCGAACAGGGCGCTTAAAAATTCTTAACTTGGTATTTTCCCATGTGAACAAGCATTTTCTTCAATCGTCAGATTTTTAGAACATACAAAACATGTTTAAAACAGACCGTTTAAAACAGAACGTGCAGCCAGTGGACAATCTTCACCATTTTTTTTTTGTGTGCCCAATTGTGAGCCCGCTGACAGATCGATAAAAGTGATCTCTCTACCCCTCCCTAGAGAGAATTAATGGTCCCAACATCCCTCCCCTAACTTGTGCCGCTCTGATTTGCTTTTCTTGAAAAAATCAAAAATTGAAAATTGATTTTTAAAATTGAAATTCATTTTTTGAATACTTCAATATGTAAGCGAGTAAGTTTGATTTTGAATAACCGTTTTATTAAAATTAGTCCTACTGATTGATCTATTCGAAAACAGATTTAATTAAAAAAGGATAGCAAAAATGTAATTTAAGTTTCAATTTAATCGATAGTTGAAAATTAAAATGATGTGCTATTTTAGTTTTTCAATTTTTCCCGAAATTGAATGGACGAAAACCCCCCGGACCTGACACCACACAGTGGATTTTGAAAAGACGTTGATCAGATTAGAAAACATTAGGTATTGGAGTTCTTTAAAAGGTGTTTTCCCTATTTCTCTGCACCCCTCCCCTAAATCTACCCCTCTTCATAAAAAAACATACTATTTTACATTTTTTACCATAGCATACAGATCATTATTCAAGAACAAAATCTATAGCTGAGCAGATTATACTGTCAGCTAACAATTCCAGATTAAAAGGTAAATATACAAAAAAAGGCAGTTCATACCATCTCAGTTATATATTCAGATGATTAAGGTTAAACTGAGATTTCTGCAACAGATGGAAATGTATTAAAAACGACTGCACTTCGTCCTGCTGGTATATATGGAGAAGGAGAACAGAGACATCTACCAAGAATAGTGGTAAGACTTGGTACATAATAATTTTTATTTATGTATAATTATATTAGAAGAAACTCTCATTACAATCTATATAATCAGGGACTGGACAATTGATGGTTTTCATCCATTCCCAGGAGACAATTTAAACAAAAGACATGGCAGCCATGCTGGTGGACTTTCAAGAAGAAAACCACCACAGTGACTGGTGGACCCTTTTGTTCCAGTTTCTTTTCTGGGAATGGTTGAAAACCATCAATTATTTACAGGGTTCATGCCAGTCATGGAAATCCTGGAAACTCATGGAAATTGGCATTTTCATTTTCCAAACCAGGAAAGTCATTGAATTATGTTTAGGGTCATGGAAAGTCATTGATAACATAGCTTGTACCTATTTATTACCCTAGAGTTAAACTATCATGTCTGACTCAAAGTGGCTTGACAAAAAAACAAATGAATTGGTGAATATTTTAATATTATTTGTCATGGAAAATAATGAAAACATCATGGGATTTAGCCACTTCAAAAGATATGAACCCTGATTAAAGGTGCCCACCAGATATAAAAGCATGTGGTAACCTTATTGTGATTGATATTATTTCGTTTTTTTCCCTAGTCATACATTGAAAAAGGTTTGTTTGCTTTCACCTATGGAAGCAAAGAAAGTATGGTGGATTTTGTTCATGTTGACAACCTTGTTCAAGCTCATGTTTTGGCAGGACTTGCTCTTACAGGACCAGACCCCAAAGCTGTAGGTAGACAAAAAATTCAAGTGATGTCCATGCTGATGGAAGTCTATGTTATTCATGTCAGAGGCAGATCCAGAATTTTTGAAAGGGGGTGCACTAATCAAAAAATGATTCAGAAATTTTGAAAGGGGATGCACTAATCAAAAAATGATTCAGAAATTTTGAAAGGGGGTGCACTAATCAAAAAATGATTCAGAAATTTTGAAAGGGGGTGCACTAATCAAAAAATGATTCAGAAAGTTTGAAAGGGGGGGCACTAATCAAAAATTGAAAGTACTATCTATAAAAATAAATGAAATCTTCTCAAAAGGGAAGGCATCTCCCCCACCTTGGTCCTTCCTCTGGATCTGTCTTTGCATGTGCCATCCAAGAAGTGATAGGCCATTTAATTCCTGTAATAGATGTACTGCTGTGGTAATTGCACAAAAACATTACAATGTGTTTGTTTGTAAAATGCTCTAGATATTCTTACATTTTAGTACAAATGTTGAATGTTTTTTTTTTCTTTACATATAGACAGGACAGGCGTATTTTATATCAGATGGAAAACCAATTAACAATTTTGAATTCTTTAGACCATTAGTAAGTAAATATAGTATGTTAGGGTCAGACCATTAGATATTTGAGGGGGGAAGTTGGGCAAGTATCCAAAAAAATATCGAGCAAAGCCTTACTGACAGAGAAAAAAAATCATGCATGGCAGATGTGCCAATAACAAATATTGTGCAGGGAGAAAGAAAATATCCTGCACAACCATCACATGGGAAAAGAAAATCCTGCAAAAAAAAAATCCCCTCCCCCAAATATCTAATTGTCCGTAAATCTTGGATGTAATATCCATAGTCACATATTGGTTGCATAATTGTACTAATCTTTTAATTTCATTCTTTTCTCTTCAGGTTGAAGGTTTGGGATATACATATCCCACTATAAATGTTCCTCTAAAATTGATTTACATAATAGGTTAGTTCATGTTGTCAAATAATAAAGTATTTGATGCAATATTTTTTTATACTGCTATTATGATTAGAAGCTATTTTTTGCTTGTGGCTCAATATCTACATTTCAACCAATAATCATCAATATGGAGCAATATCAATTAATATTTGTCACTTAATTACTGATTGAAAAAAAGTAAGCTTAGAAGTGTGTAAATGCATAATAATAATGCAGTTATAATAATATTATTATTATCAATGGTCATGTTTTTGATTCTGGTCATGTCTTTGGTTCTGTAGTCATATAAATGACATAATTATAGTAACTGTCACAAGGATGTTGTAGCTGTAATATAAATACCAGTAATCAATAATGGGCACTGCATCACTAGCACTTAAATACAAGTGAAATTGAAAATTTCAGCGAAATACAGTAACCAACCAAGCCAATAGTTGTGTTTTTGAATTTCAGCTTTTATTACAGAAATGATTCACTCAGTTGTTGGAAAGTACATTTACAATTTCCAACCACTCTTAACACGAACAGAGGTAGGTTTGAGAGAGGGGTTTGGTAAGGTATCAATAAGTGGTTGGTATTTATGTTGTCGTTAAGTGGTGGTGAAAGTGTGACCAAGTGGTTGGTAAGGTGTCAGTAAGTGATTGGTTAGGTGTCAGTAAGTGGTTGGTAAGGTGTCAGTAAGTGGTTGGTAAGGTGGCAGTAAGTGGTTGGTAAGGTGTCAGTAAGTGGTTGGTATGGTGTCAGTAAGTGGTTGGTATGGTGTCAGTAAGTGGTTGGTATCGTGTCAGTAAGTGATTTGTAAGGTGCCAGTGAGTGGTTGGTAAGGTGTCAGTTAGTGGTTTGTAAGGTGTCAGTAAGTGGTTGGTAAGATGGCAGTAAGTGGTTGGTAAGGTTTCAATAAGTGGTTGGTATGGTGTCAGTAAGTGGTTGGGTGTCAGTAAGTGGTTGGGTTGTAGTAATTGGTTGGTGTGGTGTCAGTAATTGCATGTTTAGTCACTTTGTTACATTATTTCATGTATTGATGATATTTCTGTTTTGGGTTTTAGGTGCATAAAACAGGTGTGACACATTACTTCTCAATGAATAAAGCAAGACAGCAGCTAGGCTATCATCCAGTATCACATGACCTTCAGGGTGTGGTTAAGTATTTCACAGACAAAGGACATGGTAGAAACAGAGGCAAATTCAAGAGGTCCAGCAAAATGAGGATTTTGGTCAACATTATTATAGCTGTTGCTTTAGTTGGAATTTTGTTGTCTTGGTTGCCCTTAGTAACAACTTAAATTTATCTGCAAATAACCACTGAATTAACATCAATTACCTTAAAATCCAAAAATCGTTTCAGTGCATATTCTTGATCGTTAAGCATTGCTTGTGGGTGGATTGGGTCTATAAATCAGTCACTGATTGAACAGACTGACATGTAAAAATAATCAGCTGTGATTAAAAACTGATAATGGACGTTTTACATTCAACTTTTACACTAACTAGAGCAAGTGCATTGAAAACAATGAAATATACAAAAACTACAATCAAATATAAATAGCTGTTTAAAAACTATTTGTGACCAGCACTCAGAATACAACATCACTTTCTTCAGTCTGGACATTGTGTTCAGGTTGAGTGCTAGTGACAATTAATAATACACTAAAACATAAATACCACTAAATAGTGCTATTATATGCTAATCCTATTGTTTTCTTTTGTTTAATTAGTGTTATTTACTACTAAATAGTGGCAACTGTTCAACACATTTAGTGTGTGCATTCTAGTTTTTCTTTATTTCTATTTTTTCAACTTTTTTAAATGCTCACAAATACCTAAGCCTCAATTTTGATTTTTACTTCATTTACTTCCAAAACTCTCATTTTCTCAAGCATAGTTGGAATGCAACTTGGGTGTAGTTTCTACATTTTTTGCAACTTCATTTGCAACACTGCAGCATTTTCCTAAATTATGCTTGGTTTTTGCCAATTAGATATAATCAAAATGTGTGTTGAAGTACTGTTTGCTTGATGCTTAACTTTCTCCTTCTGCGATATCTTTACATAAAGGGATAAGGAGTGTCAAGTGTACACATACACTCATAATAAAACAATATATAACAGTTCTTTTGTTTGTACTCATATTTTAATGTTCTTGTTTTTATTTATGCTCGTAAGTTAAAACAAACAAGTTCCTTCAACAGGAAGACAAAGCATGCAACACAGTTCAGAACTCCTTACATTCATGGATACAAACAAATACAGTTGTAAAAACAAACTGACACAAGAATTGTTCAAAAACTAAATTTCAGTCTTTCAAATAAAGTCCTCAAACTCATGAAAAAATAAAGGAAAATCATTACTGTGAAGGAGTTTTGAAATGTGTTCAAACATTTGCATAAACTAAGGGAACTTTTTCCATGAATTTCTACATATGTAATATCATGTACTTGGCAGCTTAACTTGTCTGAAGGTTTTCATTTTAACCGATGTTCCTCACATAAGACAGTGTGTTGTTCACTGTGTATACATAACTTATAATTCATCAACTAGTTTCAAATTCAATTAAGAATACCAAGCAGAGTTCTAGCAAAAAGAGCCAAATGAGCAAATCATGTCAATGGTTATTCACAGATCATGTTAGGTTCATCATAAAGTTCTCATTTGCACATGATCAGTATCCATGTTACTGTAAATATTTGAAACACGACAACATTTTTAGGTACACAAATAATCTCCTCTAGCATCGAGTCATGTTAACACCACAATGACGGCAGCCTACATGTAATATTGTGTAATACTGCTTTCCTTGTGTCTAGTAATAATATACATATAATAGCAGTCATAAAACAATCTTTTTACATGGTTATATAGGTTAATAGTGTTTAAGTTCTCTGTTTGTTTTTACACCACAAGTGAAACAAAGCTGTTGTATTGTTGGATGTTTCGCTTGAGAATATCATTACATGGACCCATCACTCGTTCAAACCGCTGTCTGTCAAGCTTGACACATTTGAGAAGTCCCCTGGCAGTAACTGTAGCTGCTCGTGGTCGGTTCAGAACCAGGGCAATCTCACCTAAGAAACAGATGCACAAAATTAATATTATGATTAGATCAAAGAATATATGCATCATATACATAGAATTCATCTAGTATGTGTATGGCTTACCAAAGTAGTCAGATGGCCCTAGTCGGCTTACTTCAATGAAGTCTTCATTAGGAGCACGTCTTTGAAGGACTACAGCACATCCCTAAAGCACAACCACAACAAAAAAAAGTTAAATTTAGATTAATTAATGTAAATAGCAGATTGTTTTGATATTGTACCACACTAAAATAGTAGTTAGTGTTATTGTGTAGATGAACACCCATTTTAATGAACTTTTTCAGCAACAAAGCTTGAAACAATTCACTTGCAATGTTATAGCTTTGCACATTTGACCTTGACAAGTTTATGATAACTCACAACAGACCACATACTTTTATGTACATGAATGTAATATAAAAACAACTTCCCAAAAAATTTCCAGTAACATTTATAGAGATGGTTTCAATCAGCAATTTGCATGAAGACACGATACTACCAATGACAGAATGCTTTGCTTAATTTTGTCTGCATTGCAATTATTGCAAATTGTCTTTTTAATCTCCAAAAAATGCTTGTATTTGCAGTAAAATAATCCATAATGGAAATAGGCAATTTGAGTCACATGGTTGTAATGATTACAGTGTAATTATACCTCATACCTCTACAATAATGTAAAACTCATCACCATGTTCCCCTTGTACCACCACTTCTTCTCCATCCTGGAATTGGACTGGTTCTAGAGCATCAGCAACAGTTAACCTCTCCCACTTGTCCAGTGATTCCAGGATACTGACTTTTTCCAGGAACTGTTCATACATACGCCTCTTACGAATCTGGCTACCCATGAGAATACGACGATAGGTCACACGATCAATGGCCCATAGTTTGACATCAGTCTTAGCCTTATCGTAAATAAGATATGATATGTAAGATTGAATGGCCCATAGACTCGATGTTGATTATGTGTTTATTTATTTTTTGTTTATATGTAGGATTCACTTGAAAATCATTGTTAATGAAATGGCATCCTCATAAAACATTGGAAAATATGGGTTCATTCCAGGGTCATAGTAAAAAATAGAAATGAAATGACGAAAAAGCTTGAATGGTTTACTTTATCAATGCTTCAATAAAATAACCCGAGAAACATAATTATTATCAATATTCTATGATCAATCATGTTAACACCAAGTTGAGTTTGAAATCATCAAAATACAACTGTGCTATAATTTAGTTTTATTTTAAGCCAGAGTCATTTTCAAAAGATAATACTTCTTTTCGTTTCTCCATTATTATGACCTTTACTTGTGGGCATAAATTATATTACATGGGAGATAACCCATCCATTGTGAGTAACTGTGGATTACCTTGATTGTTGCTGCTCTTGGTGTACCATAGATGAGGGCCAGTTCACCAAAACTACCACCTTCACTGATAGAACTAACACAAGCATTATTGACCAGAACCTACAAGACAAGCCAAGATGCCATCAAAATTTCTTGAAAATACCCAACTTATTTGCGATGATATTTCTGGAGATGTCACTTCAACTCTTAAAGCTAATTTAATGTGCAGATTTATTGTATAGATTACTATTTTTTAGAGAAACTATTTGTACATAGCAAATGTGAAGACTTACCACAAACCATTACAAAATCACCTTGATGCAAAATAATTCAAAATAAAGATTGAAAAATAATAAAATCAATACACTGAACAACTTGTAAACAACTTATGTTTAAAGCTTTTAACAGAAGCCAATCCAATGCCTTCAAAAACAATAACAAACTCTAGTGAAAACAAATGGGTATTGTTTACACATTGGATATCTCTGAACATGAACAAAAACATACTTCAATAATTGGATTAGACAAGATTTTAAACAAAAAGTTTATTATGCATTTTTTGGCAATTTATCGGCACTCTTTATAGAAGAAAAAATACATTCACAAGATGAAGCAATTTCAAGTATTTCTAATTATTTACTATATTTCACGGGGAATGTTTTATGTTAAATTCATGAAAAAAGTGCAAAAAATGAAAGTCATTTTCTATTATGTTTGGAGTATATACCTCGACTTCACCACTGTCAATGATATAGAAATTATCGCCTTCATCCCCTGCAAAAATTAAATTGTCATTTTAAAATACATTTATAAACAGTGTTTCTTTGAATGTAACAAATTTGATTCACAGCGATCTCTGCAAAAGAATTTATTGAGCCACAAACGTTTGTTACTCGCTCATTTGATGCATAATTTTTGGTATTTTAAAGAAATTGTGATTATTTTCAGCCTTTTCAGGTTTTAGTTGATGAATCTTACCTTGTTGGATAATAATTTCACCAGCACTGTGTTTTACGAGACACATCGCATCGAAAATATCGCTGAAATCATAACAAATGCAAAATCATCATTTGGTGTGACAAAAAAAATTAAGTTCACAATTCCTTCAACAAAATCTTGTTCATTTGAAGTGATCTTTTTTTATAAAACGAAAGTGGTTTACCTTCGCTCGTTTTCATCCAGATGCGAAAAGAGAATGTTGCGAGTTATAGCTTTGGAAAGAGCAGCCATTGTTTTGTAATCTTTCGGTACGACCTTGGATTTTGTCAAATGAAAAACACATTCAGTACACAACAGATTTAATCCAAAATCACAAAACTTCGATGGGCTTTACCTTTTTAACGTAAGATGTTGCTTCATCTTCAGTTATGGGAGCGGCACTGACTGCTCCTCGTCTCTGTCGCTGGAATGGTTTAGAAGCGAGAGGAGGCTGTTCCTCTAACTCGGTTCTTTGCTCAGGTTCGGGTTCGAGTCCTGACGCTTCGACTTTCCTATCTTCATGCTCCTAAAAACGCAAAATGTGTCACAGAATACATCATTATTCGTTTTATAAAAGCTATAAAATATACTATAAAAATTGAATTTTTCATTCGACATGAAAAAACGCTATAATGGGTCATTTTACATCGAAAAGAGCGACCTTCAGTGGACAGCAGTAAGGACGAAAGTCAACCAACCTTTTCCAATTTCTCGAAATATTCTCTAAAGAATTTGTACGGGTTTTCCGGTTTTGATATACATAATTGAACAATACAATCCTTTAAGACCCCTTGGACATTGTGTTTTTCGACATAAATCTCGCATTGCCTCAAAGCCTCTGCATCTCCGTCTTGTCGTTTCGAGGACGCCATCTTGAAAATATCTACGGAAAAGAGAAGGAACGGAGATGGCCCGCACGTCATAACACGAGGACCAATATCTATCGAGAATGACGCAAACGTGACGTCATCAGTCCGACAAATAGTATAAATAAGCGTAATATTTGCTTATTTTTGGACGAAAATAACCAAAATTAAAAGACTGTTAACAATATTATTGACAGAAAAGTTTCTTGCATAAAATGAACTTGGTGACTTGTCAGAGAAATTCATCAGAAAGTGTACACAATCCACCCACGGATTTTACACAATTCCCCAAATTATGATTAGAAGAACAACTGAAAAAAGCGGAGACCTCCTGCTCGCAAAGTCAATGTAGATGTTATGAATTTGCGTCATTCGTGGGAAGAAAGTGGCAAAAATAGTCAACCTCACTACCGGTTAAGTCAAATATAGCACAGTGAAAACCACGTCCACCTGTTAATACAGAACTGTTTGCTAAATCATAGCTCACTCTTTATGAGGGCGAACATTGCCTACATACAACAGCCCCTGAAAGGCAATATTTTTATATTGCTTCTCTAAAAACTATAGTTTTACCTTTTTGTTTGTAGTGACCTTTGGTGTTCGCTTTGCTTTGCTTGTCATTGTACCAAAACGGCTTCTTTTGATGACCGTTTTTGTTTTAAAACTTCACTGGAAGGTATTCATTTGAAGATTTTTTCAAAAGATCATAACCAAGTTGCATCAACTTTACTCTGAAATTGCTCGATAATAATGTTTGGTTTGTAGGACTTTATACTATCGCTTGCCTTGGGTCAAGTTATGAGTTTAGAATTGCGGTATCAGGTTTACATGGTGTACACATCATTGGTTGATTGTCATTGTATATCAGTCTCGCAACATGGTATATTAACGGAAGCATTAGTGTCGATTTATCTTTATGATTTTTAACTCAAAAATAGTTTGTATATCACCGAAAATAAAAGAACCCGTATTTTCTTCATGTTTTTGTTTTGTTATGTTTTTTCTTGTCTTGTTTGTTTGTTTGTTTGTTTTTTTTTTTTTTTTTGTTTTTTTTTTTGTTTTTGTTTTTTTTTTTTGGTTAGTTTTGTTTTATGAAGAGATCCATAGTTTTCCGGCAATTGATTTGAAAAGCAGCGAAACAGCAAGTTATTTTATTATGTTTGGATGAGAAAATATTAATTCGAAAAAATTCCCTTGGGATATGGGGTAATGAAGGTTTGAGAGATCCAATCGCAAACCCCACTGATCCTCCACCCCCTCCCTATCTTCAGATGGCACGACAGGTTACTCAGGCTACACCTCTCAAACACGTTATAGAACACTCTTGAATTTGATTGGTTACCTCGTTCCCAAGAGAATTGAACCCACGTGATCAGCATACTATTAACGGATGAAAGACTAAAAGTTTTTCGATTATATAAAATGTCAAACGCCTGACTAGCTCAAGGGGTTAACCATGTATGGTCTAGTGGCCGGTTAATCTCTCACTCCCTGATCTTTTGATTAGAGCTATTTGGGTATTTGGCAACACTACTAGGGACCGGGGTAATGGGGAACAAGGTAAGTGAGCAAGGTAAGTGGAAATGTGATAATATCGTAAACTGACTAGACTCCAATTTCATTTTTTTTTTTTTTTTTTTTTTTGCGTACACGGGATCGATCCGTTGATAGGTCAGACTTTTTTTTAATTGTTTTATTCTAGTTTCTATATGATACTTTTTTTTACTTCTTGTTCTTCTTTTATCAAAAAAAAAAACACAAAAAAAAACACACATATTGAAAATTATCAATAAAAAATAAGACAAATGCCAAAATTTTGTAAAGCTAATATTTGGGAAAGTTATACATGAACTTAGGGACCAGGCTAAGCAACAACAATAGCACCAGTAACAAGGGTAATATTCTCCTTTTGTCCAATTCTATATTTCGAGGATTCATACCGAGTAAATTTGCGCCTGGAGGACTGTATTGTTTACTGATTGCCTTGTACTACACACAGGAACAAATGACGTCGACACTCTCTACATAGGCTAATTTACAGAAGAGACGACACATTTCACAATCCACAAAGTCCTGAAAACAACTATCAGACAAACATAACCAGCCAACATTTTGGTAATCGACTTATTTCATCGACAATGCAAGATAACTTATTCTACGACGACAAACATCTTAAAAAGAAGAAGGGCACGAAGCTACTTGTTAATGTTGCGAACATCAAACGAAATATTGGTGTGGCATCTTCATCGACTAATACAATGAAGACAAGATGAAGAGAACAAACCAGACCGACGACAAGGAAAAGAATCATTAATAGCATCTTATTTGTTTTTTTCATATTAGGTATTAACCAGTTAATTCTATAAGTTTAAATTTTTCTCGCTCTCGATTTTATTATTTCCAAACCCTGATGACACCTATTAACATGAAACCTAAGTACAACAATTTACTTGAAATAATATAATTCTATTTATTACTTGATTACGATTACGCGTTTATATAGTCATTTTGCTGCCCAGTCAGTCACATATACCGCCTATTACAATCATGCCTGGTACACTAAACATACGATGTTGGAATATACATGGTTCAACCAATATGCATTTTTCGTAAACAATAGCCTTTCATTTTGACCTCGTGTAATGTGTATTATTTGCGTAAACAATTGATTGACTTTTTTGACGTCATGACATAGCGCGCATTTTGCGTTCACAAATGCCTTTTGGACGCTATTTCACGTGCATGTAGCGCGCATTTTGAGTAAACCATAACCTTTATATTGTGTCATACAGTGCACATTGCTTGCAAACACAACTGCCTTTATTTTTCCTCTATTTTCCGTGCATTTTCTGCAAACCAAAAATCTTTATTTTCAAGTCATATAGACACGCATTTTGCTCAAGTAATTGCTTGCATTTTGACGTCTTGTAATGCGCATTGTTTACGTAAACAAAAGCTTTAATTGCCAACCTCTTAACGAGCATTTTACCTAAATAACTGTAAATTTGAAGTCAAGTAACGCGTATTTTCCACAAATAGCTTGCATTTTGACATCATCTAATGTTCATCTTCCGTAAACATTATTTAGCATTTTGATGTCATGTAATGTGCATCGTTTGTGTAAGCAATAGCTTGCATTTTGATTTCATGTAAGGGTATTATTTGCGTAAACAATTGATTGCCTTTTTTGAAGCTGTTTCACGTACATTTTCCGTAAACAACAACCTTAAATTTCACGCCGTGCATGTAGCGTGCGTTCTGCCGACAGTCATGTAATTAGGCATTGTTTGCATAAACACTTGCCTTTTTGACATCACGTAGTGCGCATTATGTGTAAACATTTTTCACTCTAATTCGCATGCATTTTCTGTAATACAAGCTTTATTTTGGCGTCTTGTAGCGTGCATTTTTCGTAAGCAATAGCCTTTCATTTTGACCTCGTGTAATGTGTATTATTTGCGTAAACAATTGATTGACTTTTTTTGACGTCATGACATAGCGCGCATTTTGAGTTAACAAATGCGTTTTGGACGCTATTTCACGTGCATGTAGCGCGCATTTTGAGTAAACCATAACCTTTATTTTGCGTCATGAAGTGCACATTGCTTGCATTAACAATTGCCATTATTGTACATCCATTTTACGTGCATTTGCTGTAAACCAAACATTTTTCAAAGGTCGGTACCATTGGGCGACAAGTCGCAGCGACATGTCGCTTCAGTGTGCACTGGCTCAACAATTCAACCGGTTGGATTTGATGCGGCAAGTCGCAGGGACAAAATTCTGTAGCGGCGACAATAGTTTCCTTTAAAATTACTTAGTACACGCTAAGGGAAATTGTTGCTGCGACCTGTCGTGCGGACAGGTTAGTTTTGTTTTATGAAGAGATCCATAGTTTTCCGGGAATTGATTTGAAAAGCAGCGAAACAGCAAGTTATTTTATTATGTTTGGATGAGAAAATATTAGTTCGAAAAAATTCCCATGGGATATGGGGTAATGAAGGTTTGCGAAATCCAATCGCAAACCCCACTGATCCTCCACCCCCTCCCTATCTTCAGATGGCACGACAGGTTACTCAGGCTACACCTCTCGAACCCGTTATAGAACACTCTTGAATTTGATTGGTTACCTCGTTCCCAAGAGAATTGAACCCACGTGATCAGCATACTATTAACGGATGAAAGACTAAAAGTTTTTCGATTATATAAAATGTCAAACGCCTGACTAGCTCAAGGGGTTAACTATGTATGGTCTAGTGGCCGGTTAATCTCTCACTCCCTGATCTTTTGATTAGAGCTATTTGGGTATTTGGCAACACTACTAGGGACCGGGGTAATGGGGAACAAGGTAAGTGAGCAAGGTAAGTGGAAATGTGATAATATCGTAAACTGACTAGACTCCAATTTCATTTTTTTTTTTTTTTTTGCGTACACAGGATCGATCCGTTGATAGGTCAGACTTTTTTTTAATTGTTTTATTCTAGTTTCTATATGATACTTTTTTTTACTTCTTGTTCTTCTTTTATCAAAAAAAAAACACAAAAAAAAAAACACACATATTGCAAATTATCAATAAAAGATAAGACAAATGCCAAAATTTTGTAAAGCTAATATTTGGGAAAGTTATACATGAACTTAGGGACCAGGCTAAGCAACAACAATAGCACCAGTAACAAGGGTAATATTCTCCTTTTGTCCAATTCTATATTTCGAGGATTCATACCGAGTAAATTTGCGCCTGGAGGACTGTATTGTTTACTGATTGCCTTGTACTACACACAGGAACAAATGACGTCGACACTCTCTACATAGGCTAATTTACAGAAGAGACGACACATTTCACAATCCACAAAGTCCTGAAAACAACTATCAGACAAACATAACCAGCCAACATTTTGGTAATCGACTTATTTCATCGACAATGCAAGATAACTCATTCTACGACGACAAACATCTTAAAAAGAAGAAGGGCACGAAGCTACTTGTTAATGTTGCGAACATCAAACGAAATATTGGTGTGGCATCTTCATCGACTAATACAATGAAGACAAGATGAAGAGAACAAACCAGACCGACGACAAGGAAAAGAATCATTAATAGCATCTTATTTGTTTTTTTCATATTAGGTATTAACCAGTTAATTCTATAAGTTTAAATTTTTCTCGCTCTCGATTTTATTATTTCCAAACCCTGATGACACCTATTAACATGAAACCTAAGTACAACAATTTACTTGAAATAATATAATTCTATTTATTACTTGATTACGATTGCGCGTTTATATAGTCATTTTGCTGCCCAGTCAGTCACATATACCGCCTATTACAATCATGCCTGGTACACTAAACATACGATGTTGGAATATACATGGTTCAACCAATATGCATTTTTCGTAAACAATAGCCTTTCATTTTGACCTCGTGTAATGTGTATTATTTGCGTAAACAATTGATTGACTTTTTTGACGTCATGACATAGCGCGCATTTTGCGTTCACAAATGCCTTTTGGACGCTATTTCACGTGCATGTAGCGCGCATTTTGAGTAAACCATAACCTTTATATTGTGTCATACAGTGCACATTGCTTGCAAACACAACTGCCTTTATTTTTCCTCTATTTTCCGTGCATTTTCTGCAAACCAAAAATCTTTATTTTCAAGTCATATAGACACGCATTTTGCTCAAGTAATTGCTTGCATTTTGACGTCTTGTAATGCGCATTGTTTACGTAAACAAAAGCTTTAATTGCCAACCTCTTAACGAGCATTTTACCTAAATAACTATAAATTTGAAGTCAAGTAACGCGTATTTTCCACAAATAGCTTGCATTTTGACATCATCTAATGTTCATCTTCCGTAAACATTATTTAGCATTTTGATGTCATGTAATGTGCATCGTTTGTGTAAGCAATAGCTTGCATTTTGATTTCATGTAAGCGTATTATTTGCGTAAACAATTGATTGCCTTTTTTGAAGCTGTTTCACGTACATTTTCCGTAAACAACAACCTTAAATTTCACGCCGTGCATGTAGCGTGCGTTCTGCAGACTGTCATGTAATTAGGCATTGTTTGCATAAACACTTGCCTTTTTGACATCACGTAGTGCGCATTATGTGTAAACATTTTTCACTCTAATTCGCGTGCATTTTCTGTAATACAAGCTTTATTTTGGCGTCTTGTAGCGTGCATTTTTCGTAAGCAATAGCCTTTCATTTTGACCTCGTGTAATGTGTATTATTTGCGTAAACAATTGATTGACTTTTTTTGACGTCATGACATAGCGCGCATTTTGAGTTAACAAATGCGTTTTGGACGCTATTTCACGTGCATGTAGCTCGCATTTTGAGTAAACCATAACCTTTATTTTGCGTCATGAAGTGCACATTGCTTGCATTAACAATTGCCATTATTGTACATCCATTTTACGTGCATTTGCTGTAAACCAAACATTTTTCAAAGGTCGGTACCATTGGGCGACAAGTCGCAGCGACATGTCGCTTCAGTGTGCACTGGCTCAACAATTCAACCGGTTGGATTTGATGCGGCAAGTCGCAGGGACAAAATTCTGTAGCGGCGACAATAGTTTCCTTTAAAATTACTTAGTACACGCTAAGGGAAATTGTTGCTGCGACCTGTCGTGCGGACAGGTTAGTTTTGTTTTATGAAGAGATCCATAGTTTTCCGGGAATTGATTTGAAAAGCAGCGAAACAGCAAGTTATTTTATTATGTTTGGATGAGAAAATATTAATTCGAAAAAATTCCCATGGGATATGGGGTAATGAAGGTTTGCGAAATCCAATCGCAAACCCCACTGATCCTCCACCCCCTCCCTATCTTCAGATGGCACGACAGGTTACTCAGGCTACACCTCTCGAACCCGTTATAGAACACTCTTGAATTTGATTGGTTACCTCGTTCCCAAGAGAATTGAACCCACGTGATCAGCATACTATTAACGGATGAAAGACTAAAAGTTTTTCGATTATATAAAATGTCAAACGCCTGACTAGCTCAAGGGGTTAACTATGTATGGTCTAGTGGCCGGTTAATCTCTCACTCCCTGATCTTTTGATTAGAGCTATTTGGGTATTTGGCAACACTACTAGGGACCGGGGTAATGGGGAACAAGGTAAGTGAGCAAGGTAAGTGGAAATGTGATAATATCGTAAACTGACTAGACTCCAATTTCATTTTTTTTTTTTTTTTTTTTTTTGCGTACACGGGATCGATCCGTTGATAGGTCAGACTTTTTTTTAATTGTTTTATTCTAGTTTCTATATGATACTTTTTTTTACTTCTTGTTCTTCTTTTATCAAAAAAAAAAACACAAAAAAAAACACACATATTGAAAATTATCAATAAAAAATAAGACAAATGCCAAAATTTTGTAAAGCTAATATTTGGGAAAGTTATACATGAACTTAGGGACCAGGCTAAGCAACAACAATAGCACCAGTAACAAGGGTAATATTCTCCTTTTGTCCAATTCTATATTTCGAGGATTCATACCGAGTAAATTTGCGCCTGGAGGACTGTATTGTTTACTGATTGCCTTGTACTACACACAGGAACAAATGACGTCGACACTCTCTACATAGGCTAATTTACAGAAGAGACGACACATTTCACAATCCACAAAGTCCTGAAAACAACTATCAGACAAACATAACCAGCCAACATTTTGGTAATCGACTTATTTCATCGACAATGCAAGATAACTTATTCTACGACGACAAACATCTTAAAAAGAAGAAGGGCACGAAGCTACTTGTTAATGTTGCGAACATCAAACGAAATATTGGTGTGGCATCTTCATCGACTAATACAATGAAGACAAGATGAAGAGAACAAACCAGACCGACGACAAGGAAAAGAATCATTAATAGCATCTTATTTGTTTTTTTCATATTAGGTATTAACCAGTTAATTCTATAAGTTTAAATTTTTCTCGCTCTCGATTTTATTATTTCCAAACCCTGATGACACCTATTAACATGAAACCTAAGTACAACAATTTACTTGAAATAATATAATTCTATTTATTACTTGATTACGATTACGCGTTTATATAGTCATTTTGCTGCCCAGTCAGTCACATATACCGCCTATTACAATCATGCCTGGTACACTAAACATACGATGTTGGAATATACATGGTTCAACCAATATGCATTTTTCGTAAACAATAGCCTTTCATTTTGACCTCGTGTAATGTGTATTATTTGCGTAAACAATTGATTGACTTTTTTGACGTCATGACATAGCGCGCATTTTGCGTTCACAAATGCCTTTTGGACGCTATTTCACGTGCATGTAGCGCGCATTTTGAGTAAACCATAACCTTTATATTGTGTCATACAGTGCACATTGCTTGCAAACACAACTGCCTTTATTTTTCCTCTATTTTCCGTGCATTTTCTGCAAACCAAAAATCTTTATTTTCAAGTCATATAGACACGCATTTTGCTCAAGTAATTGCTTGCATTTTGACGTCTTGTAATGCGCATTGTTTACGTAAACAAAAGCTTTAATTGCCAACCTCTTAACGAGCATTTTACCTAAATAACTGTAAATTTGAAGTCAAGTAACGCGTATTTTCCACAAATAGCTTGCATTTTGACATCATCTAATGTTCATCTTCCGTAAACATTATTTAGCATTTTGATGTCATGTAATGTGCATCGTTTGTGTAAGCAATAGCTTGCATTTTGATTTCATGTAAGGGTATTATTTGCGTAAACAATTGATTGCCTTTTTTGAAGCTGTTTCACGTACATTTTCCGTAAACAACAACCTTAAATTTCACGCCGTGCATGTAGCGTGCGTTCTGCCGACAGTCATGTAATTAGGCATTGTTTGCATAAACACTTGCCTTTTTGACATCACGTAGTGCGCATTATGTGTAAACATTTTTCACTCTAATTCGCATGCATTTTCTGTAATACAAGCTTTATTTTGGCGTCTTGTAGCGTGCATTTTTCGTAAGCAATAGCCTTTCATTTTGACCTCGTGTAATGTGTATTATTTGCGTAAACAATTGATTGACTTTTTTTGACGTCATGACATAGCGCGCATTTTGAGTTAACAAATGCGTTTTGGACGCTATTTCACGTGCATGTAGCGCGCATTTTGAGTAAACCATAACCTTTATTTTGCGTCATGAAGTGCACATTGCTTGCATTAACAATTGCCATTATTGTACATCCATTTTACGTGCATTTGCTGTAAACCAAACATTTTTCAAAGGTCGGTACCATTGGGCGACAAGTCGCAGCGACATGTCGCTTCAGTGTGCACTGGCTCAACAATTCAACCGGTTGGATTTGATGCGGCAAGTCGCAGGGACAAAATTCTGTAGCGGCGACAATAGTTTCCTTTAAAATTACTTAGTACACGCTAAGGGAAATTGTTGCTGCGACCTGTCGTGCGGACAGGTTAGTTTTGTTTTATGAAGAGATCCATAGTTTTCCGGGAATTGATTTGAAAAGCAGCGAAACAGCAAGTTATTTTATTATGTTTGGATGAGAAAATATTAATTCGAAAAAATTCCCATGGGATATGGGGTAATGAAGGTTTGCGAAATCCAATCGCAAACCCCACTGATCCTCCACCCCCTCCCTATCTTCAGATGGCACGACAGGTTACTCAGGCTACACCTCTCGAACCCGTTATAGAACACTCTTGAATTTGATTGGTTACCTCGTTCCCAAGAGAATTGAACCCACGTGATCAGCATACTATTAACGGATGAAAGACTAAAAGTTTTTCGATTATATAAAATGTCAAACGCCTGACTAGCTCAAGGGGTTAACTATGTATGGTCTAGTGGCCGGTTAATCTCTCACTCCCTGATCTTTTGATTAGAGCTATTTGGGTATTTGGCAACACTACTAGGGACCGGGGTAATGGGGAACAAGGTAAGTGAGCAAGGTAAGTGGAAATGTGATAATATCGTAAACTGACTAGACTCCAATTTCATTTTTTTTTTTTTTTGCGTACACAGGATCGATCCGTTGATAGGTCAGACTTTTTTTTAATTGTTTTATTCTAGTTTCTATATGATACTTTTTTTTACTTCTTGTTCTTCTTTTATCAAAAAAAAAAACACAAAAAAAAACACACATATTGAAAATTATCAATAAAAAGATAAGACAAATGCCAAAATTTTGTAAAGCTAATATTTGGGAAAGTTATACATGAACTTAGGGACCAGGCTAAGCAACAACAATAGCACCAGTAACAAGGTTAATATTCTCCTTTTGTCCAATTCTATATTTCGAGGATTCATACCGAGTAAATTTGCGCCTGGAGGACTGTATTGTTTACTGATTGCCTTGTACTACACACAGGAACAAATGACGTCGACACTCTCTACATAGGCTAATTTACAGAAGAGACGACACATTTCACAATCCACAAAGTCCTGAAAACAACTATCAGACAAACATAACCAGCCAACATTTTGGTAATCGACTTATTTCATCGACAATGCAAGATGACTCATTCTACGACGACAAACATCTTAAAAAGAAGAAGGGCACGAAGCTACTTGTTAATGTTGCGAACATCAAACGAAATATTGGTGTGGCATCTTCATCGACTAATACAATGAAGACAAGATGAAGAGAACAAACCAGACCGACGACAAGGAAAAGAATCATTAATAGCATCTTATTTGTTTTTTTTCATATTAGGTATTAACCAGTTAATTCTATAAGTTTAAATTTTTCTCGCTCTCGATTTTATTATTTCCAAACCCTGATGACACCTATTAACATGAAACCTAAGTACAACAATTTACTTGAAATAATATAATTCTATTTATTACTTGATTACGATTACGCGTTTATATAGTCATTTTGCTGCCCAGTCAGTCACATATACCGCCTATTACAATCATGCCTGGTACACTAAACATAGGATGTTGGAATATACATGTTTCAACCAATATGCATTTTTCGTAAACAATAGCCTTTCATTTTGACCTCGTGTAATGTGTATTATTTGCGTAAACAATTGATTGCCTTTTTTGACGTCATGACATAGCGCGCATTTTGCGTTCACAAATGCCTTTTGGACGCTATTTCACGTGCATGTAGCGCGCATTTTGAGTAAACCATAACCTTTATATTGTGTCATACAGTGCACATTGCTTGCAAACACAACTGCCTTTGTTTTTCCTCTATTTTCCGTGCATTTTCTGCAAACCAAAAATCTTTATTTTCAAGTCATATAGACACGCATTTTGCTCAAGTAATTGCTTGCATTTTGACGTCTTGTAATGCGCATTGTTTACGTAAACAAAAGCTTTAATTGCCAACCTCTTAACGAGCATTTTACCTAAATAACTGTAAATTTGAAGTCAAGTAACGCGTATTTTCCACAAATAGCTTGCATTTTGACATCATCTAATGTTCATCTTCCGTAAACATTATTTAGCATTTTGATGTCATGTAATGTGCATCGTTTGTGTAAGCAATAGCTTGCATTTTGATTTCATGTAAGGGTATTATTTGCGTAAACAATTGATTGCCTTTTTTGAAGCTGTTTCACGTACATTTTCCGTAAACAACAACCTTAAATTTCACGCCGTGCATGTAGCGTGCGTTCTGCCGACAGTCATGTAATTAGGCATTGTTTGCATAAACACTTGCCTTTTCGATATCACGTAGTGCGCATTATGTGTAAACATTTTTCACTCTAATTCGCGTGCATTTTCTGTAATACAAGCTTTATTTTGGCGTCTTGTAGCGTGCATTTTTCGTAAGCAATAGCCTTTCATTTTGACCTCGTGTAATGTGTATTATTTGCGTAAACAATTGATTGACTTTTTTTGACGTCATGACATAGCGCGCATTTTGAGTTAACAAATGCGTTTTGGACGCTATTTCACGTGCATGTAGCGCGCATTTTGAGTAAACCATAACCTTTATTTTGCGTCATGAAGTGCACATTGCTTGCATTAACAATTGCCATTATTGTACATCCATTTTACGTGCATTTGCTGTAAACCAAACATTTTTCAAAGGTCGGTACCATTGGACGACAAGTCGCAGCGACATGTCCCTTCAGTGTGCACTGGCTCAACAATTCAACCGGTTGGATTTGATGCGGCAAGTCGCAGGGAGAAAATTCTGTAGCGGCGACAATAGTTTCCTTCAAAATTACTTAGTACACACTAAGGGAAATTGTTGCTGCGACCTGTCGTGCGGACAGGTTAGTTTTGTTTTATGAAGAGATCCATAGTTTTCCGGGAATTGATTTGAAAAGCAGCGAAACAGCAAGTTATTTTATTATGTTTGGATGAGAAAATATTAATTCGAAAAAATTCCCATGGGATATGGGGTAATGAAGGTTTGCGAAATCCAATCGCAAACCCCACTGATCCTCCACCCCCTCCCTATCTTCAGATGGCACGACAGGTTACTCAGGCTACACCTCTCGAACCCGTTATAGAACACTCTTGAATTTGATTGGTTACCTCGTTCCCAAGAGAATTGAACCCACGTGATCAGCATACTATTAACGGATGAAAGACTAAAAGTTTTTCGATTATATAAAATGTCAAACGCCTGACTAGCTCAAGGGGTTAACTATGTATGGTCTAGTGGCCGGTTAATCTCTCACTCCCTGATCTTTTGATTAGAGCTATTTGGGTATTTGGCAACACTACTAGGGACCGGGGTAATGGGGAACAAGGTAAGTGAGCAAGGTAAGTGGAAATGTGATAATATCGTAAACTGACTAGACTCCAATTTCATTTTTTTTTTTTTTTTTTTTTTTTTTTTTGCGTACACGGGATCGATCCGTTGATAGGTCAGACTTTTTTTATTTTTTTATTCTAGTTTTTATGATCCTTTTCATTACTTCTTTTTCTTCTTTTATCAACAAAAAGAAACACACATATTGAAAATTATCAATAAAAAGATAAAACAAATGCCAAAATTTTGTAAAGCTAATATTTGGAAAAGTTATACATGAACTTAGGGACCAGGCTAAGCAACAACAATAGCACCAGTAACAAGGGTAATATTCTCCTTTTGTCCAATTCTATATTTCGAGGATTCATACCGAGTAAATTTGCGCCTGGAGGACTGTATTGTTTACTGATTACCTTGTACTACACCCAGGAACAAATGACGTCGACACTCTACATAGACTAACTTACAGAAGAGACGACACATTTCACAATCCACAAATTCCTGAAAACAACTATCAGACAAACAACAATCAGCCAACATTTTGGTAATCGACTTATTTCATCGACAATGCAAGATGACTTATTCTACGACGACAAACATCTTAATAAGAAGAAGGGCACGAGGCTTCTTGTTAATGTTGCGAACATCAAACGAAATATTGGTGTGGCATCTTCATCGACTAATACAATGAAGACAAGAGGAAGAGAACAAATCAGACCGACAACGAAAAGAATCATTAATAGCATCTTATTTGTTTTTTCATATTAGGTATTAACCAGTTAATTCTATCAGTTTAAATTTTTCTCGCTCTCAATTTTATTATTTCCAAACCCTGATGACACCTATTAACATGAAATCTACGTACGACAATTTACTTGAAATAATATAATCCTATTTATGACTTGATTACGATTACGCGTTTATATTGTCATTTTGCTGCCCAGTCCGTCACATATACCGCCTGTTACAATCATGCCTGGTACTCTAAACATAGGATGTTGGAATATACATGTTTCAACCAATATGCATTTTTCGTAAACAATAGCCTTTCATTTTGACCTCGTGTAATGTGTATTATTTGCGTAAACAATTGATTGCCTTTTTTGAAGCTGTTTCACGTACATTTTCCGTAAACAACAACCTTAAATTTCACGACGTGCATGTAGCGTGCGTTCTGCAGAATGTCATGTAATTAGGCATTGTTTGCATAAACACTTGCCTTTTTGACATCACGCAGTGCGCATTATGTGTAAACATTTTTCACTCTAATTCGCGTGCATTCTCTGTAATACAAGCTTTATTTTGGCGTCTTGTAGCGTGCATTTTTCGTAAGCAATAGCCTTTCATTTTGACGTCGAGTAATGTGTATTATTTGCGTAAACAATTGATTGACTTTTTTGACGTCATGACATAGCGCGCATTTTGCGTTAACAAATGCCTTTTGCACGCTATTTCACGTGCATGTAGCGCGCATTTTGGGTAAACCATAACCTTTATTTTGTGTCATACAGTGCACATTGCGTGCAAACACAACTGCCTTTATTTTTCCTCCATTTTCCGTGCATTTTCTGCAAACCAAAAATCTTTATTTTCAAGTCATATAGACACGCATTTTGCTCAATTAATTGCTTGCATTTTGTAGTCTTATAATGTTCATTGTTTACGTAAACAAAAGCTTTAATTGTCAACCTCTTTACGTGCATTTTACCTAAATAACTGTGAATTTGACGTCAAGTAACGCGCGTTTTTGCTCAAATAGCTTGCATTTTGACATCATCTAATGTTCATCTTCCGTAAACATTATTTATCATTTTGATGTCATGTAATGTGCATCGTTTGTGTAAGCAATAGCTTGCATTTTGATTTCATGTAATCGTATTATTTGCGTAAACAATTGATTGCCTTTTTTGAAGCTGTTTCACGTACATTTTACGTAAACAACAACCTTAAATTTCACACCGTGCATGTAGCGTGCGTTCTGCGGACAGTCATGTAATTAGGCATTGTTTGCATAAACACTTGCCTTTTCGACATCACGTAGTGCGCATTATGTGTAAACAATTTTCACTCTAATTCGCGTGCATTTTCTGTAATACAAGCTTTATTTTGGCGTCTTGTAGCGTGCATTTTTCGTAAGCAATAGCCTTTCATTTTGACGTCGAGTAATGTGTATTATTTGCGTAAACAATTGATTGACTTTTTTGACGTCATGACATAGCGCGCATTTTGCGTTAACAAATGCCTTTTGGACGCTATTTCACGTGCATGTAGCGCGCATTTTGAGTAAACCATAACCTTTATTTTGTGTCATACAGTGCACATTGCGTGCAAACACAACTGCCTTTATTTTTCCTCCATTTTCCGTGCATTTTCTGCAAACCAAAAATCTTTATTTTCAAGTCATATAGACACGCATTTTGCTCAAGTAATTGCTTGCATTTTGACGTCTTGTAATGCGCATTGTTTACGTAAACAAAAACTTTACTTGTCAACCTCTTTACGTGCATTTTACTTGCATTTGCTGTAAACCAAACATTTTTTAAAGTTCGGTACCATTGGGCGACATGTCGCTTCAGTGTGCACTGGCTCAACAATTCAACCGGTTGGATTTGATGCGGCAAGTCACAGCGACAACATTTTGTAGCGGCGACAACAATTTCCTTCAAAATTACTTAGTACACATTAAGTGAAATTGTTGCTGCGATCTGTCGTGCGGACAGGTTAGTTTTGTTTTATGAAGAGATCCATAGTTTTCGGGGAATTGATTTGAAAAGCAGCGAAACAGCAAGTTATTTTATTATGTTTGGATGAGAAAATATTAATTCGAAAAAATTCCCATGGGATATGGGGTAATGAAGGTTTGAGAGATCCAATCGCAAACCCCACTGATCCTCCCTATCTTCATATGGCACGACAGGTTACTCAGGCTTCACCTCTCAAACCCGTTATAGAACACTCTTGAATTTGATTGGTTACCTCGTTCCCAAGAGAATTGAACCCACGTGATCAGCATACCATTAACGGATGAAAGACTAAAAGTTTTTCGATTATATAATTTGTCAAATGCCTGAGTAGCTCAAGGGGTTAACTATGTATGGTCTAGTGGCCGGTTAATCTCTCACTCCCTGATCTTTTGATTAGAGCTATTTGGGTATTTGGCAACACTACTAGGGACCGGGGCATGGGGGAATAAGGTAAGTGAACAAGGTAACTGGAAATGTGATAATATCGTAAACTGACTAGACTCCAATTTCATTTTTTTTTTTTTTTTTTTTTTTTTTTTTTGCGTACACGAGATCGATCCGTTGATAGGTCAGACATTTTTTATTTTTTTATTCTAGTTTCTATGATACTTTTTTTTACTTCTTGTTCTTCTTTTATCAACAAAAATAAACACACATATTGAAAATTATCAATAAAAAGATAAGACAAATGCCAAAATTTTGTAAAGCTAATATTTGGGAAAGTTATACATGAACTTAGGGACCAGGCTAAGCAACAACAATAGCACCAGTAACAAGGGTAATATTCTCCTTTTGTCCAATTCTATATTTCGAGGATTCATACTGAGTAAATTTGCGCCTGGAGGACTGTATTGTTTACTGATTACCTTGTACTACACACAGGAACAAATGACGTCGACACTGTCTACATAGGCTAATTTACAGAAGAGACGACACATTTCACAATCCACAAAGTCCTGAAAACAACTGTCAGACAAACATAACCAGCCAACATTTTGGTAATCGACTTATTTCATCGACAATGCAAGATGACTCATTCTACGACGACAAACATCTTAAAAAGAAGAAGGGCACGAAGCTACTTGTTAATGTTGCGAACATCAAACGAAATATTGGTGTGGCATCTTCATCGACTAATACAATGAAGACAAGAGGAAGAGAACAAACCAGACCGACAAGGAAAAGAATCATTAATAGCATCTTATTTGTTTTTTTCATATTAGGTATTAACCAGTTAATTCTATAAGTTTAAATTTTTCTCGCTCTCGATTTTATTATTTCCAAACCCTGATGACACCTATTAACATGAAACCTAACTACAACAATTTACTGGAAATAATATAATTCTATTTATTACTTGATTACGATTACACGTTTATATAGTCATTTTGCTGCCCAGTCAGTCACATATACCGCCTATTACAATCATGGCTGGTACACTAAACATACGATGTTGGAATATACATGGTTCAACCAATATGCATTTTTCGTAAACAATAGCCTTTCATTTTGACCTCGTGTAATGTGTATTATTTGCGTAAACAATTGATTGACTTTTTTGACGTCATGACATAGCGCGCATTTTGCGTTAACAAATGCCTTTTGGACTCTATTTCAAGTGCATGTAGTGTGCATTTTGAGTAAACCATAACCTTTATATTGTGTCATACAGTGCATATTGCTTGCAAACACAACTGCCTTTATTTTTCCTCCATTTTCCGTGCATTTTCTGCGAACCAAAAATCGTTATTTTCAAGTCATATAGACACGCATTTTGCTCAAGTAATTGCTTGCATTTTGAAGTCTTGTAATGCACATTGTTTACGTAAACAAAAGCTTTAATTGCCAACCTCTTAACGTGCATTTTACCTAAATAACTGTAAATTTGACGTCAAGTAACGCGTATTTTCCACAAATAGCTTGCATTTTGACATCATCTAATGTTCATCTTCCGTAAACATTATTTAGCATTTTGATGTCATGTAATGTGCATCGTTTGTGTAAGCAATAGCTTGCATTTTGATTTCATGTAAGCGTATTATTTGCGTAAACAATTGATTGCCTTTTTTGAAGCTGTTTCACGTACATTTTCCGTAAACAACAACCTTAAATTTCACGCCGTGCATGTAGCGTGCGTTCTGCAGAATGTCAAGTAATTAGGCATTGTTTGCATAAACACTTGCCTTTTCGACATCACGCAGTGCGCATTATGTGTAAACATTTTTCACTCTAATTCGCGTGCATTTTCTGTAATACAAGCTTTATTTTGGCTTCTTGTAGCGTGCATTTTTCGTAAGCAATAGCCTTTCATTTTGACCTCGTGTAATGTGTATTATTTGCGTAAACAATTGATTGACTTTTTTTGACGTCATGACATAGCGCGCATTTTGCGTTCACAAATGGGTTTTGGACGCTATTTCACGTGCATGTAGCGCGCATTTTGAGTAAACCATAACCTTTATTTTGCGTCATGAAGTGCACATTGCTTGCATAAACAATTGCCATTATTGTTCATCCATTTTACGTGCATTTGCTGTAAACCAAACATTTTTCAAAGGTCGTTAGCATTGGGCGACAAGTCGCAGCGACATGTCGCTTCAGTGTGCACTGGCTCAACAATTCAACCTGTTGGATTTGATGCGGCAAGTCGCAGCGACAAAATTCTGTAGCGGCGACAACAATTTCCTCCAAAATTACTTAGTACACACGGAGGGAAATTGTTGCTGCAACCTGTCGCATAGTCTGTAACGACCTTAACTTATAGAGTTAACTTAAGTCTACGACTTAATGACCTTAAGTCGTATAGACACGCATTTTGCGCAAGCAATTTTGACGTCATGTAATGTGCATTGTATCCGTGAACAATAGCTTGCATTTTGATGTCATGTAATGTGCATTGTTTCTGTGAACAATACCTTGCATTTTGACGTCATGTAATGCGGAGTTTCCGTAAACATTCATGTAATGCGCATTTTGTTTAACCCTTTAAGGCCCAATCGTTCATATTCGTACTAAAATTAGATTAATATATCTTCCCCAAAGAACAAATACTGTTTAACAAGTCTTGTGTGATACAAATAATCATTCAAAATACACACAAGGAAGATGATCAACTTTTTATAGTAATTTAACTATCAAAAAGTCAGCTGTCACTTCACATTCGCACCTTTTGCTTAGGTGTTGACAGTATTTCAATGTTTGCAATTTTTTGTATGTTCTTTGGTCTTCTGGTTATTACTGCATGCCCCCTTCCCCCCGAGATTAATGATGTTTTTGTCTAGAAATGACGCTTGGGATAGCTGCTATCCAGGCAACAACACTTTGAGTGGGGTCACATGTCTGAAAAAGGCACATGAATATTAAAAATACATGTATGAAATAATAAATGTTTTCATGAGCACAGTCTCAAGTCATGTTGTCCAAGATTGTAGCATATATCAGGTATATGGTCAAAAGTGAACTGATGGTTTAGTTGAAGATCAATGAAAACGCAGGCCCGTCTAGCAGCTGGAATTGATTTTTTGGCAGTGAAAATAAAAAAAGATGTTCAAAATTTACGGTCCAAACAGCTTCAAAAAGAGTTGTGAAAGAGTTCTCCGGAATTAGTGCCCAGTAACTGATATTGAATTCAGCATAGTAAGATAACCTATCTATGAGATAACTAAGAGGACCGGTCCTGAAAGGTTTTATCATCCTCTTCAATATCGACAGTCACTGAGCAAATCAGAGGTCGGTTTCAGTAGCAGTGCACTTTGAATCAGAAGGGTTTGAAAATAAACGTATAGTAGTTTATAAAGAAGGGATGCAGTGTTCCGGGAACATTATTTACAAATCTGACACTACTTTTAATAAATCTTATCTATACTCAAAGACCCGTAGCATGGAGATGGGAGCAAGGGTCTCGGCTACCCCCAATGATTTTGCGTGAATTTATTTCATACAGTAAATACCCTGATCCGCGTATAAGAATAATTAACTATGCTAAAAGTGGAGATGTTCCGCCAGACCCCCTCCCGACCCCTTACCGTCCGTACCCTGCAACAAGTGCCAAGTCATTTGAGAGAATTTCTCAAAAAAAAATAGCTTTCTGGAAAACTCAGTTTGAAGAATGCAACTAGCAGACTACATGTAACAAAGTTCGATTGGGCCGGCGCGGTTATCCCTCGGATCCCTACTAAATTTCATCCCAGAGCAGCAATCGTATTATTTCATTCACTCAGAAATGCTGATAACTGAAGATCCCATATTTTTTTTAATGGAAAAGCCCACGCCGAGTTCGAGGAATACGGTGAATTTTGGTTCCCACAACAAAAAAATATAAAGAAAATTTAAAATGCACCACATGCCATGATCCCATGATTGCATGTCACTCGGTCGACAATCCCAGTATCACTCTTTGTTTAGCTCGACTGATCATGTCTAGAAGTAAGAAGGGTTTTTGTTTGTTTTGTTTTAATATGTGTTTCTATTTCTTTTTTATAAATTTTACTCCTTTTTTGCGAATGGGCTTCCTGTACACTAGACACTAGCCCCTCACTCTTTCCACGAAAACGAGTCTGAAGGCTTTCATTTGAAAATTCAAAATGGCGCCGACCGTCGGTATTGTCCGAGCTCGGTGTTTTTAATCTTTTTGTAGTACGA
>OU974073.1:15553496-15590996 GCA_918843875.1 Diadumene lineata
CCCATGCAAAGTGCCCAAAAAGGCGGAAAAATCACCATTTCCAATGCACTATAGCCCATGCAAAATGCCCAAAAACGCGCAAAAATCACCATTTCCAATGGACTATAGCCAATGCAAAATGTTCAAAAACGTGCAAAAATCACCATTTTCAATGGACTATAGCCCATGCAAAATTTTCAAAAACTCGCAAAAATCACCATTTTCAATGGACTATAGCCCATGCAAAATGTTTAAAAACGTGCAAAAATCACCATTTTCAATGGACTGTAGTCCATGCAAAATGTTCAAAAACTCGCAAAAATCACCATTTTCAATGGACTATAGCCCATGCAAAATGCCCAAAAACGCGCAAAAATCACCATTTTCAATGGACTATAGCCCATGCAAAATGCCCAAAAACGCACAAAAATCACCATTTCCAATGCACTATAGCCCATGCAAAATTTTCAAAAACCCACAAAAATCACCATTTTCAATGGACTATAGCCCATGCAAAATGCCCAAAAACGCGCAAAAATCACCATTTCCAATGGACTATAGCCCATGCAAAATTTTCAAAAACGCGCAAAAATCACCATTTTCAATGTACTATAGCCCATGTAAAATTTTCAAAAACCCGCAAAAATCACCATTTTCAATGGACTATAGCCCATGCAAAATGCCCAAAAACGCACAAAAATCACCATTTCCAATGCACTATAGCCCATGCAAAATTTTCAAAAACCCACAAAAATCACCATTTTCAATGGACTATAGCCCATGCAAAATTTTCAAAAACTCGCAAAAATCACCATTTTCAATGGACTATAACCCATGCAAAATGCCCAAAAACGCGCAAAAATCACCATTTTCAGTGGAATATAGCCCATGCAAAATGCCCAAAAACGCGCAAAAATCACCATTTTCAATGGACTATAGCCCATGCAAAATGTTCAAAAACGTGCAAAAATCACCATTTTCAATGGACTATAGCCCATGCAAAATGCCCAAAAACGCCCAAAAATCACCATTTCCAATGGACTATAGCCCATGCAAAATTTTCAAACACGCGCAAAAATCACCATTTTCAATGGACTATAGCCCATGCAAAATGCCCAAAAACGCGCAAAAATCACCATTTTCAATGAACTATAGCCCATGCAAAGTGCCCGAAAACGCGCAAAAATCACCATTTTCAATGGACTATAGCCCATGCAAAATGCCCAAAAACGCGCAAAAATCACCATTTTCAATGGACTATAGCCCATGGAAAATGCCAAAAACGCGCAAAAATCACCATTTTCAATGGACTATAGCCCATGCAAAATTTTCAAAAACGCGCAAAAATCACCATTTTCAATGTACTATAGCCCATGTAAAATTTTCAAAAACCCGCAAAAATCACCATTTTCAATGGACTATAGCCCATGCAAAATGCCCAAAAACGCACAAAAATCACCATTTCCAATGCACTATAGCCCATGCAAAATTTTCAAAAACCCACAAAAATCACCATTTTCAATGGACTATAGCCCATGCAAAATTTTCAAAAACTCGCAAAAATTACCATTTTCAATGGACTATAACCCATGCAAAATGCCCAAAAACGCGCAAAAATCACCATTTTCAGTGGAATATAGCCCATGCAAAATGCCCAAAAACGCGCAAAAATCACCATTTTCAATGGACTATAGCCCATGCAAAATGTTCAAAAACGTGCAAAAATCACCATTTTCAATGGACTATAGCCCATGCAAAATGCCCAAAAACGCCCAAAAATCACCATTTCCAATGGACTATAGCCCATGCAAAATTTTCAAACACGCGCAAAAATCACCATTTTCAATGGACTATAGCCCATGCAAAATGCCCAAAAACGCGCAAAAATCACCATTTTCAATGAACTATAGCCCATGCAAAGTGCCCGAAAACGCGCAAAAATCACCATTTTCAATGGACTATAGCCCATGCAAAATGCCCAAAAACGCGCAAAAATCACCATTTTCAATGGACTATAGCCCATGGAAAATGCCAAAAACGCGCAAAAATCACCATTTTCAATGGACTATAGCCCATGCAAAATTTTCAAAAACTCGCAAAAATTACCATTTTCAATGGACTATAGAACATGCAAAATGTTTAAAAACGTGCAAAAATCACCATTTTCAATGGACTGTAGTCCATGCAAAATGTTCAAAAACTCGCAAAAATCACCATTTCCAATGGACTATAGCCAATGCAAAATGTTCAAAAACGTGCAAAAATCACCATTTTCAATGAACTATAGCCCATGCAAAGTGCCCAAAAAGGCGGAAAAATCACCATTTCCAATGCACTATAGCCCATGCAAAATGCCAAAAAACGCGCAAAAATCACCATTTCCAATGGACTATAGCCAATGCAAAATGTTCAAAAACGTGCAAAAATCACCATTTTCAATGGACTATAGCCCATGCAAAATTTTCAAAAACGCGCAAAAATCACCATTTTCAATGGACTATAGCCCATGCAAAATGCCCAAAAACGCGCAAAAATCACCATTTTCAATGAACTATAGCCCATGCAAAGTGCCCAAAAAGGCGGAAAAATCACCATTTCCAATGCACTATAGCCCATGCAAAATGCCCAAAAACGCGCAAAAATCACCATTTCCAATGGACTATAGCCAATGCAAAATGTTCAAAAACGTGCAAAAATCACCATTTTCAATGGACTATAGCCCATGCAAAATTTTCAAAAACTCGCAAAAATCACCATTTTCAATGGACTATAGCCCATGCAAAATGCCCAAAAACGCGCAAAAATCACCATTTTCAATGGACTATAGCCCATGCAAAATGCCCAAAAACGCACAAAAATCACCATTTCCAATGCACTATAGCCCATGCAAAATTTTCAAAAACCCACAAAAATCACCATTTTCATTGGACTATAGCCCATGCAAAATGCCCAAAAACGCGCAAAAATCACCATTTCCAATGGACTATAGCCCATGCAAAATTTTCAAAAACGCGCAAAAATCACCATTTTCAATGTACTATAGCCCATGTAAAATTTTCAAAAACCCGCAAAAATCACCATTTTCAATGGACTATAGCCCATGCAAAATGCCAAAAAAGAGCAAAAATCACCATTTTCAATGGACTATAGCCCATGCAAAATTTTCAAAAACCCGCAAAAATCACCATTTTCAATGGACTATAGCACATGCAAAATGCCCAAAAACGCGCAAAAATCACCATTTTCAATGGATTATAGCCCATGCAAAATGTTCAAAAACGTGCAAAAATCACCATTTTCAATGGACTATAGCCCATGCAAAATTTTCAAAAACGCGTAAAAATCACCATTTTCAATGGACTACAGCACATGCAAAATAACCAAAAACACGCAAAAATCACCATTTTCAATGGACTATAGCCCATGCAAAATGCCCAAAAACGCGCAAAAATCACCATTTTCAATGGACTATAGCCCATGCAAAATGCCCAAAAACGCGCAAAAATCACCATTTCCAATGGACTATAGCCCATGCAAAATGCCCAAAAATGCGCAAAAATCACCATTTTCAATCGACTATAGCCCATGCAAAATGCCCAAAAACGCGCAAAAATCACCATTTCCAATGGACTATAGCCCATGCAAAATTTTCAAAAACGCCCAAAATTCACCATTTTCAATGGACAATAGCCCATGCAAAATGCCCAAAAAGGCGGAAAAATCACCATTTCCAATGCACTATAGCCCATGCAAAATGCCCAAAAACGCGCAAAAATCACCATTTCCAATGGACTATAGCCAATGCAAAATGTTCAAAAAACGTGCAAAAATCACCATTTTCAATGGACTATTGCCCATGCAAAATGCCAAAAAAGAGCAAAAATCACCATTTTCGATGGACTATAGCCCATGCAAAATTTTCAAAAACTCGCAAAAATCACCATTTTCAATGGACTATAGCACATGCAAAATGCCCAAAAACGCGCAAAAATCACCATTTTCAGTGGAATATAGCCCATGCAAAATGCCCAAAAACGCGCAAAAATCACCATTTTCAATGGACTATAGCCCATGCAAAATGCCCAAAAACGCGCAAAAATCACCATTCTCAATGGACTATAGCCCATGCAAAATTTTCAAAAACGCACAAAAATCACCATTTTCAATGGACTATAGCCCATGCAAAATGTTCAAAAACGCGCACAAATCACCATTTCCAATGGACTATAGCCCATGCAAAATTTTCAAAAACGCGCAAAAATCACCATTTTCAATGGACAATAGACCATGCAAAATGCCCAAAAACGCGGAAAAATCACCATTTCCAATGGACTATAGCCCATGCAAAATTTTCAAAAACGTGCAAAAATCACCATTTTCAATTGACTATAGCCCATGCAAAATGCCCAAAAACGCGCAAAAATCACCATTTCCAATGCACTATAGCCCATGCAAAATATTCAAAAACGCGCAAAAATCACCATTTCCAATGGACTATAGCCCATGCAAAATGTTCAAAAACGCGCAAAAATCACCATTTTCAATGGACTATAGCCCATGCAAAATGCCCAAAAACGCGCAAAAATCACCATTTTCAATGGACTATAGCCCATGCAAAATGCCCAAAAACGCGCAAAAATTACTATTTTCAATGGACTATAGCACATGCAAAATGCCCAAAAACGCGCAAAAATTACCATTTTCAATGGATTATAGCCCATGCAAAATGTTCAAAAACGTGCAAAAATCACCATTTTCAATGGACTATAGCCCATGCAAAATTTTCAAAAACGCGCAAAAATCACCATTTTCAATGGACTACAGCACATGCAAAATAACCAAAAACACGCAAAAATCACCATTTTCAATGGACTATAGCCCATGCAAAATGCCCAAAAACGCGCAAAAATCACCATTTTCAATGGACTATAGCCCATGCAAAATGCCCAAAAACGCGCAAAAATCACCATTTCCAATGGACTATAGCCCATGCAAAATTTTCAAAAACGCCCAAAATTCACCATTTTCAATGGACAATAGCCCATGCAAAATGCCCAAAAAGGCGGAAAAATCACCATTTCCAATGCACTATAGCCCATGCAAAATGCCCAAAAACGCGCAAAAATCACCATTTCCAATGGACTATAGCCAATGCAAAATGTTCAAAAACGTGCAAAAATCACCATTTTCAATGGACTATTGCCCATGCAAAATGCCAAAAAAGAGCAAAAATCACCATTTTCGATGGACTATAGCCCATGCAAAATTTTCAAAAACCCGCAAAAATCACCATTTTCAATGGACTATAGCACATGCAAAATGCCCAAAAACGCGCAAAAATCACCATTTTCAGTGGAATATAGCCCATGCAAAATGCCCAAAAACGCGCAAAAATCACCATTTTCAATGGACTATAGCCCATGCAAAATGTTCAAAAACGTGCAAAAATCACCATTTTCAATGGACTATCGCCCATGCAAAATGCCCAAAAACGCGCAAAAATCACCATTTTCAATGGACTATAGCCCATGCAAAATGCCCAAAAACGCGCAAAAATCACCATTCTCAATGGACTATAGCCCATGCAAAATTTTCAAAAACGCACAAAAATCACCATTTTCAATGGACTATAGCCCATGCAAAATGTTCAAAAACGCGCACAAATCACCATTTCCAATGGACTATAGCCCATGCAAAATGCCCAAAAACGCCCAAAAATCACCTTTTTCAATGGACAATAGACCATGCAAAATGCCCAAAAACGCGGAAAAATCACCATTTCCAATGGACTATAGCCCATGCAAAATTTTCAAAAACGTGCAAAAATCACCATTTTCAATTGACTATAGCCCATGCAAAATGTTCAAAAACGCGCACAAATCACCATTTCCAATGGACTATAGCCCATGCAAAATTTTCAAAAACGTGCAAAAATCACCATTTTCAATTGACTATAGCCCATGCAAAATGCCCAAAAACGCGCAAAAATCACCATTTCCAATGCACTATAGCCCATGCAAAATATTCAAAAACGCGCAAAAATCACCACTTTCAATGGACTATAGCCCATGCAAAATGTTCAAAAACGCGCAAAAATCACCATTTCCAATGGACTATAGCCAATGCAAAATTTTCAAAAACGCACAAAAATCACCATTTTCAATGGACTATAGCCCATGCAAAATGCCCAAAAACGCGCAAAAATCACCATTTTCAATGGACTACAGCACATGCAAAATAACCAAAAACACGCAAAAATCACCATTTTCAATGGACTATAGCCCATGCAAAATGCCCAAAAACGCGCAAAAATCACCATTTCCAATGGACTATAGCCCATGCAAAATGCCCAGAAACGCGGAGAAATCACAATTTTCAATGGACTATAGCCCATGCAAAATGCCCAAAAACGCGCAAAAATCACCATTTCCAATGGACTATAGCCCATGCAAAATGCCCAAAAAATGGGCAAAAATTACCATTTTCAATGGACTACAGCCCATGCAAAATGCCCAAAAAGGCGGAAAAATCACCATTTCCAATGCACTATAGCCCATGCAAAATGCCCAAAAACGCGCAAAAATCACCATTTCCAATGGACTATAGCCAATGCAAAATGTTCAAAAACGTGCAAAAATCACCATTTTCAATGGACTATAGCCCATGCAAAATTTTCAAAAACTCGCAAAAATCACCATTTTCAATGGACTATAGCCCATGCAAAATTTTCAAAAACCCGCAAAAATCACCATTTTCAATGGACTATAGCACATGCAAAATGCCCAAAAACGCGCAAAAATCACCATTTTCAGTGGACTATAGCCCATGCAAAATTTTCAAAAACCCGCAAAAATCACCATTTCCAATGGACTATAGCACATGCAAAATGCCCAAAAACGCGCAAAAATCACCATTTTCAGTGGAATATAGCTCATGCAAAATGCCCAAAAACGCGCAAAAATCACCATTTTCAATGGACTATAGCCCATGCAAAATGTTCAAAAACGTGCAAAAATCACCATTTTCAATGGACTATAGCCCATGCAAAATGCCAAAAACGCGCAAAAATCACCATTTTCAATGAACTATAGCCCATGCAAAATTTTCAAAAACTCGCAAAAATTACCATTTTCAATGGACTATAGCCCATGCAAAATGTTTAAAAACGTGCAAAAATCACCATTTTCAATGGACTGTAGTCCATGCAAAATGTTCAAAAACTCGCAAAAATCACCATTTTCAATGGACTATAGCCCATGCAAAATGCCCAAAAACGCGCAAAAATCACCATTTTCAATGGACTATAGCCCATGCAAAATGCCCAAAAACGCGCAAAAATCACCATTTTCAATGGACTATAGCCCATGCAAAATGCCCAAAAACGCACAAAAATCACCATTTCCAATGCACTATAGCCCATGCAAAATTTTCAAAAACCCACAAAAATCACCATTTTCAATGGACTATAGCCCATGCAAAATGCCCAAAAACGTTCAAAAATCACCATTTCCAATGGACTATAGCCCATGCAAAATGTTCAAAAACTCACAAAAATCACCATTTTCAATGGACTATAGCCCATGCAAAATGCCCAAAAACGCGCAAAAATCACCATTTCCAATGGACTATAGCCCATGCAAAATGCCCAAAAATGCGCAAAAATCACCATTTTCAATCGACTATAGCCCATGCAAAATGCCCAAAAACGCGCAAAAATCACCATTTCCAATGGACTATAGCCCATGCAAAATTTTCAAAAACGCCCAAAATTCACCATTTTCAATGGACAATAGCCCATGCAAAATGCCCAAAAAGGCGGAAAAATCACCATTTCCAATGCACTATAGCCCATGCAAAATGCCCAAAAACGCGCAAAAATCACCATTTCCAATGGACTATAGCCAATGCAAAATGTTCAAAAACGTGCAAAAATCACCATTTTCAATGGACTATAGCCCATGCAAAATTTTCAAAAACTCGCAAAAATCACCATTTTCAAAGGACTATAGCCCATGCAAAATGCCCAAAAACGCACAAAAATCACCATTTCCAATGCACTATAGCCCATGCAAAATTTTCAAAAACCCACAAAAATCACCATTTTCAATGGACTATAGCCCATGCAAAATGCCCAAAAACGTTCAAAAATCACCATTTCCAATGGACTATAGCCCATGCAAAATGTTCAAAAACTCACAAAAATCACCATTTTCAATGGACTATAGCCCATGCAAAATGCCCAAAAACGCGCAAAAATCACCATTTCCAATGGACTATAGCCCATGCAAAATGCCCAAAAACGCGCAAAAATCACCATTTTCAATCGACTATAGCCCATGCAAAATGCCCAAAAACGCGCAAAAATCACCATTTCCAATGGACTATAGCCCATGCAAAATTTTCAAAAACGCCCAAAATTCACCATTTTCAATGGACAATAGCCCATGCAAAATGCCCAAAAAGGCGGAAAAATCACCATTTCCAATGCACTATAGCCCATGCAAAATGCCCAAAAACGCGCAAAAATCACCATTTCCAATGGACTATAGCCCATGCAAAATGCCCAAAAACGCGCAAAAATCACCATTTTCAATGGACTATAGCCCATGTAAAATGTTCAAAAACGTGCAAAAATCACCATTTTCAATGGACTATAGCCCATGCAAAATGCCCAAAAACGCCCAAAAATCACCATTTCCAATGGACTATAGCCCATGCAAAATTTTCAAAAACGCGCAAAAATCACCATTTTCAATGGACTATAGCCCATGCAAAATGCCCAAAAACGCGCAAAAATCACCATTTTCAATGAACTATAGCCCATGCAAAGTGCCCGAAAACGCGCAAAAATCACCATTTTCAATGGACTATAGCCCATGCAAAATGCCCAAAAACGCGCAAAAATCACCATTTTCAATGGACTATAGCCCATGCAAAATGCCCAAAAACGCGCAAAAATCACCATTTTCAATGGACTATAGCCCATGCAAAATGCCCAAAAACGCACAAAAATCACCATTTCCAATGCACTATAGCCCATGCAAAATTTTCAAAAACGCGCAAAAATCACCATTTTCAATGGACTATAGCCCATGCAAAATTCCCAAAAACGCGCAAAAATCACCATTTCCAATGGACTATAGCCCATGCAAAATTTTCAAAAACCCGCAAAAATCACCATTTTCAATGGACTATAGCACATGCAAAATGCCCAAAAACGCGCAAAAATCACCATTTTCAATGGATTATAGCCCATGCAAAATGTTCAAAAACGTGCAAAAATCACCATTTTCAATGGACTATAGCCCATGCAAAATTTTCAAAAACGCGCAAAAATCACCATTTTCAATGGACTACAGCACATGCAAAATAACCAAAAACACGCAAAAATCACCATTTTCAATGGACTATAGCCCATGCAAAATGCCCAAAAACGCGCAAAAATCACCATTTTCAATGGACAATAGACCATGCAAAATGCCCAAAAACGCGGAAAAATCACCATTTCCAATGGACTATAGCCCATGCAAAATTTTCAAAAACGTGCAAAAATCACCATTTTCAATGGACTATAGCCCATGCAAAATGCCCAAAAACGCGCAAAAATCACCATTTCCAATGCACTATAGCCCATGCAAAATATTCAAAAACGCGCAAAAATCACCACTTTCAATGGACTATAGCCCATGCAAAATGTTCAAAAACGCGCAAAAATCACCATTTTCAATGGACTATAGCCCATGCAAAATGCCCAAAAACGCGCAAAAATCACCATTTTCAATGGACTATAGCCCATGCAAAATGCCCAAAAACGCGCAAAAATCACCATTTTCAATGGACTATAGCCCATGCAAAATGCCCAAAAACGCGCAAAAATTACTATTTTCAATGGACTATAGCCCATGCAAAATGCCCAAAAACGCGCAAAAATCACCATTTTCAATGGACTATAGCCCATGCAAAATTTTCAAAAACGCGCAAAAATCACCATTTTCAATGGAGTATAGCTGATTGAAAATAAACAACACATATTCATATGGTCCTTCAATTGTTTAATTTCTTTTATTTACAAACATTTTCATTGTTATCTTCCAATATCATAATCTAATTTATTATTCACGTCGAAACTTTAATAAATGGGAGATACAGAAGTCAGTTAGAGAGAAGGGTTTTCGCATGTGTTGGAAACGGTTGGGTTACGTACGATGCTGTAACGATACGACAGACAGACACTTTGAATGCCATTGCGTTGCGACAAAACACAGTTTCCCACTGATATGAAACCTCTACCGTTATGTACAAAGACTTCTGAGGATCTTGAACATTGATAAATTATGACTATACCATTGCATATTTTCACTTTTTGTCTACACGTTAAATTATGCAATATTTATTGCCATATTTTATTGGTGAACATATCTATTCAATTGTTTCAATGATTAAGACTTGATTTACAATAATTCGCTTTCAAAAAAACTGAAATTGATTCAGCTTATGTTTTCACTTGAGTTAATTATTTACTCTGAATTACATTTGACTAAAATTTTTGGTCACAAATAATTTATCTGTATACAGTTATTTAAAAGTGGGGTCATCTTTACAAGTATCACAACAACAAACAACAACATCAAAACACCAATAAGTGATTTTGCCTCGATTAAAACGATGTCACTTACTGTGAAATTATTGACATGCGCAATATACATCATAAAACTTAGTTGGCTATTTAGTTTTCATAAGGAATAAAATGACTTTTGCTGGCATCTGCACTTTCAATTTACCAGCTGATGTTAAACCATTATTCAGTGTTCACTCTGAAACCTTTCGTGAAATATTTTTAAGACCTAAGAAAGTACACATTTTGTAATATCTAAGTTGATTTGAATTTTCTCGATATATCAATGCAAGAAAGACAACAAAATTGAATGAAGAAAATAAAGTCTAAAACAATTGTAGCAAAATTGCACCAAAAGTGGTGATTATGTAGAACTATGGCAAAGTGTTGATTAGAAATACATGGTATATCTCCACAGCATACGTGTGCACAACTTCTTCATCTAGAGAATGTGATGTTTATGATTTGTATAAACCAAGGACGACTCAGTGCATTAGTCGTTACTTTTATGTTGTTCTTGTTTGTTTGTTTACTTGTTTCGTTTGTTTGTTAGTTTACTTGTTTCGTCTGTTTACTTGTTTCGTTTGTTTGTTTACTTGGTTCATCTGTTTACTTGTTTCGTTTGTTTGTTTGTTTACTTGTTTCGTCTGTTTGTTTACTTGTTTCGTTTGTTTGTTTACTTGTTCGTTTGTTTGTTTACTTGTTTCGTTTGTTTGCTTGTTTACTTGTTTCGCTTGTTTGTTTACTTGTTTCGTCTGTTTGTTTACTTGTTTCGTTTGTTTGTTTACTTGTTTCGATTGTTTGTTTACTTGTTTCGTTTGTTTGTTTGTTTTCTTGTTTCGTTTGCTTGCTTGTTTTTTCGTTTGTTTATGAGCAAGTTTGAGCATTGACATTACCACTGGTTTATAAACAATGTTTCTACCATGTTTGATCAACGTCCTAAATACATGTATATCCACAATGAAGTGTCATTCAATTCTATTGTCTATAATCCTGGTAGCTGCAATACTACTTTAGATATATCGAGAAAAATAATTATTAGTATTTTACTTAGTTGATCATCTTTTCTTTTCTGACGAGTAAATTGATATGAATGAATCGGTGCTGCCAGCAGCAAGATGGACCTAGTAACCAATCAAGGAATTAATACAAGGACAGAGGTTATGAACAGAAATATCAAAATGCTCCATAACCATCAACAAAAGAACAATTTTACAAATGTAGCCATTATTAATAATTTGTAATAGAGTGCACGCACTAAAAGTGTGCAACATAGATACCACTAAATAGTGCTATTTTATGCTGATTTTATTGTTTTCTTTTGTTTAGTGCTTTTTACCACTAAATAGTGACAACTATCTATATCATCCATTTAGTGTTTGCACTCTATCAAGGTATTACTCAAAAATAATTTTAGTCATCATCGTCATTATTATCAACATCATCGTCATTATCATCAACATCATCACAATCAACAACACCATCATCATCATCCCCATCATCATCATCATCATCATTCTTGATTCAGGCAATACCAGTAAGCTACTGGTTGTAGCACATACCCTATGTGGATGAAATGCCATGCAACTTATTGGTCCAATTCTTTGTCCCATGAAACCGTCGTGATACCTGACGATACTGCGGTAATTTCCTTCTAAATCACACACTCTGATCATCTGGTTGGCTGAACCACTGTGCAAACAAAACAAAATAACATTGTAGAAGTTGATATTGATAGTAATAATGCTTCATTATTTCATAGCGTAACAAATTTGATGTCATTTTCTGATAATGATGAAAGGATGTATGATGATGATGATGGTGATGATGATGGTGATGTTGATGATATTGATAGTGATTGTGATGATGATGATGGTAATGATGTCAATGGCGATGATGATGTGATGGTGATGATAGTCATGATGATGGTGATGATGATAATGGTGATGATGATGGTGATGATGATGGTGATGATGTTAAACACTGAGAAAAAACTACTGAATTACTAGAATGGGTTGCATCAGTGTTTCTATGGAAACAATTGTAAAAAGCGCATCGTTTTTAACACCGTAAAGATGTGGAGCGAAAGTGACATTTCAGACGTTATTTCTTTGTCGGAATAATATAAAAATTACACATTTTTTACATGAACTGGTAAAACACCACGTTGTAGTTGTGACATATTCAGATATAACATACCTGGCTATAACTTTAGCCTGATGGTGTACTTCAAATGCTGTCATATTTGCTAATGTCTCAAAGTGATTTACCGACTCCGAGAATCTAGGGTCCCAGAACCTAACGTCTCCAGCAACACTGCAATAAAAGATAAAAAACAATGAGACAAAAACCAGTAAAATACAGGTACTAGGATAAAATGCGAGGCTAAAATATTAGTTTAAAATATGTCTTAAAGCTGTTCTAAATGAGAGAAAAAAATAACATTGACTCTAGTGTAGTAGACTTGAGAGTCTTCAGATGTACCGATGATATTGAACTGGTCAATTGAGAGTTGAATGCTGAAATGTTGGGTAGTGTGGGAAATTCCATCAATAGCTAAATAGATTAGAAAAAATCTGAAATAAATCTTACCTTCCGCTAATGATATTGCCATCACCACCTTTTTGTAAGAATACACTAGTGACCCAGCCTGTGTGTTCTCTTAATGCCATTACACGGCTGCAATCCAACAAGGATGAACTATTAATCTGAATCATAATTGATGAACTAAGTCTATAAAGGATGGACCATCAAACAAACTACATTTGTCTGTTCTATTTTTTTTCTGTCTTTCTTACTTCCTTCCTTTTGCTCTCTCTTATTCTCTCAGCTCTCTACCTCCTTTCTTTTTTCTTTCTTTCTTTCTCCCTTTTCTTTCTTTATATCTATTTCGTATTGGTATTTTAGTGTTCTGTGTCTAAACAATTACAGTACGACTGTCTTACAGTACCAAACTGGCTCTCCGTACTTTCAAGCCTCTCATACTTTCAAGTGCAGAGGAAGTCAATCTATCTATACATATGCTGTTGTAACTTGGTAAGTATAATATCTATGTTGGAATGTGTCTACTACTCCATAATGTCTATTTGCCTGCCTGTCTGTCTGTCTGTCTTTTTATACATGGTGGTTAATGTGCAACTATCAAGTAACATGGCATACCTGTCAGAAGGAGGAAGTCTTCTGTCATAAAGTCGTACCGAGCCATCACCACAACCAGCTATAAGTAGAGATCGTCCAACAGAATCACAAGCTAGACTAGTCACACAGCTATCAGCCCCAGTTGGAATATCCTACATGACAAACAGAATACATGTACTTGTTACTGAAGGGGATAAAATGGTGTAATTACAACAACACAATAACATTACTATGATGACACAGCAATCAGGGATACTGAACATGGTATGGAAGATCATCCAATGCATTCTGATTCACTAAATAGAATGGATGGGAAAAATAAACATAACAAAAATAATTTCTGACAGCACAGATACATATAGTAAAAGCAACAAGAAAAACGAATACATACTGTACTAAGATGAAACTAAACTCAAACTCATAAACATGCTCAGCTGTAGCTCCTTATTCCTGATTTACGTCCATTATCATTGGTTGCCTAAAATGAAAATAATCATACCTGCATTTTCATTTCCCTTTGAGTGTCCCAGACTCTGATGAACCTGACGTCACCTGAAGCTAAAAGTATTCCTGTCTCTTGTTCCCAGTTGACCACTAATCCTGAACCACTCCCTAGAGGATCATAGGATCAACGTATGAGATGGGGAAGATAATAGAATATAGCTAATTTATTAATTAATAACAATCTAATGAATGGATGAAGGGACTTGAATAAATAGATGGATTTGTGAATGAATGGATTTAATGAATGAATGAATGAATGAATGAATGAATGAATGAACGAATGAATGAATGAATGAAATGATGAATGGATGGATTGATGGATGAATGAATGGATGGATGAATGGATTGATGAACAAATGAATGAATGGATAAATTAATGAATAGATGAATGGAAGGATGAATGAATTGATGAATAACTCAATCAGTGAACAAACAATCAAATAAATAAATGAATGCAAAAAAAAAAAAAACTGAATGAATGAACAAACCATTGCACCAATGAACAAACATTTGAACAATAGACTGGTTGTCATAGTTACCTCTTGTCGATGGCAGCATACCAGACAGGGCCTGCCAGGCGGTCACCATCTCTACAGGGTTACCATCTTGACCATCATAGTTTCTGTACACTCTCACAGAACCATCATCTGAAACACATTGTTTTATTAATACCTACATCATCACTATGGCAACCACTATCTGGAACACATCATTGTGTTACTACCTACACCATCACTATAGCAACCATCATCTGAAACATATCATTGTGTTGTTACTACCTACATTATCACTATGGCAACCAGGATCCACTGAAAAATCAGTCCCTTATTTCATTTGTCAGTGCTTATTTTGAGGTCTTCTAGTATGTATTATGTATGCAGACACAAAGTACAATGGGATCTATGATCTGAATAGTGATAACTGTTTACATCTGAATGTCATTTGAATGCAGTCTGGTCAAGTTTGGAAGAGAGTTCAAGTTTGTAGAAAACCTGGCAAAACTGCAGTAAACACCTAACATTTTACTTATTGATTGATTGATTTTTTCTACTTTCATCATCACCATGACTATCACCAATGTCATATATAAGCACTATATTACATGTTCAGGTTACCTGTTGCAGTCAAGAGTAGGGTAAGGTCATGTCCATTGAGGAACTCCATACTGGTTATTCTTGAGACTTTTCTGTTATTATTATTGAAGTAATTTAATCTTACACCTTGCTCCCAGTTCCACACACTGAAAAAAAAAAAACACATCATCTTCAGTTAACACATAGCTACTGGTTAGTATAGCAAAACATGTTGTGAAGCATAGAAACAAAAGAAAGATCTAGAACTTTTACAAAGAATATTCCGAAAATGGAATTTTAATGTTAAAATATATGTAACAAAGAGAAAATTAAAGCCCCTTTATTAAACGTCGGTAGTTGCTTTACAATGCTATATTCTTCCAGGATGCCAACAGAAGGCTAATAGAAATTGCCACTGAAAGTTGTTAGGAATCCCAACTGGCTAGAAGGCAAACTAGTTTCATTTCAATATACTTTGGATCATAATGATTCATTGAGCCACCCTGAAAGTGTAACTCTCTAGGTGCTCACATTGTCAAGTGAAAGCAAACGAGACAAATACCCTACTGTCTTATACCACCCCTGTCAGCAACCACTATGAGTGCAAACATGACCTTACACCACCCCTGTCGGCAACCACTATGAGTGCAAATATGACCTTACACCACCCCTGTCAGCAACCACTATGAGTGCAAACATGACCTTATACCACACCTGTTAACAACTACTAAGTGAGATTAGAATGACAAACATGACCTTACACCACCCCTGTCAGCTACTACTAGGTGAATAATAGAGTGACAAACTTGACCTTACACCACCCCTGTCCACAACTACTAAGTGAGATAATAGAATGACAAACATTACCTTACACCACCCCTGTCAGCAACCACAAGGTGTGATTCATATGGATGAAAACGTAGTACACTCGGTGCATGTAGGTTCTTGTTGATAAAAATCTGGTCATCTATTTTACCAGCAGCTAGAAAAGAAGAAATAGACACTTATATGAAATAAAAACAAACATCACAAACTAAGGTGAATTCATTTGGGGAAATGCATGAACAAAGACAAGGCAATTGATTAAGGAAGCATTCTTCCTGCACATCATTTTTGCATTCACTCGCCCTACCTGCTCTTGCTTGTTGTTTTGAAGCTTCTCTTCTGACTCTTGAATTCCTCTCAAATCTCCACTCTCTCTCAAGATGCAGCTGGCTTTGTGGGTCATGCTCCTCTGGAGGCTGAAAAAAAAAAACATAACACATTGGTGAACATAATGGTTATGTGATTGTCTGATTGACAATACTTCACAAACAGTCTTCCTCAAGATAACACAAACAGCCATTTAAAGGACTAAAAACATACTTATTACACACTTCTTACATAATGGAATGATAACATGGTGACGCTGAAAAATATGATCTATAATATAGTACATGTATTAGGCATACCTTCATTACAGACTGTGCAAAGTAGCTGGCACACCACTCAGGGAATTCTGTTTTTACTAAAGATGGCTTAACTGTTGTCGAATCTTCATCATCTGATTCTGTATCTTCTTCATTGCTAGATCGAGCAACCTAGACAAGATAACAACAATAACAATATCAATGACAAAACCTTTAATAATAAAAGAAGATAGTTGCTACCTATGTAAGGGATAAAGAATGAAAACGAGTGTTCTCTGGGAAATAGAGTCCCGAGCATAAGATAAAAGGCCACGAGGGCGTAGCCCGAGTGGCCTTTTATCTTATGCGAGGGACTCTATATCCCATGGAACACGAGTTTTCATTCTTTATCTGCCTTAGAATATGATCATACTCACGAGGGAATGTTTGTTGTTTACTGTAGATGAGTTTTTTAATAAAGGTGGCTGAGTTTTTGGTTTTCTCTTTGTATTGCTTATATATCAATGATATCAACGATTTTTTAATCATGTCGGCAGTATGTTGATATCGATATCATTTAACGCTTCGAGTTCTGTAAAGCAATGTCCCGGCAGAATGAAAATTTACGAAGCAAATAACATTGCAATATTAGCGAATACTAAGCCAGTGATTTGCATAACTAAAAAGGTTTTAGCTGTTTTGTTTTCCGGAATTAAAAAAAATTGCATTCATATGGAATGATAATGGCAGTTTATTATGTCATTGTTTTAGTACGAATACCGTTGGAATGCTTTGTTTTGTCTGTGTTGTAATCGAAATCAGTACAGGTCGTCATTTTGCAGAGCAATGGCGTTTATCGAAGCTAGTGAGATTTTTACCGAAAATGCCGATTTACTTGAATTGGAAGACAAGCTAGATTTCATAGAGGAAGGCTATTTAACTGGCAGATGTAAAGCTCCCACTACAGAGGAACAAATACGAAACTAAGAAGAGGTAATACTGCTAAAAACAAGACAAAATACGCAGTAGGCAGTGAACGTTAACAAAGCATGGACTGAACATCGAATGGTGAGACAAGTCTAACACGTTACGTTTAATTCAATTTTTTTCTTTAAAGTACATAGTATATATCAGTTTGTTTAAGAAAGATATTTCTTGTAAGTTAGCTATTTGTCTTGTATTCAAGATTATTCGAAGCCATCGAGGGCGAAGTATCCTATACGTATATACGCACGTGTGTACTTGAAGTTACCGAAAATTTTGAATTTTTTACCAATTGTTTCTATTTTTAAAATTTTATTTGTACGCAAAAAAGACTTTTTTGATGAATAAAACACTTTGATTAAATTGCAAAATTGAATCTAAGCACGAAAACAAGAACACAGTATTTTTTGATCAGTTTACTTAGGATTTTTTTAGATCATATGTACTTGTGCATACCTGAAAAAATGACCACACTGCGCCCCGGCAATGAAATTTATAAAATGATAATGTTCAATAAGTTATGAGAAGTAATTTTATGTAATTTTAATTTCTAGTGTTTCTCCACAAAATAGTAATAAAATATCGAAATTGTTGAAGTTAGTTGTTGTATCTGTACCTAATGCGTGGAATTTTATATTTGATTAGTATGCTTTATATAGAGCATGCTAATGAACTTTTAAAATAAAAGAATTCAAACGAAATCATTAGTATGCTCTATATATAGAATACTAATTAGATATAAAATTTCATGCTTCCTTTACCCCACAATTTCCCTGTGCTTCAAAGCCCACACCACTTGACACCTTTAGTTACTCTATGGAATATAGAGCATCGAAATACTGAGCGTTGATTGGCCGAGTGGGTGTGATCATTTTCTAAGTAAGGGATAAAGAATGAAAACGAGTGTTCTATGGGATATAGAGTCCCGAGCATAAGATAAAAGGCCACGAGGGCGTAGCCCGAGTGGCCTTTTATCTTATGCGAGGGACTCTATATCCCATGGAACACGAGTTTTCATTCTTTATCTGCCTTAGAATATGATCATACTCACGAGGGAATGTTTGTTGTTTACTGTAGATGAGTTTTTTTAATAAAGGTGGCTGAGTTTTTGGTTTTCTCTTTGTATTGCTTATATATCAATGATATCAACGATTTTTTAATCATGTCGGCAGTAAGTTGATATCGATATCATTTAACGCTTCGAGTTCTGTAAAGCAATGTCCCGGCAGAATGAAAATTTACGAAGCGAATAACATTGCAATATAAGCGAATACTAAGCCAGTGATTTGCATAACTAAAAAGGTTTGATCTGTTTTGTTTTCCGGAATTAAAAAAAATTGCATTCATATGTAACTAACTTAGAATATGATCACACTCACGAGTGGCATGATGTTTCTTTCAAAGAATTAGCTTATATTGTCTTGTGTTGTTCTTTATTTCAATTTCTGCATGCGTTTTGGAATGATAATGGCAGTTTATTATGTCATTATTTTAGTATGAATACCATTGGAATGCTTTGTTTTGTCCGTGTTGTAATCGAAATCAGTACAGGTCGTCATTTTGCAGAGCAATGGCGTTTATCGTTCGAAGCTAGTGAGATTTTTACCGAAAATGCCGATTTACTTGAATTGGCACGCTAGACTTCATAGAGGAAGGCTATTTAACTGGCAGATGTAAAGCTCCCACTACAGAGGAAGAAATACAAAACTGAGAAGAGATAATACTGCTAAAAACAAGACAAAATACGCAGTAGGCAGTGAACGTTAACAAAGCATGGACTGAACATCGAATGGTGAGACAAGTCTAACACGTTAAGTTTAATTCAATTTTTTTCTTTAAAGTATATAGTATATATCAGTTTGTTTAAGAAAGATATTTCGTGTAAGTTAGCTATTTGTCTTGTATTCAAGATTATTCGAAGCCATCGAGGGCGAAGCGTCCTATAAGCATATACGCACATTGTGTACTTGAAGTTACCGAAAATTTTCAATTTTTACCAATTGTTTCTATTTTTAAAATTTTATTTGTACGCAACCAAGACTTTTGTGATGAAAAAAAAACACTTTGATTAAATTGTAAAATTGAATCTAAGCACGAAAACAAGAACACAGTATTTTTTTATCACTTTACTTAGGATTTTTTAGATCATATGTACTTGTGCATACCTGAAAAAATGACCACACTGCGCCCCGGCAATGAAATTTATAAAATGATAATGTTAAATAAGTTATGAGAAGTGTAATTTTAATTTCTAGTATTTCTCCACAAAATAGTAATAAAATATCGAAATTGTTGAAGTTAGTTGTTGTATCTGTACCTAATGCGTGGAATTTTATATTTGATTAGTATGCTTTATATAGAGCATGCTAATGAACTTTTAAAATAAAAGAATTCAAAAGAAATCATTAGTATGCTCTATATATAGAATACTAATTAGATATAAAATTTCATGCTTCCTTTACCCCACAATTTCCCTGTGCTTCAAAGCCCACACCACTTGACACCTAAGTTACTCTATGGAATATAGAGCATCGAAATACTGAGCGTTGATTGGCCGAGTGGGTGTGATCATTTTCTAACTTCAAATAATCTACAAGGTTACTAAAGGTAGCATGTACCAACTTTCACGTTAAACTTTATATACTTATATTTTTTGTAAATTTAATAACATGGGGTACTAAATAAAATTATATTGTATAAATTATATTGAACAATCATATTTTCTGTCAAATAGTTTCTTTTATCATATGATTATTCATAAAATACCTATATTTCTCAATTTCGTAAACCTGTTATTTTCACTAGTGAAAAGAACACGTTGCCATGGATGCACTTCAGAGGCCTTCGCTTCAGAGTCCTTCGCGGACATATTCCTTTGTCTTTGAATATTTTATGAATAATCATATGATAAACAGAATATTACAAGGTCGCTTGAAGATACGAATTTTATCTTCTCGTGTTGAAAATATCTCACTTGTTCGCTGCGCTCACTCGTGAGATCTTTTCACCACTCGAAGATAAAATCCGTATCTTCGCGCGCCCATGTAATATCCTCTATTTATGTTTGGGACATTTTAACCTTGTCATTAGTAGATATATTTTAAAAGTGTGTAGCTTCTACAGAAACTGTATGGATTGGTGTTTTGTCAGGACCTAAACAATTATCTGCAATAGATATAATGAAGTGGCCATGTTAAGAGGCTAGTTTTAAGAAGGGGTTCCACTCAATTCCTGTAATTTCAACAATCTTCCAGATAAAGTAAAAGAAGCACCTGATTTGAGCTCTTTCGAGAAACTTTTGAAATCACACCAATATTTGCTATATAAAATAAATAACTTTATATCATTTTATATTATTATTTCCTACCTCTGGTCCTTTATCAAAGGTTTTTCTTTTGACATTAAATTGATATGAGTGTGGTGGATAAAGTCCCGCTGGGTTATTTCTTGAAGCCATTGTTGCCGGCGTTGGCTGTTCTCCTTGCTTTAATGTCATCATAGACGGTGGTTGGTTTCTAAACGCTGGAGGTGACGAGCCTTGACTACAAGATATATAAATCATGACATTTTAAAAGAGAGAAAATTATTGTTCGGCTAGTGAAAATATGATAATTACATTATTTAAACTTTAGAACTTGGTACATTATAAAAGAAGAAAAACAAGCTTACGACAAGAAGTGACCATTAAAAAATGAATTAAAATTCAATTATAAAGTTGCTTTGGTTGTCTGAGTAACTTGTAGCTTGTACAAACTGCATGGCTCTTTGCCACCAATAGCAATCTGTAGTAGGTGGAGAGTACAGTATGTACTTCTGAAACAATTCAGAGAATTAACACAAATGTTGCAAACTCAGTGTTGTATGGTTTTGAATGTAGTGATTATTCCTGGGAATATAAAGTGTCATTTGGCTTTGTGGACTTACTCAACAGAATTATGACGCAAATAAGGGTTGTTGTATCTACTGGGTGATGATGGTGCTGACGTTGATAGGTTTCCTGTTCCACCTGATACAACTCTCAAAGGACGGGTATTGATAGTTGCCTAGTAACAACAAACAAATAACACAATAAATTAATAAAAATTAACTAGTGAATTCATCATCATCATCACCATTATCATCATCATCATTACCATCATCATCATCATCATCAGACACTTATATTATTTTTTTTATTACATATTAACATGACATTCATTCAATTGTTCAGTGGACTTAAATCATTATTAACTCTACTGTAAGTGCCATTATAAAATTCATGAATAATTAATGAACCCAGAACAATAGAAAATCACTACCGTGAAGGCATCTGTATATTTTATACAGAAATCGTCCTGATTTGCATACGGTTTAGCTTGAAATATCTCGGCAAAATTAAATCTAATTTCGAAAACATTACTCTAGCATAGCTGCATTAATCTAGACATTTTATAAGTAATATACAATATTCGCATCCGATCTGTATGGAATATATAATGTCTCGCCTTTGGCTCGACATTGTATATTCCATACAGATCGGCCGCTCATATTGTATATATTACATATATGTCCTGCATGTGATGCATAGCATTAAGCGCTACTACCTTGAGCATGATTCCATTGACAATCTTCTTTGCCAGGTCATTAACAGAGTTATCAGGGTCAACAGACAAGTTTAACAGTGCCTACAAGCAAACATAAAAACAAAACGTTTATTTGAAATGTTGCATTATGCATGTATAGCTATACGTAATACTGTTAAAGGGATTTTTATAGATGCCGCCCCCCATCCTCTTGAACTACCAGTTTGCAAACTCTGTATTTTTTGTTGTTGTTGTTTTTGTTTCTGACATTCCCTCTATAAATCTAAAACTATATCATGCTGCATTACCTTCCAAGTGTTAGCATACACATTGCTTTGAAATGAAGATGACAATGATGTAGTAGATGGAGTTCTACGTAGGTCTTTTATTACACCAAAATCCCCACAAGTGTTGATACTGGAATTACTGCCACCGTATGAGGTTGTACTTCCTCTATCTGTGAAATAAAAAACATATTACATTTAGGATATTCAAGCTTATTCAAACTTTTTTCATACTTTTTTTCAACAAACATCCTTTTAGTGAATTGATTAGAGACAAGTTTTACATTGATCACTTAATTTTGGTGTATTTGAGTTCAGTCACACTTTTTAGAGGCTTAATTTGAAGCAGTAGAAAGCTCAGAAAATAAAAACTTAAATAAAGCCAAGTTTTGATGGTTTGAGTGTCTTCACAGTAAAAGTTCTAAATTTGTGCCAGCTGGCAGTATACAGTGGTGTCCATAAGATATGGGCTTGCCACTATGACAACTTTAGATAATGAAGTGTTTCTTAACAACCTACCTGCATAGTTACTAAGTTGAGACGAAGAAATACTTGGTCTGATTCCTGCTGACATTTTACGTTGTGGACTTGATGACGGCATGGCTTCCTGTGCAAGATGTGTGTTTTGTTGAGGACTAGCCCCAGAACCAACAACAATCCAACCAGTTGATGTAATCGCTGCAGCAGGGGGAGCATTCTCACGATGTAAGTCTTCTTCAAGGAATTGTAAAGCTATGACGCCAAAGTTTGTTTCATATTGGATGACAAGACCGTGCAAAGCAACCACTAGCTCCTAAAGGAAGAAATTAGTTTGTCATATTGAATATTTGTTAATTAAATAAAAATGAAAAAGACTGGCTGTACTGTTTCAGACAAGCTGTACCTTTGAAAAAGGTTATGCGACAGCGATGTCCAATGATTGTTGGCTAAGTTTTTTTTATAGATTTAACTGTTCAAGTGCAGATTTAAACAATACAATGTTTAGCACAGACTGTGATTGGCCTTCAAAAGATCAATTGATAGCTAAGTAGCTGTCAGTATCACCACTGTAAGTTGGGCAGTAAAAATACTCACATTCACAAATAAGCACAGTTTAAAATGTTTAATCAGCAGCAAGTGGAAAGACAGTGTAGGAAATCACAATGCAAAGGATCAAGGTTCCCAGTTTTTCTAAAAAAATTTCTTGGCATTCCAATAATATTTTGACATTAATTTGCAATTATTTTTCACACAATCACTAACCACTTCAACATCAGTAATATGTAGGTTGTTTACCTTCCTTACTAATGGGCTTCCATCCTGCGATAGCTGCGTTAATGTCATTGCTACTCCAAAATCTATTTGATTGGCATGATCAGATCTATCTCCAGTATTAGCAATAAAAGTACCTAACGCAAATACAGCAGCTGCACGAACCTAAAACAAACAAAACAACAACAACTGTTAATATTCTTCAATAGAACTGAGTCCGTGTTTTGCTTTTATTCACACCACCTTAAGTAATTTGATCACAGAGGCCAACACGCTAGTCAGTCAAAAACTAACAGTCATAATACAAAAGAAAATAGTGGGCCTTCTGTGGCAGTTGTCCAATAATTGTGTAACAACACAATTATGATACCATGGATATTACACCATTTGAATTTACTAAGTTTATAGTATTTGTATCAATAGTATTATGTGGCAGAATGCAAGGTACCTTACAGCAGCGTAAAACTTTAGAAAGCAAACTAACTACTTACCTCAGGTAGGGGATCAGACAAGAGGCAATAAAGTTTTTCTGGTGCTGTGTCCCTAACACCACACCATCTTGCAGCATCATAATCCTGCCATATCTTAGCCAGGCATATTGCCAGCCACTGTCGCAGTAATGGGTGAGGGTCTGTCAGCTGTTCAAGACAAATAGCTATAAGATTGCCTTGGAGACAGGATTCCTGAAACAGAAGAAACTTTGAGTAAGACCCATTTTGAAAATGTATTGAGCATAAAGATTAACATGAATATTTGATGATCAAAAGTTTTTGTTTGATTTAATTCATTATTATCACAATGTCTATTGTATTTGGATATTATTTTAAAAATTGAAGATAACAGCAGATACAAAGGATCATAAAACAAATCAAACCAAACATGGAACAAAAAAAAAAAAAAAAGAAAGAAAATGCTAATAGACAAAAATGGTGTATACTACATACCTGACCACTTCTAAACCCATCAATAATAGACGTCAGAACAAATGCTGCCATTGTCCTGTGCTCTGCCTAAAATGATAACAAACACAGTTCATCATTTCCTTTAGCATAACATTGATTGACAGAATGGCTGACGAACTGATTGAATGATCGATAGATTGATTGATTGATTGATTGACTGATTCGCTAACTGGGTGAGTGACTGGATAATTATTGCATAATGGCATATATGAATAGGTATAATTCCTTACCGGCATATAAGGATCAGCTAGTACAGACAAGAAGTACTTGTGTCCATTGTCTTTCACCAGGTCAGACTGACAAGACTACAAAAGAAACACAACAATAAATATCAGATCACATTACTAAATAAATATTAAACATTCTACAGATCAGTGGGTCTGTTTTGCATGAAGCAATAACATGATACAAAATCCACCAAATTTTATGGTAACAGAAAATAAACAATCTTGAAAACAAAAGATGAAAACTAGGCATGTTTGACTTGTCTTTGTTTACATGCCTCAGGGCATATTACACTGTGTAATCTCTTGTGTTCAAGGCAAGTTGCATGCCTTTTCCCAATGATTCAGGTTGGCAGATTTTGTACAATATGATATTACCCCCCAAAAAGACTGCACATGACACAAAGTCAGGTAGTCTGGTCAAAAAACTTACACTATCAACTGCTAAAATTTTTGCCCAAATAAACACCAATAATGGTCTCAGTTCTCTTGCTGAGCTCTGTAATAGTTTCAATACATAGGGAAATATGCCAACAGATAATGCCTGAAAAATAAATAAAGATAAAGATGAATGAATTGTTAAAGAAATAGCACCAAAGAGACTTTTTACATAACTACATTCACATTTGTGTTTGTAAAATTCTTTTCCTACTCCATAAATATTGCAAACCTATTTCCAGTCTAGCCGAATTTATTTCAGAAATACAGATTTGTATAATCTAGTTTATTTATTGTTATTTCTTAGTAAATAATATAGTGCAGATTAAATTGGTAAAGTGTTGTATCTTTTAATATCTTTCAATAATTCTTAATAAAATTCTGTAGTTGTCTGTTGATTTCTCTACTTACTAAGTTGACAGCCCATGGTCCTAAGTCAAGAAATCTTCCTAATAAATCTAAAGCTCTCAGTCTATGTACTTGACTTAGAAGGACTTGTAGTACTATTGGTAACTGTTCTGGTGGGTCTCTTTCCTCTGATCCCATTGCTAACCAAACTTGGAATGCCAGCAGTTGCTGAGAAAAGAATTGGCTATGCTGTAATTGAAAATAAAAAATAATGAGTTTTAATTTATCCTATATCAACATTATCATAATATAGGTTCCTTGCAAAACTATCAAAAATGTTTTTTTTGTTTGTCATAAGACAAAATGATTAATAAAACAGTTATACTTACAGTAAAGGAGGAGGGGTTTTCTATGACTTCTGGTAACTGTGACAGACATAAATCAACTGCAAGATCCCAAGCTTGCCTATGAAAAAATAAATTAAGATTTTCCTTTCCTTGTTAATGACATCACATCAAAAACAAACATCAACAATCCATTGTTGTAGTAAAAAATAATTTTGTTATTATATCTTTTGTTGACATTTAATTTTCATTACGGTATTTTCTTTGTTTCTTCTTTTTTATATTTATATATTTTACTTAACATCATCTTTTATATTATTTATATATTGATTTTGATTATTAATCAGTACAATGTAGAGCGCTTTGAGTTCATAACGATGAGTTATGAAAGTTAGAGCTTGCATTATCAAAATATTATTTGACTATTCATTCATTCACCTATTCAATTACCTATCCATTTACTTGTTCATTCATTTAACCATTCATTCATTTAAACATTCATTCATACACTTCCCACTTACCACATGTGGTGCATATAAGTTGGTGGCAGTTTTGGACTAGACACAGGTGTACAATTGTATGACCTCATAACTCTCTCTGCCAGTAAGAAGTTTCTGAACAGACTAGCCACTAACAAGTCTTGTCTGAATAACCTGTGAAATAACTCTGTAAAATAAAAAAACATAAAAACAGTTGAGCCTATCGCCTACCAAATCAGTTGGTGTCAGTTGACAAAAAAAGTATCAATTTTCACTCTTTTTTATTCAATAAAACAGGTCAGTAAGTCGATCAGGTCATTCAACTTCTAGTTCTTTCATCCAGTCAAACCAGCAAGCCGAACAGTCACCTAGTCTGGTTCAGTCAGTCAGATGGCAAGTGATTCAATCATTCAGATCATTCATCAATCAGACAGTCAGTAAAAACGACAGTCTATCATTCAGTCTGTCAGCAAATTTGTTAAACAGTCAGCAAGAGATCATACCTCTTGGCAACATATTCCATGCTATTGTATCTGTTACTGCAGTAAATATCCAATTCAATTCACCCAAAGGTGTCCGTCTGTCATTAAGACGACCAGGTATTCTACAAAATATTATACAAACAATAAGTTAGAAAAAATGGATGTGTTTTGCAATTGATTTACTTAACTGGATGCCAAACTGCTTAAGAGCATTTGTTATATTGTTTCTAACAACACCTCAATAAGCACATTGACCAATTTGTAATCAAAATTCAAAAACTGTAAAACAAAATGATTTTCTTAAAAGAAATAAATGTTGACAAGACATACTTTTCTATCAGTTCCTGTGTAATTCCAGGTACTAGTTTACTACTATTTTGAGTACAAAACCTACAGAATAAAATAGATAATCAATTTTGCAAGTAGTGATAATTATCTAATCATAATCATAATCACTGTGGCCATTATCATCACTATCATCAAACGTTACCATTATCATCATCATCACTAACATCACTACTTTCTTTATCACTATATAGCAATCATCATCATCATCACAACCATAAATAGCATCATTATCTAAAATCATTATTACATGATCATAAATATAATATATTTACTGTCATCACCAAATCATTACCATAGCAACCATCATAATGACTATTAAAATGTTATCAATAGTTACTTATTGGTATATGGCATTATACCATCACCAGTACCATCATCATTATTATCATTGTAATGATCAGCATCAACATAAAATCTTCTAAAAGGTTACCATAGTTACAGGTTCTCACCATTGTAGAGCCACCTTAATAGGTGTTGTCAAACATGCTGTGAAGAGGTCAGCAGGTAGTTCAGGGTTCATTGGTAACAACTGGCTAGCACCACATGCTGCTAGTTGTATACAGTTTTTAGTTGAGTGATTTACAGGGTGATGATTGCCCTGAACTGTAGGCCTCTGAAAGAATAACAGAATTGTTATCCAACTTTCAGAAAGTGAAGAAAAAACAACTAAATAATGAATGATGATAAACTAAATAATTATTTAATAATTATATTTTTAATGATAATTATTTATAAGCTTTTAAATCCACACATTACAGTCAACTCCTTGAGAGCTCATTTTCAATTTTTCATTGTTTTGAAATATGTTGTATAGCATGTTATTACTTTCATTTCCAAACACAAAAATGGGGGTACCAGACCACTTCCTGTATAATGACGGTCAAAGGAATATATATACATATATTATTCTGTGAAATGAAGCTCAGACTGCCTTTAGTCGAGTCGCAATCCCTTAAGGTTTTCACAATCATGTTATGTTACTTTACCTCCTGTTTTACCTCATCTTCTCTTGTTGATGAAAACTTGTTAAAACATTGTAAAATAAGTCCTGCATTGTTACAGTCATAAACAAATATTGAGGGACTACCCATCCATGTCTGCAAGTCATATATTGACAATGGGATGTACTGGGTATATGACTGAAAGAAATAAAACAATATTGTTGGTAATTCTGCAAAGAAAAGGCCCGTGTGCATACATGTAACTAATAAATAATAGTATATACACTTAAGCCATTTTCATTTTGAACCCTTTAATTATTAGCTGATGGATTGATAGATTGATTAGATAAGTGATTTCCATGGAAAGTTGATGATTTGGTGAAAGAAAAACGAAGAAAAGATCAGTCATTGAATTTTGGTCCATTCATGAATAATATTGATTGTTAAGTAATAATTATAATACATATCATTCTACTTCAATAATGGTTGGAATGAATTCTACTAATTGGAAAGATACAAGATATTATCATTATCTCATCCATTGAGCTTTTGTGCAGGGTGACTAGTAAAACACTAGCTTGAACTCTGCCTGTTAATAGTCAAATTTCTAACAATTTGGATCATCGTAAAAATGTATAGAATTCTGACATCTGAAACATCTTTATTCTAAACATCTTTACGGTGATCCAAATTATAAGTTTATGTTTATTAGGTTTTTAGTTAATGTATTGACTAATTGACAGATTGATTGACATGTTGAGTGACTCATTGATTGACATATTGATTAATGACAGAACAGTGGACAAATTGATTGGTTGACAGATCAACTTATTCACTGATTGATTCATTGACAAATTGATTGACTGACTGACAATATAATACCTTGTTAAAGACCCAAATCTCTCCATTAACAGTAGGTTTAGGCACACCATGTCCATTATAATGAAATAGCACTCTTTCTTCCTGAATAACAAATTGAATCAGTAGAATAAACAACAAAGACAAAAATTACGACATTTTGAGGTCATGCTGAGCTCATTATCAAGTATGTTTAATGATAATGAGGTCAGTATGACCTCGAAATGTGGTTTATTCTACTGATAATATCTAAGCGACTTCTGATCAACAAATTGAATAAAATGGTTAAACAATGGATGGATGGATATATGATAAATACTGTATTAATTGAACATCAGAATTAACACATACATTAACAAGAGTTCATGGATGTATATTTGAATTGGCACATGCATGATGAATAAATAATCTAATAAGTCTATGAGTGAATCATAAAATGAATGAATGAGTGAGTGAATGAATAGATGGAAGCATAAATGATTGAATCAAATGACTGAATCAAATGAATGAATAAATAAATAAATGAATGAACAAATGGATGAATGAGCAAATGAATGAATGAGCAAATGAATGAATGAATTAGTGGATTTAAAAAGCAAGATCAATATATATTCATTCACAACACGCAAAAGCATGACATTTCAAACAAAATAATTCCATAAATAAACATACTTTAGCATTTCTACGTAAAGAAGAACACAGTTTTTTTACATCCTCCACTGTGGGGTCCAAGCTTTGCTTATATCTTGCCTACAAACAATGAAAACATCTCAAATGGTACAGCTTACAAACAAACTAAAACCAATTTGTAATTTATATAAATCATACTTTAATATACACCATCTACAAGTACATACCCTTGGCTGCCATCTCTCGTACTGTTCCTGAAGCTTATTACCAATTGTTTCTAAAGCTTTATTGGGATTAAGAGACAAAGGATCTAGAAGTATAACATTTACAAAGTTAGGTGAAAGATAACAAATGCAGCAATCATCAAATACTGTGTGGCTTTGCTTTTCAATAATAATTATTTAAATACTCTGCTTTACATACAACTCACACCACACTCATGACTAATCAATTTTTATTGAGTCCAAAAATCAGGGCGGTTGTAAGAAGCATGAATAGTGCTATCCATTGGTGCTATCCACCGGATAAGTCCCTATCCAGCGGATAAATTCTAAAGAGTTTCTATGGAGTGGATTACTTTATCCAGTGGATAACTTGATCCAAGCTTTGTACAACCGGCCCTAGACAGCCTACAGAGAAATCCTTGTAACATCAAACAAAGTCAGATGAAGACCAAGTTGAACAGTGACTAGTAATTGTGTTCAGAGCATGTTCAGTAGATCATTAGCCTGCATAGGGTTGTGGGCTTGGGAGTGTAGGAGTAGGCAGATCAAAGAAATTTTGATAAAGAACACCTAGAATTTCAATCCATAGAAATGCGAGAATAGTTTTGAAATCGGCTTTCATTTTCTATGTATAAAAGTTCTAAGAACTCTTAGATATCAAAATATCAATATATGATAACAAATGAAGAAAAAATTATAAAATAAAATAAAATAACAAATAAACAGTAAGAAAAACGACTAGTTGTCACATAAGCTTCTAGAAAAATAACAAGAATGATAGAAATTTGAATGGCGCCATTTTGAATTCGACTATCCTCCAAAACGCCCACTGTACTTTCAAAATATTTGAACAAAAATTATTTTGTGTGCGTTGTTTTCCGAGAATCTCTTTGTTGTGACAATAAGAAGTCCTGTTCATCTTGTTGATTAAAGAATTACTATGGATCTTTTTTGTTTTGACTGAGGCTTTGATGTACAATGTGTTGCGGCAAGTTCTGAAAATGAAAGCCTTTAATATAAGGCCGTGTGTGGCAAAATTACAACTAAATTCATGTGTCGCAACAAGACTCGAGAAAAAAATCCAGCAAAAATTACATAACACAATCAGTAGATAATCCGTTCAAGAGTGTTTACCAAAAAGATCATGTTTACTATGATATACCAGAAAAGAAGTTTTAATTTACGTCGTTTATTTTGCACATGGAAATGCAAAATATGAAGTTAAAACAGCTGATTCAATGACCTTTTCACAACAAAAACACCAACAGCGTTGACTTGCTGTTATAAATATATACTAATCAATTGTTTAATTGTATGGATGTAATGGTAAAATTGAGAAATAGCGTGAAAATACCTACCCATCCAACACTCCAATCTGGCACACGGGTTTGTTTTGATCACATCCGGCGGGTCCACGCCAACATTCAGCGACAATACCAAAGCAACACTTACTGTTTTCATCTAAAAATACAAATATTCAAACAATTTTTAATGGATGTTTAACTGTTGTAGCTGCGATAGAAGCTAAAAGCTTACTCGTTCTTTCATGCGCCATGTTTGTGCGAGATGTTTCGTTCCAACGATTGCTTCCTTGTGTCGTTTCTTCATGAAACATAACGGCAATTGCCAGTCAATAATTTCTCCTTCATCCTCGTCACAACCATTTTCCTCATTTTCAAACGCATCCAAAGGCATTACAGAAGCCATTTTGCCAGTCTACATGGTAATCCACCAAGAAAAAGACACAAAATCTAGCATTTTAACCGGTTTGACTGTGCGTAATAGTAAAACGTGTTCTGCTCAAGACCTTTTTGCGCATGTCCATGTTTTTATTTACATCCCGCGAGGATCCCGTGACGGAGAGAGCTCCATCCAATCAATTTTTCAGGTCAAAATTATTGTGCAACGATGAACTGTGATGAGAGTTAGTCGGTACAAAGTCCTTTAAAATTAAAATGCGGTATGAATGAATGTTGAAATCGGAAACACGTGAGGATCGCTTGAATTGCTTATTGTTGGTTATTGTTATTGAAGTTCGAAAGAGAAAAAAAAAACATGCTTTATTGAATACTCACAGGAATTAAAAACCGAAAAGGGAAATTTAAATAATTTTAGTTTATAATCAAACGAAGAGAGGAAAAAGAAATATGATGTATACTATGCCCCCCAAAAATATAGTTAGGATCGGTCTTCCTGTGCTACTAATCTGAGCCATTTGTTTTTCAGCGGCGTCTCTAAGGGTTACGACAGCAGTAATGGCGGACGGGACGTTGTCCAATTTTTGACATAGTCTGACAATTTCAGTCAATTTGTTCATTTTTAACCAGTTAAAATGTTCGTAGCAGCCTGTAGCCCGACGTCGTCCATCTTTAGCGAGATGCTGGAGATAAACGCTCAACGTTGTGCGAGCAAAAGAGAGAGTTATGACGACTCAATTTTCGACATCAACAACTACAACGCTGCTAAAAGTTCTCCTGTGTTTTTTGGCCGATATGGACACAGATTGGGAGATACAGAAACCGTAAATGATGGTGAAGATAGTGGAGGATCGGCTCGTTCGTCTTATTTACCAGACTATGATCCAGCGACTACCCATCCGGCAACTTTTGGTTATGTTTTGCTTGATAAAAAACCTCCAATACAAAAAGAAGAACCAGTTTTACCTGATCCTAAACATTGTAAGATCATTTGAGTTTAAATCGTATAAAAATTCAATCTAATTTTACTTGATTTTGGATAATATTAGATTGAATACGATACGACATGGTACGTCTTTATTTACACTTGTTTTTGACAGTGATTATTTTCCAAGTTTGAATGTCCAGTGTCGAAGTTAACATAAGTTTTTGAGTTAGACACAATTTATTAATACATATATAAATTATGAGCATTTGATTGGATTATTTTTGTCTGTTATCAGGTAGTCCAAGAGAATACCTCGAGGCCTATATCTTCCCTGTTCTTCTGCCTGCAATTGAGAAAATGATACAGGCTGCCAAAGAAAACAAAGTTTTTGAGGTGTGTTACAATGATAATCATAACTTGTGCATTTAGAAAAGACTTTTTCATATGTATCTTCACAATAAAAGAGAAAACTAAGAAGTTGAAAATGGCTGCATGAGTGCTTACAGTATGTCCATGGAATAAAATCTAAATAGTTACTACCTATTAGTTCATATTTAATGACTATTTTAGACAAGTAAGTTGTAACAAGGTATTGTTTCCTTTGTAAGTACTCAAGGTATTGTTTCCTTTGTGTTAGTACTCATGTCTACAATCAGTATCTCATATCGCACTCTCACAAATAGGCAAATCCCCCAATAACCACAAATCCACCATGGACTCTCTGACTACACACAGTGTATAAATCATTGTAAAAAATTAACATGACAATTAATATCATCTTTTTAATCAAATCTTTTCCATAATTCAGTCATAGATTGCTCTCTGTAAGAATATCTCTAGTTTAGCAGATTTCAATAGTTAATGTTGATTATATTTATATACAGAGACGGCGGACAAAGTTTAATGCGTGTGACTTCCTAACAGAATATCTATACAAGTAAGTATCAGTTTTTGAACTTGATCATCCAGCTATTGTTGTCAATAGGGATGTATCCAAGATGTGTAATTGGGGGGAGGGGTCCTAAATTGGAGAATTGCCGTTATGATGTCAAATAATCATGACATCATCAACAACAGTCATTTTTTTTATCTTTGGCTTTGAAAGAGCAGTCATGGACATCCTGTGATCTCCCCCTAGATTACGTTTCTGATCACAATAATCATCTTTTAAATATTCATTTGAATTCTAGAAACAATCCCAGGTTTGATAACAGAGAAGATGCAGAGCTGCTAGAAATTCCCTTTGTACAGAAAATATTAGAAAAAAAGTAAGTTTTGTTTTAACAATTTATATATATACCTCAGCTAAATTAAATTTATTGCAACAGGTTTTATCTAACCAGTTTAACCTGTTTTTACTTTGATAGTCCCAGGCCACCACTACCATAGTCTTTTAGATATGTTCAAAATCTTTTTCTAGTCTAACCAGTTTAACCTGTTTTTATTTTAACAGTCCCAGGCCACCTCTACCATTGTCTCTACTCTTGACTGATGATGAGGCTGCAACAATTATCCAATCATTCTATCGAGGTTATTGTGTCCGTAAAACACCTGAAGTACAAGAGTTAAGAGAATATCAAAGGGAAATGAGAAATGTAAGTCTTCGTTCAGAAATATGTTAAATGGTTGAAATGGTGGTTTAACGACCAAGAGTAGGCCCCACCTTGATTCACCACCATTAATAGCTAACTGAATGTTTGTTATGATACTTTAGGAAGCCGTAGACATATTCCTAAAGGTTGAAGATTTTTGGCGAAAACACCCAGTAGAGGAGACTACAGAAGATGACACACTTCCGCTTACTGAAAGCACAGAAGAAACACTCACTGAGACAACAACACCACAATAAACAAACATTATTACTGCAGTTTAACCACAATAAACAAACATTATTACTGCAGTTTATTTCTGGATCAGAGCTGCTGCAGGTGTACTTTGGTTGCCTATTTGCCACTGTTGCCTAAGACTCTTGCAAAAACTTTCAGGGTACATGTGGCTGTTTAGAGAGGTTGCAAGAGCATTTACAAATATTGCATTCACAAATATGCTGTGTGCATAATATCATGTGCAAAAACAGTGTAAACCAGGCTTTGTGTATATAGTATTTGAATTGATTTTAATTTGTTACAATTTTACCGATGTGAAAATCGTATATTAAGACAGAAATAAAGCATTATATGTGTGTCAGACAGACCTGGTTGAAGGGACACTGTCTGATGTTTCAGGCTAATTGAAGTATGGTGGGTCTGTATTGTAAATGAGTTGTGACCACAATTTCACTTTGACTTACTTCACAGGGGCATAACCAGACCGTTTACAGGGGTACATAAAAAAACCTGGACCATTGATGGGATTTTAGTAGATTTTTTTATTAGTTGTCATATCATTTTCACAAAGTTTTTGTGCTTTTCAAAAACCCCTGAAAACCCACATTGCAATGTATTGCGCTTGACAGTCCTTTTGAATGACTTCATATTTGTATTTTTGATGATTAGAACACCTTATTGCAACCCATTGCACTTTGTCTTGGTTTTTCATAGTGGTCTTTCATACGGGTTTTATAAATAAATTATTGGTTTGAGTGGACCTTTTGCTTTTCTGGGGGGTGGGGGGGGGGGGGGTGCACCCTGTGCCATCCTCTTGGTAATGGCCCTGCTTCATGGTTTGTTTGTGTGTAGGATAGAAGCTCCAAATCCTAGAGGGAAGTTGAGAAAATTGGCTCCTAGAGAAACAGTTTATTGTCAAATCGCCTCGGAAAATATTGCGTAATTTTTCAGTGCATAATATTCTGTACATTCTATAACTATCTCTCAGTGATTTGTAATTTTCTGTTAATTAGCATTAATCTGACCCTCTCAGACAACTATTATCCATTCGGCGTCTAAACAATGGATTATTTGGATTTGACGTCATAGTGCACGAGGGTAATTATCACAAGTACCTTGGTCTCCTTTATCATAACGTTGAAATTGTGTTATCATTGTCATAATTACCACCAACATAAATGTGGAAGTCGAACACAATTGCAAGAGGCAAAATACTTTGAAATTTATAGAGCTTTTAATTTGATTTATTAGCCCCACCCTCTTCGTTTGTATATTTATTGCAGATAAAATTCTATTTATATCGAGACATGATCCGAATATAATCTTTGTTAAATAAAAGAAATATTTGATATTCACTCCAACAAGACTTATTTTTGAAATAGTTTTTTTTCTTAATTATCAGTTCATTTATTCCACAATGGAAATGTATAACAACTAAACATGCATGAAATACATTATGCAACCTTCACGCAGCAAATATAGTTAATGACATAACACTTTTAATGTGTTAATGCATAACGTGTGCTCATCGTCACGAATGAAACGTACCATATAGAGCACAAGTATTTTGCGCAACCTCGCAGCAAAGTTAGATTGATGACAGCACACTTTTGATGTTTTTTTTATTCATAACGCGCGCTCATTGTCACGCTAGTAACTCATAAAAGGAGAATAATTTGCGCAACATATGTAGCTTGATGACGAAGCCATGCTTAATGGTTTTGATAGCATACGCTCATTGTCTTGTAGAGTGCACGCACTAAAAGTGTGCAACAGTTGTCACTATTTAGTAGTAAATAGCACTAATTAAACAAAAGGAAACAATAGAATTAGCATAAAATAGCACTGTTTAGTGGTATTTATGTTGCACACTTATAGTGCATACACTCTACTATATAAAACGTAAATAATTTGCGCAAAGTTCACAGGTCGACATGCATGATTATTTTTGATAATATTTGTTAATTGCCGCGCTTGTAGCCCGGGGGGGTGGGACTCCGGTGGTAAACGATCGGGGATGCTCGTCATATCTTTTAGGGGGTAAAAATCAGCGATTTTGTCCCTTTTAGGGTTTAAAATGTGATATTTGCCAAATTCCACACTTTTTGGTATCTTTAGGAGTTGAATAGCACTGAAACTCATGATTTTAGTATCTTTTAGAAATGAAAATTTGGCAAAGCCACACCCGGTATCTTTTAGGGGTCTTTTTGAAAAATTCCGACAAGCATCCCCGATCGTTCATCCCCGGAGTCCCCTCTCCCCCGCGGGGCTTGTAGCTACGTATTTTGGTTGAGCGATATAAAGTGACAAATAGTTACTATTAAAAATAGCTACTATTTGTTAGTATTTACTGTGCTTATGTTTTTTATGGTTTTCCTGTGTTTTCTCTATTTCTATGCAAACTATCGAAAATCTGCAGTATATATGTCATTATTAATCCAGTGTACGAGTTGATGCTGTATCCGATATTCTTGGGTTGCAACCACGTGACCAAGAATCCCTTGAGGAATAAAGAACAACGCTGTTGCCGCCATGTTGGATGAACAAACAAGAGAAACTAATGAGGAATGCTTTGTCATCGTCATCCAACATGGCGGCTATGACGTAACGTGCAATCCAAGAATCGGTACCATTTGATAGACCAATACTCTTTGGACGAGTTTTGTCAAGTATAAATATAGCATACCCCAATAAACCAAGTTATACTAGACAATCAGATTTTGATGTGCATTATATATCCGCCATCGTTACGGCATGAGACATTGGCAGATCCGTTTTTGGTAGTTGTCTTGTCATGATAAATTTCTTTAAACAAATGAAACTACAGACGATCGAGATATACGGGTTTTGTCCCTTTGTGATAGTGTCAGGATTTGCCATATTTCTTTCAAGACACTCTCTGTATACGGGTTTTCGTTGTACCTATCCGGCACTGGTACGGCATTCGACATCGATTGATATATCCCCCTAATTATCCGCTAGAGACCATGTCA